>MU392155.1:219712-398449 GCA_022578495.1 Nemania sp. NC0429 | reverse complement strand
CCCCGGGCCCCCCGCCCTCCGCCCGGCCGGCCCCCGCGCCCCCCCCCCCCCCGCCCCGCCCCCCGCGCCCCCGGCCGCGCTGCTCAGGAGGTGTGTCTGATTCTGCTTACCTGGAATTGCAACTGCTGTATTATTACCAGTAAGGTGAGGCGGCGGTGCCTGAGGGCCGTGATGCATCATAGGGGGCGCCGCCGGGGTTGTGGCTAATGAGTAAGTCGCGGGGGCGAGATTTAACTGAGCCAACGTTAGAGAGGAAGCACTGGCATTGGCATTGGCATTGGCATTGTTGTTGTTGCTGTTGCTGTTGCTGTTGCTGTTGCCAACGCTATTGTTGTTGATGCTATTGTTGGTGTGAGTAGAGCCGCCATGGCCTCCGGTACTGTTTCCCCCGGTGCTAACGTTGCCAGCCGTAGCCAAGGGCGCGCTGGAGTGCTGAGCATGAGTGTTAGACATCTTGCTAGGCCGCAGCGATGATGATCAAGGAGAGATATGCGATGGGCTGGGGCGAAAAGGGGTTGGATTAGGAGGGAGGGCCAAAGGAGCTGGCAGATTGATGCGTAGATGTGTAGATGTGGAGGAGAAGGGCAAGTTAGAAACACACAAAAAAAATTTCATTATAAATTACAGAGATTAGAGATAAGAGGCGATTGAATCCGAGGAGATATTTGTTTGGGCGAGCGAGTTCTTTTTTCTTTCTCTTCCCTCGGTTCCTCTCGCTGACTGTGGGTTGGAATACTGAGATCAGAGCTGACTTGACCGAGCTGGCTGGCCAAGCTGTCGAGAGGTATGTAATGAATGGGCTTGTGAGTTCCGCACCAGAAATCTTGTCCTCGAGGTGAGCGGCCTGCTAACCCAGGCTATGTAGTTCAGGTGATGTGTGAACCACTGTGAGAAAGGTTATGTAGGCAGATTTATTTAATTGATGTGATGGGAGGTCCTGCGTTCTGTATGTGAGTACTTATTTATGCTTAGATGTTCAAAGCTCAAAACAAAGATAGAAAAAGTCCAACTAGACAGAGGAAGCAGGTGAGTGCTTCACAGTTGGGCACCGTGAACAGATCAACTAACAACTGATAGGCTGGCACAATAGATGTAGGTATGTGCTTACCTGAGGCATCTGTTGTGAGTCTTTGAGGCTCTTATAAATTGTGACATATTCTTGTAGCATAAAACTTGGGAAACCTCCAAGAAGAAGATGAGTGCCCAAGGAAGCGACGCCAAGGGGGGGGGGGGGGGGGGGATAGCCCTCTGAATTTGGTGGGTAAGCAAAGGTAAATAACAAGTCGATAACTTCCTCTTATGCATGATGAGGTATCTAGTAGTTCGGTTGAATTTGAGTCAGTAAGTTTCTCCTCAAACTAGATATTCAAACTATCCGCACTTATTACGCACGAGCGGGCCGTTGCATATACCAAAGTCGAAGGGAGGGCATAGTCAAGTGGTATGTTATGTCCTATAATAGACCCAAAGACCATCAGAATTACTCAAGTAACAGCATGTCAGATGGGTGACTGACCTCAAGTGTATTTGGTGGCTGTGTATATGGATTGGGCAGACACTACCTAATGGACCACCACACAGACTGTAATGCGCTCCCATAAGTCGACATATGAACAATAGTTAAGAGCTAAGTAGGTATCTTGGTACGAAACAGACACGATCCCCTTACCAGACACGGCCATAGACAGACAGATAGCCGAGTGCCCATATCCCATACGGCCCAAGAAACGCCCGCTTCCCATAATCACCAACGCCTAAGCCTCCATCACCTTGCCGAAAGCCGCCGTCTACCCCATTTTGTGACTCTGTACGGTAATCCTAACTTCTTCTTTTTCTCAGTTAAGCCTTGGGCTCTTTCGCCTACTGATGCTCTGCGAGAAGATCTCCTTACCACCTCCTGGCACTATTGTCGCAAGAGGTGGGAAGTTCTCTCGCCCGTCGACACCCAACGTAGACCTGCTCCCCATGCCCCGGGTGGTCCTGGTCTTCTTAAGGAGCGGCATCGTCGTGTCCTCGGGAATGTCGTCACCAGCACCCAGTAAGCTACCTAGACCCGTACTACTGGAAAATCTATTCATGCTTGCGCTAGGTCGTGGATCAGGACCTGAAGACGCGGTGCTGCTATTGACATTCGGATGCACCTCCCGAAGGCTCGTGGAGAGGGTGTTGCTGCGGCTCCGATCCCCCGAGGCCATCGAGTGGCTAGTGGCTGGCCGGGAGGGCGATCGGTTCGCTAAAAGTGACAAACTCCCATCCGCGAAGACGGTTGCCTTGCTAGGTGACGACTCTCCATTGAGCCTAGCCATGAGAGAGGTAGGCATCTGCGTGCGAGGGAGTTCGGTGGGAAACTCGTACACTGCTTTTTGAGGCGTTTCGCCTGTGGGTTGATATTCCTTGATCCTTGTGCTGGAAATATCTTCGCGGAGGTTGGCGAGAGGCTGGCGTGCGTTGTCGAGCAATGGTCCCAACGCTTGTTTCGCTTCCGTCATGTCTATATCCATTTCTGACCCGAGCTCTTCGACTCGCGAGTATGTTGTTTGGAAATGGTCCCCAATCTTTGCGTAGGAATCCTCGACTGTGCTAGAAAGATCTTGCAACAATGTTGTATGCTGCTCATCGTGTTGTGCATTCTGCGAGCGGGCGCGGCTGACAAAGTCGTCAAGGGAGGCCATCTGCTCATCGAGATCCTGCATCTGTTCATCGACAACGCGAATCGTCTCAGCATGAACGGATTGGGTGGTCTCTTGAATCGAGGTGCTATGCGTGTTGGCAGCCTTATAATCTGGTCAGTGAACAATCTCAACGTTGGAGTCGGATAAATGGCACTCACAGTCCAGTCTTCTTGAAGTTTGGATTTGAGAGTCTCGCGTGAAGTAGCAATTTCGTCGAGGAACTGGTTGTCTCGGGTGTTCCAATCCTCCATCCCCTGAGTATACTGTGCCATACTACCTTCTAACACCGTGGCGTTTTCTTGAACACTGCGCTGAATGTAGGTCGCTGTATTGGCTAAGCGGGACTCTTGCACTTCGGCCTGAGAGTTGATGAGCGAGGTGATTGTTGCTAATAAAGTGTTGCGCTCTTTCGCAGCCTGTCTTCTCTCCTCCTCTATCGCCGTTTGTATCCGTGCTGAGATAGACGTATTGGATTGCATGACATTCTCCGCCGCGCCCTGCAGCTGCTGTCTAAGATCATCAGACTCTTTCCTCTGAGCGGCATTGTGCATCAGCAGCTCCTCAAAAATGCCTTTGAACTCTTTACCCAAAGTGGAATACGACGCGTGTAGGAGGTTGTGAAAGGTGCCAAGTTCGCTCAGCACATCTTGGGCGATCGTCTCGGCGGCTGTTGCGATGGCTTGGAGACTATCGCTCACTCGTTCTTTTATATTGTCGCGCACTTCTTTGATTTCCTCTAGAACATCATCCATCTCCTGCTTCGAGTCATGTTTTTGCTCCATCAATGTCTTTTTCGAAACAGAAAAGTCCTCAAGTTTCGTATCGAGAAGCGACTGGGTGGTTGAAAGCTTCTCTAATTCTGCCTCGACGAAGGTCTGCATGCGCTCCGAGATGATAGAAAGATGCCTCTGCTGCTCGGCCTGAAACTCCTCTATACGAGTTTCGACCAAAGATGTAATATCAGAGACCTGCTCTTGGGCCACTCCCCACTTCATTCGATTGAGAGCCTGAATATCGGATTTTCTCTTGTTTTTCGCATGCAGGCCCCCAACATGTCCGACGGTCTGATGAATCGTGTTGATGAGCTTGTTTCCCACAGCATGCAGCTGCTCTTCTGTTTTCTGGTGCGCTTCGCGGAGCAGAGTTTCTTCGGCTAGGGATTTTCGTGTTACCTCTAATACGAGCTCGGTCTGATCAAGCACGCCTTTGGTTTCGTCAAGCTGCACCTTGGTAGCATCATGGTCCTTTTTCAACCCCGTGAAGCTTGATGCCAATGAGAAAAGCTCCTGCGCCTTGTTTCGGAGGTTCGACTCGAGAGTCTCAATTTTAGCGGCCTGTTCTTCATTCTGAATACGTCGCGATTCGCTGACCGTCGCCATCTCTTCATAGCTCTCGTTGGATAGATAGACTCCATTCCGCTGTCTGGTCGCAATCAATTCGCTCTTCAGCTTCTCGATTTCGTGAGTGAAGTCTCGAAGTAAAGCGTCCTTTTTGATCATCGGATTTACTTGGGGCTTGTTGCGGATATTCTTGGCCCTGAAGGCATAATCCAGCGTAGAAATGGTCTCCTCTAGGTTGCTCTTTGCCGGAGAGATAGTGGCGATTATGCAAGTCTTTGTGCGGCCTCCAAGGGAATCTTGCAAGAGACGGGTCAATTTGGACTCGCGGTAAGGAATGTGAGAACTGTGATCGACCAGAGCGTTGATGACCCGACCGAGGGTAAGCAGACTTTTATTGATCAAACCAGCTTCAGCAGCGCGTTTGTTTTCAGCGCCGGATCGTTGGATATTCTCACTGCCAGCAAGGTCGACGAGGTTCAACTTGCCAGCACTGACCCAATCCTCGCCATCCTCACCAGTCCTCTTCACGCACGCTGTTATTGTAAAAACTGTGTGGCTCCGGCTGCTGAGGTCGTTGCATTTGGTGGCCGCGACCTGTCTTTTTAAGCTACCCTCCTGAAGTAGTTTAATGCCTTCGGCCGCGTTCCTGATATGCGCTTCCTCCATGCCTTGTACAACCGTGGTAGCGTGGCCCTTACGAGACGCATCGTCAAAAATCTTTAGTTTCGCATTTTCCTCGACCGACATGAGGTCTCGGAGCTCCTCGTTGTAGAGCTCGATGAAGGAGCACTTTACGAAGCTCTCTGTGTCCTCACCACCCAACTTGCTGAAAAGGGAGTGCAGCACCCGAGGAATGATGCCGGCGGCATCGGACAGCAGACCAAAAGTGTCGTTCATGTCTCCCGACATGGTGTACGTCTTGCCGGTACCGGTTTGGCCGTATGCGAAGATGGTGCAGTTGTAGCCGCTCAACATCTTTCTCACTTGTTAGCAAGGAGGGGCCCCAAAAGTCGACGGACAACGTACCTCTTCCAAAATAGGCTGGACGACATGCTCGTATATCATGTTCTGGTCGGCGGCCGGGGAGAAGACCTGATCAAAGTTGTAGGTCTTGTTGCTAAGGGCACTGGGACCCAGGCATAGCTGGACCGCTTTCCCCTGGACAGCTTGGGTAGACACGACGACGGCGCTGTTCTCGCGCACTTCCCGTTCGTTTCGGCCTCGACATCGCACCACGACGTTTATGTTGGTCTCTTGTATCCCTTCTACCTCGAACTCGCGCTCCTTGCGTTTTGTTCCCGTGGTTGCAACAGAGGCTAAGGACCCCGCGGGTGATGGGGCAGCAGTACGGTCGATTCTTGCGGCTTGGACAGCGTGGTGCATGGGCTGTCTCAGGCTCGAGATTCTAGAGGCCGTCGGTCGGGTATTCGCGCGTTTCGTAGCGGCCAAGCGAGCACTGGCGCCTGCAGAGGGCGTCTCGCCCCGACGAGAGCGACCTTGCATGAGGGGTGGTGGTGTATCGTGATAAATGTAAGATGCAAAAGGTACTGGAGATGCCGCTAAGAAATGGAAAAAAGACGTCGGAACTATCTGAGGATTGGGCAAGGCACAACTTGATTACGAGTGTCGTTGAACCAGTCAGCGACCGAGGTGCTACAGCATCAATGCAGTGATAGATTAAGAAGGTATGAATGATGATTATGGCAAGACGCGCCGGGATGGGGTGGAGCGGGCCAAATATGGAGGGTGGGGACCTTGCAAGTAAATACCAGCGCCTTCCCCCATCAACAGGCCCAATCTAGTGCCGGTTGCCCTGGAAATGAAGCGCCCCACCTTCCCTGCTGTCTTGGCAGACAGTGTAAGTACCCACATGCCATAACCTGAAATCTCGCGCTAAGCTGATATGGCGATACCTAGTCGCATTAGATACTTTTTAGGTGTATTTGTACTTCGTACCCAGGTACACGAACCATGCCTGCTTGAGCTGACCTTGCCCCTCTGTCGAGCTCTTATCAGAGCTGTACCAGATGACGTCTCCCTATCTACCTGCATCGAGTGCCAACTAGGTACTCACTCTCGGTATCGCATGTGAACGCACCTGACCCGTCTCTTCTATTCAGGGCCGAGCCGAGAGCCTTCAGCTGGCGTTCGCTCCAAAGCAAGGCATTCATTTCATAAGAATCAGTACCTACTTCCCCTCCTCTTTGTTGATGCCTATTCCATCGAGCCTCGGAATCTAAACTCGCTACGATAACTTGGCCTCCTAACTGTTCAACTCTCATCTCACTACCACGTCTATTCTAAGCTGTCATGTCTCTTTTCTCTGCTGCGCTGCACCCGAACGTCGGGCTGGGTTTCCTAAGTACGTCTTTATTTTCGAGGATGTCGGTGTCGGCATAGATGTAGGCTCGCATAATACACCGAAGAATAAACTGACAGCTTTGGGCCCGCAGTACTCGGCGCATCCCTTCACGATATTCTGACGAGACTCAAGGCCGAACCTCAACGATTCCCCAAACTCGACCTCGCTTATTCCCACACAGACCCGGTTACAGAGCCCGTAATACTCACCCTCTCTGCGAACGGTATACGCCTGCGGTTCGACGGCCCCGAGCAACGACTCCGTCTCATCGAGGTTCTCGATTTCTCCAAGAATCGTATCACGTACCAGGACAAAGACATAGCGAAACCTTCCAACGTCCAGGGAACATCCAAAAACACGAAGACCGGTGGCGACGTTTCCGGCGGGCCGGCTTTCAAGAATGTTTACCATCGACTGTTTGGACCAACCTACGCCGGCGAGTACATCCGTCCCAGCGATGATAGTGTCGACGGTGTAGGCACATACATTCTCTCATACCCCGGTGTCGCCTTCAGCTTCCCACTACCTACGTCGGCATATTCGCCCGAGAAGGACGTCGTATCGCTGCTATCTTCCTCCGCAAGTCAGACGGCAACCTCGGTCGCCGTTTTCAGCGGGAAATCGTGGTCGCACGCGAGGGAACAACTCTGGACAGAGGTTCTCCCTAGCGTTAAGTCAACCTTCCTATTTAGTAAGAGCAAGGAGGTCGTGCCAGACGAGATCTCGCTTGTCAAGATACATGGGGGCGGACGACTCCAGCTATTCAGGAAATGGACGAGCGCCTCCATGTGGATTAATCTCGGAGAGACCAGTCCTCAGGAGCTGGTTGCCGAGCTGGGCCCTCCAGACGCCATATACCGTAAGAACGACCAACGAATGTTTATCCACAAAAACCGGACGGCAAGCCATAGTAGGTCCAGGTCCAGCGGTGCCGATTTCAAACGACCGGACGATCTTACCGATACGGATCAGTCATCGGTCCCCACCGGATCGGACGATTCAGACGACGAGGCGATCGAAGACGAGACAGTAGATAACATGTCCGGGGAATGCTTTTATAATTACTTTTATCTGGGCTTCGATATTTTGATATCGTCCCCGCAGCAATCTTCACGTATGCCGCCGTCGCAGATAAATGTAAATGAGGATCAACTTCTGGGAGCAAACGCACTCAAAAATGGGAGCCCAGATCGGCTGGTTGCCTCCAAAGTTGTCTTACACGGCAACGTTCCGGGCTCTTATCCGTTTAACAGACACCGTAGATCACGGTGGGAAGTTTCATACCTCGGTAAAACCGAGCCTGACGCTATCATTAATTCCGAAACACCGTTCGATGAGATAGAAGAGCGATTGCGGGAAGAGTGGAAGAGCACGTATGCGTCCGAGGATGACGCCAAGAGGCGACAGCGAGGGATGGTTCTCAATCGTGGATGGGGTGATAGTCCAGGAAGCAGCTGCGAATTTCTAGGAGGTTGGGAAGATAGTAGCGGTGGTATGGCGGCTAAGAAGCTAGACGACAACGAGGAGTCCACCACTACCTTGTATGGCTTTCCAGGCCTTGTTTTCGAGGTACTGAAGAATGGATATGTCAGCGCAGTTACGATATATTGAGAGATGATTGTTTGGAAGCGTCGTATGACTATTGCATTTCGGGTTGCGGGCGGGGCACGGGGCATGGAATTGGCGCTGCGTATTCTTAGAACTGGCGTTATCTCATCTGATATTAAACAACTACTACATAAGTATCTATAATAGCGGATCTATGAGTTCTTTCTTGCTGGACCGAAAGCTGCTCCAACAGGTAGCTTTCGAGTTCATCTTTCAACAGCCCCTATTATATCATTCCTAGGTACTGACTCAGCTTAAAGATGGAGCACACTCGCACTACAACAAACCCTCGAAGAATTTGGCGGTATCTAGAACCATCTTATCGTAGGTAATCCAGTCCTGGCCCGTGGCTTCTATAGCCTTCGAGGAAGAGGCGCGGACTCCCTCGGGGTCGAATGCGTAGCCTGGTAGGTAACCCTCGCCGGGCGTGCCCTCTTTGATGATATCCCGCCTGTCCGGGTATGCCTTGCGCAGAATGTCGGCTGCGGCCTGCGGGGCGCCCACGTTGCCGTTGCCACCGACGATGTAGCGCTCGCCGCCCGCGATCTCCGGGTGGGAAACGGCCCACTCCGTCATCCGCGCCACTGTTGACAATTGAAGTCAGCTATATATCTCTTTCAAACGAGACCTTCGAGTGCCCCCCCTCGAAAGCATGGGTAAGCTTTTGGGGGTGTCTATAAGCGGAAAGCGGGCTTTGATTGTCTGTCTAGGAGTCACCGGAGCGAGCAATACCCCCGAGCACTTACCATCTCGCACGTCCACGTACGTCCCGTATCCGGCTGGTCCCGCGGGGAACTCCTGGCCGGAAAATACTTCCCAGATAAACAGAGTCGTCTCCGCGATGCCCTTGGGCGAGGACGGCAGGTACAGCGGGGGACCGCCTACCCAGCTAATATTTCACGATCGAGATTTCGTCAGCCGGGCAGCCCGGTTCAGTGCGAGCAGGGGAGGTAGTAGAGTCAGAGTCAGACAGATGCTCGGCTCACCAAGGACACAGCGACGTCGCCACGAACGGCGGCTTCTTCTCCTTCATCCAGTCCCAGAACGCACGCTCCGACGCGACCTTGCTAGCGGCGTAGATGACGTGGCCGAAGGCCTCGTCGCCGGCCTCCCTCACGTTGTCTTCGGCCTGCGTGTTCCAGTCCTTCTCCGTGAAGACGGCGGGGCCCGGGACGGCGGAGCGCACGGCGGAGGTGCTGGACATGAGCACGAAGCTCGTGAGGCCATTCTTCTCCTCCCCCTTCTCGGCCGCCGAGGAGGCCTCCTTCAGCGCGGACTCGAGGATCGACAGCGTGCCGCGCACCGCCGTGCCCACGATGTACTCGACGTCGCCGCTGTCGAAGACGACGGGCGTCGCGAGGTGCGCGACGGCCTGCACGCCGCGCACGGCCTCGTCAAAGGCCCCCGGCGCCTTGATATCTGGAACCTCGACGAGCTCGAAGGCCTCAGCCGCCAGGTGCGCGGCCAGCTCGCGCGCGCCGGCGCTCTCCCGGTCCCGCACCGTGCCCCGCACCGCCCAGCCCGCCGCGAGGAACCGCCCGACCGTTTGCGCGGCTATGTACCCGTTCGCGCCGGTGATGAGAACGCGGCGGCGGGGGGTCATGGCTGAGATACCTTACGTTTACTTGGTTTTATGTCTGGCTGTGTGCTTGTGCGGGAAAGGAGGTACGGATCGCTTGGGTCCGTTGGTTTAACCTAGATTAGGTACTTGAGCTGGTGCAAAAGGGGGTATCTCTTCATTTTTTAATGTTGTAGACGAGACGGAGTCTCGCGAAGGAATCGGCCGTCACGGGGTGCCTAACTCTTATACCATGTCCCTCATCCCGGCCGGACATTCGGTTAAACTTCCCCACCGCGAGCACCGGCGAGGGTAAACCTCCAGAAAACCGAGTTGTCGCGATAATTAGCATATCAACCACCCGGGACGGGCAGCCATTCTATTTATATACTAGACGGCTGATGTGTTTAACCCGATCTGTAAAGATCCGGTCCCGACGTAGGGGCTCGATAGCATTGAGTGACATGCAATAGCTTGAATTAAGCGTTGGTTTTTAAGGCCCCAATGAAATGGTTATTATAGTAATAAATTAAAAGCATATGGAATGCTCTAATTTTCTCTGCAGACTGCTGCAGAGAACAAGCTCTCGAAATCCGTACAGACAGAAGCAGATCTTCATCATACAGGCGACAGGAAAAACCACCCGGAGAATATCTATGCAATGGGCCGCCAAATTGCCCTAGTAAGGAAAAGAACCTGCAGCTCTCACCAATAAGTATTAGATCCCAGGGTGGATGCTAAGCACCTAGCGGTGCACACGTACGAAGTACGAGAATAGGTGCGTACCTACTGTACAAGGTATCTCCGAAATGAATAGGTAATCACACATGAGTTACGGGTTTAACTCTGACAGAGAGCATGAAAAAAATGATCTGGGTAACTGTGCAGGTGTGTGCAGTGTGTTAGTCAGTACTGGGTAGTTCAAGCGCCTTCGGGGTCTTTTAGCGAATGAGTTCGGCTGGATGTTGGGGGGCTCATAGAACCCATTGGTCCAATAGTTTAACACGCACTGTCCCAAGGGATAATTGAATCCAGTCGTCGATAACTAAGTGCTGTATGTCGGCTGTAATAAGTCCCTGAAGTTATCCAACCTACAAACTAAATGTATTAATAGAGAAAGGCTCAAATCATTTGCAAGCAGCTGCGGTGTCCGCCATTGCATGATACCCTTTCTGTCTTCACGGATCCATCTACGTCTTGACTCCGCAGCTGGTGGACTTCGAGGTAGGCTAGGATTGGGTGGCTAAGCACCTACTTAGAGGTATGATTAACGCCGACAATGCCATAATACAACAGCTCAGGTTTTAATGTTGGATGACGGGGTTAGGATTCGATACGACACCTTCTGTTTTTGTCGACTGCGAGGGCGTTCGTTGTATTGGCAAATACTTTATTTCACATCGGCGGCTACAGGGCAGTCGCTCCACCAGAATAGGCCTATGGCGTTCTCTCAATACCGTCGTATACCTCCTCTAGGATTCTAAATGTAAATGCTATTTATATCGCGGATACCTACTTAGTACATAAGTAACGTTGCTTTTTAAGGCACAACCGGTGTCATTTTACTGCTACAATGCAGCCCTGCGGTGTAATTACTAAATTGATCACACGCTTCACAGGAGCCCAAAGCCTTAGCAAGAATCCCTGGTACGGAGTGGCATACCCTACCTAATTGTACAAGTATCGGCCGCAATAAATCTAGCGGGTCGATATACTATAGTTCAGTCCTTGGTTTGAATAATCATGTAGCGTGTAGCAGTAAGAAATACCGGCCGATTTCCATGGGCTATGCACACAACCGTTTAATTGTATGTATTAGTGCGAAGTAGACTGCAAGTAGTGATGGCTATAATTATACGAGAAAGCCACCGGCCTCCATTGCGCCCCAACCTGTAACTTGTACGAACCTTGGCGAGCGCTTATATTTCCTTTCGTTGAATGAGAGCGAATGGGATATCTATTCTTGCAGAGCCTTTCAGCTTGAGTCGGGTAGCATTGCAGGCTGTACGTGTCCTTCTTGTGATTAGACTACATCATCCTGGCACCCGCATAGCCTAACTCAACATGCATTAGACCTGAGTAACCAGTCCTCAGGCCATGATGAAATGTTTAGCGCAGCTGAGGTACGGCAACTTGAACGCTTCATTCTATAAAGACAGCTTCCATCTCTTACACTTTGCTGCTTTGGCGATAGCCTAACATAGCCTGCCATGGATACCAACAACTTGGCCTTTAGATTGCTACCAGCAGCAGGTAGTAAGCGAGCAAGTCCATCGCACGACATAGGGGGTCGGGATGCGAAGATACAGCGTAGGCTGTCTTACGATGGAAATACGAATGGAAGTGATCTAGAAAATGGGCCATGGCAACAGTTGTATCAGCAATCCAATTTCCTACAACATCATGTTGGCCGTGATTATCAAAATCGGTATGGTCATGGTCCTGGGAGCGAGAGCGAAGACTTCACACGCAGCGGATATGCCGACCCGCCTTTTGACTTCGTTCCCAATACATATCAAGAACCGACAAATGAATTTCCCCCCTCCTTAGACAACATTGATTTCCCCATGGGAGATGCACCCGCCTATCTCAACCGGTCTCCCACAAGAACATTGGAAGAAACATCAACATGGATGGACTTCGACGATGCAAATGGTTTCCTGCAAAGTGCCTCGAATACGTATACAACAACGCCTCTAGCACCGAGATACGAAGTCAATGCAAGTCAGCATGGCCCACCAACATTGGACGCATCTCAAATCAACAGCGCAGTGCCACGAGCCCCTGAGATGCTAGCCCCAGAGAAGTCATTGGACATATCCAGCGATTACAATACTTGTTTTGGCGTGGTACGTATCGTCTATCTAATTTCACAAGCCTTCTCCTGACAGATGGAAAGATAACACTAGTGACCACATCATCCCATATACAAAATAGAGAGGCTCATTCCGTGCCTGTCAAGTTAGTCCTGCTTGGGAACCTTATCATGATTCGCAGTCAGGGTCTTAACTCATACCTCGGTCTATTAATAAACTCGGGGCTTGTCGGCATTCTCCGTCAGGCTTCTCTTAAGCTGGATGCCAAGCTATTCATATCGGAAGCAAAAGTCACGAAAGCAAAAAGGAAATCTCATAGGAGAAAGCAAAATTCAACAGAGACTTCGACAGAAACAATAAGGGAGTGCAACATCCGAGTTGTTGTATATGGTCTCCGAGACGATGCGGATGTTGCTGGCCGTCTCCTTTCAGATGCCGGGCTCTTCCTACAACAACCATCTGCCACCGAAGTTATACCTGAAGTCCAATATCATAACCCTCATTATCTTGTTTCTGCCGAGAAAGGAATGCCTGAACTTGAAAAGTTGCAACTGGACGACATGAACGACAGTAATCCCAGCACGGAGGTGTCTGAGGAAATAGTCAAGAGCCCCTTTTTGCGGATATTCGAGACTGCAGAAGCTGATGGGGGTGGGATCATAGCGGCGGGCACGCATGCGAGCCCACGTCTTCGCTCATCACTCATGAGGTATGATGCTATTCTATCTGAGCTTGGAAAATGACTCACGATTCTCATCAGACACCAAATTCTGGCTCTTGCTATGATGCAGGAGAAAGAGTGTGGCTTCATTGAAGAACCAATATTTCCATCGCTTTGGAGACGAGAGTTTAACCAAAGCAGTAGCACGATACAGTAAGGAAAACCAAACAGAAATAATACGGAAACGCTTCATTTCCTGACCTAGCATCTTTAGCTATCGCCACGCGATCACACTATCGCTTGAGCCGAAACCCATTCCTGCCATGGGCGGGATACTTGCGGATGTACGTCATCCCTACATCTACACTCATGGATATACTAACGATTGCCGTGAAGGATATGGGTCTTGGAAAAACCCTGAGCATCCTCGCATTAATCTGCTCTTCTTTAGATGTTAGCATAACCATTGAGGGCCAAGATCGAAATATGAAGCACCAGGGGACACTTATTGTTGCGCCAAAGTCAAGTAGGTTTGGTACTGAAAGCATGAAAAGTAGCGGCCACTGACGACATGGGAAGCTATATATGGCTGGAGCACTCAGATCTCAGAGTAAGTACTTTCTACCGGTACTCAACGCCTCGTCAACGTGGAATAACACAACTTTAACAAGGCATATTCACGACGGTCAAATACGCGCAATGATATATCATGGGTCTAATCGAGAAAGTCTTGCCAATCAGTTCAAAGACTTCGACATTGTCATTACCACATATGAGACGCTTCGTACTCAATGGGCAAATCGAGAGAAGACAGCTCCTCTAGTTTCTTGGAAATGGCTTCGAATTGTTTTGGATGAAGGCAAGAAAATGTTAATAGACGGAGTGAGATTTCTCGAAGCCGACTGACCTTATAATAGCTCACCATATCCGAAATCACTCGGGACAGACTTTCCAATCTGTTTGTGATCTCACTTCTAAATACAGGTGGTGCTTAACAGGAACACCAATACACAACTCCCTCGATGATTACGGGGCGTTGCTCAGCTTCGTTCGCGTTTTCCCATTTACCCAGAGATCCAATTTCAATTTCTGGATCGTCAAGCCATTGGAAGAGAAGCACCCGAGGAGTACTGAACGCTTACAGACGCTCGTTCGGGCGACTTGTCTTCGAAGGACTAAAGAGAAAACATTATCTCTCGATGAGCTACGGCTCCCTCCGGTTTCCGAGAAGATAGAAAACGTTCAACTCCACAAAGACGATCAAGACTTATATGACGCTATTAAGACGCGTTGCGCAGAAGTTGCCGCGGGCTTGGACGAGCAGCCAGAGTCCAATTCATCGACTAAAAATAAAGCCAAAAACATCCTGTCCATAATTAATGCCCTAAGGCTCATATGCGACCATGGAGAACAGCTCCTGCCTAGTACGATGAAACCGTATGGACAGAAGAAGTCGGGCCCGATCTCTGGGCGGAGGGTGGGGGAAAGCCTCGCTACTAAGTGTTCTATCTGCAAGGGAGAGATCTACAGCGCCATCTCTACAGTTGACAGGGAAGATCCGATATGCACCAGCTGTGCGGCTTCAGAGGCAGGATGGCAGATCGTCAATACGGAGAATGGTCCATTGAATAAAACCACGCCTCCTTATCGACCCTCTGCTAAGATACTAGCGTTGCTAGAAAACTTGAAACATGATCAAATAGTAGCACAGTGCAGCAACCAGCCAAGAAAGAGGTATGTCTCAGCACCCACCGTTTCAACAGGCCTAATGGCAACTAACTGAGTGCAGCGTGGTTTTTAGCTTTTGGGTCAAAATGCTTGATCTGGTGGCCCAAGCGCTTCAAAGGGAACATATTGAATACCAGTACACAAATGGGCAAACGAGTTTGGATGGAAGGCAAAAAGCGATGCAAGAATTCCATGGCAATCCTAACTGCACAGTACTTCTAGCTACCATTGGGAGTTCCGCCGAAGGGTGTGTAACTCATGCTCGTGGTGATCTGCCAGGAAAACGTCGTCTAACGATTTTTGTTGCATAGGATCAATCTTACGGCCGCCAGTACAGTGCATCTGCTAGAGCCTCATTGGAACCCAATGGTGGAAGCACAAGCTATTGATCGGGTTCATCGTATTGGGCAAACACAACAAGTCACAGTCATCCGGTATATTGTTCCCAATTCTGTTGAAACAGTGAGTTGCCGACCGTGCATGCAAATTTCCCCTTACCAGGGCTAATCAAGCTTTCCAGTATGTTCGATATGTGCAAAATTTGAAGAGGCAGCTAATCGACGGTACTATGAACATAGATGACAGCACAGAAGTTGGCCCGGAGTCAAAAAGCTGGGAGGTAGAGTCTGATCAAGCTTACCGTTTAGTGAAGTCTTCATTGCTGACAAGATCACCATTAGAGGATGAGGGAGATGCTTGCGTACCAGGTGGCGGTACATACTCCTCAGCCCGAAACGGCCTGCTAGAGCTCCTGACGGTCTGGTGCACGCAGCTTTGGAGATCTATTGTAGTTCGCCAAGTCAATTTAGTCAAATATGTCTATTCCAGCTAATGCAAAGCCTCCGAATAGCCCGTTTAACCAGGCCCGTTAGCATCGCTGGCATTGTTAGTATTGCTAGCTTCGTCAACTCCAATGCGCGTTGAAGTTGAAGGCTTCCAACTCCTTCAAAGTCAACCCGGTATGTCGGGCCGTGCAAGGCTTAGCAGGCCGTTTCGGGCCGGACAGTGCCCAAATAACATAATAGGGTGCCCGGCTCACAACGTTCTTTGGGAATTGCGGGGAACATAGCCTGTAACCTACTAAGTACTTAGTATGTATATCAGTATCAACTATTATTTCTACATATTAGGCGCTCTGTACCTAATTGAGTTGATTGACTGATAAGTGTTTTTAACGTGCTGGAGGGGTGCTGGGGGGCAGTAAGCAAGTCTCGCTAGGTACTTTACTTACATACACTAGCAGGTTCTAGACGCTACCTTTACACCCCTTTTAGAAGAATGCAGGGAATTACCGTCACTGAGTCTTCACTACAATTTGCGATTTAGCTACCTACTACTACCACTTAGAAAGAGACCTACCTATTGTGAGCTGTCCTCATACCATACCAAACGAAGTACAACCCCCCCCCCCAACCCTCTTCCCCCTCCAAATAATACAACTCGAAGTCACTATTCACTGACCTTGCGTCGGGTACCTTCAGAGATGATCGAACCATCCCGCTTTTTGTTGGCCCGCGTTTTTTTGGTTTTCTCGACAAGTTCATCCCAAGTAAGACTCAACCAGTTATGAATATTCATGGCGCCTTTCTGTTCACGTATGTCCGTTCCGATCCTGTTTACCTCTGGGTCTGCCCCGTGTAGGAGGAGGAACTGCATCATCTCAGCTGCCGCCAGTTCTGTGCTTTCTGCAGCGCATTGAAGTGCAGTTCGGGCGTCTGTCGAATGGCGGTCGTTGATGTTAGCGCCTTGCTCAAGCAAATAGGCTGCTAAGGGAATTGAGTGTCCGGTTTGTGCCACATTTCTCAAAGCCATATTAGCCCAGTCCTTGCCAAGCGTTGATGACCCGTCAATACCGCTCCATATATCCAACAGGTGTTTGCATCCCCATGTCTGCCTTGTCGCTGCTCTGATGAGTCTTGTTGCACTGAAAATGTGTTTGGCAGAGGTATGGCGTGGACCTTTTTCGGGTAAAAGATGTGAACAACCCCTGAGCCACCCAGTATATATTTCCACTCCTTCTTGCCAATCACTTGACACCAGCTCGATGACGAGCGTGCCTCGTGATTTCGCATCCTCGTTCATGAGGTTGTCTTCGTGACCTGTCTGAGTAGTAAGATCGGAAGGAAACGACTGTACTCGAGAAAGAAAGTACTGCATAGTGCTCTTGTTTTTGCCATTGATCGACTGTATGATAAAACCCATCCAAGACTCAGATAAAAGATTCATTACAGGTCTTGGAGTTGCTTCATCCAACTCTTGGAAAACAGTAGCGGAAGCATAACGAGCAGCGTCGCTTTGGAGCTTTCTTCGATTACCAGCAATTTCAAGGGCGTTTGGGAACATCGACAGGAGCTCGTGGAAAAGTTGCTCTTGATTCTCTCGAATCAGGTCAGATAGTAAATTGTAATCCACACTATCCTCGGAGATACCAGACTCTAGGCTTAGTTTCAATGAATCACTTTGGTGAGCTCTGGTAATATGATCTCGGCGCATTTTTTCGGACAAGAACCCGATCAACCCGTATTCACAGCCGGGAACGTCGCATTTTAAAGGCTTGTCGTGCGTCTTTTCGTGCGTTTGCCTTGCATTCACATTGAGGAAGCGATCTTGCCAGCGGTTACACTGTATAACCCGGCATCTGAAGGGTCGTGGTCCGTAAAACGTTAAGATAGTCGTGCACGCCTCATGACATCCAGGCGTGGGCGAAGAGCAGAGCGCGACCTCCAAAGCCTTCCAGATGCGTTGAGACAGGCTCGATATGGAGAGAGCATCGCTTCTGTATTCATGGGAATCTAAATGAGTCAGCAATGTTCAAGTAGCTACTATTGAGCCAATGACGCCTAAGTAGGCCCTATCATTCTGGCATACCTTGGTCTGTGTTGACTGCCGGAGTCGAAGACGATTTCCGAAACTTAAAGACCCTCAAACGAGGTTGATACAGCATGGGGCTTCCGGGTTTTAATGGGCGAAATTCAACCTTTTCTTGGGGCATATTCTTATCTTCAAAATTTCCGTCGCCGCCCTCATTTTCATTCTCGCGCCTAGTGTCATCCTCCAAAGAAGTAGAGAAACCGGGTACCTTTCTAGTTTTGAAAAGTTTGGTAATAGAATTGACCAGCGTCTTTGGGGGATCCTTTTCTTCGGTGAGTCGAAAATACTGACAGACTAGATCAAACCAGGCGTGGCTTGCAAATACATGCAGGATGTACTGGCCTGTTGCGAGATTATGAGAGCACTCGGGTGTTGATATGCTTGGATCATGATGATCCTGGCATAGGTACTCAATACATTGCAGGGCCAAATCCAGTGTGGCTTGTGTTGTGTCAGTCAGCTGTTTTCCAAGGTGAGGGCTTGAGATGTATCTACAAGACAATTAGCACGAAATCGATCGACTAGAAGGTAGAAGGAACACTTCCTCTTTCGCTGTGAAGTGAACAAAACGTATGCCTCCGTCCACAACTTCCACAATTGGTCCAAGAAGGTCTATGACATCGTATTCTTTCGGTACTTCGAAGACTTGCTTTTGATCGCCAGGCCTGACACGCAGTGCTTGCTGGGCTTCTCTAGGAGTGATTAGGTGTGGGGTACAAGCAATCCAGCCTAAGAGTCTGCCGGCCTGACCTGCCATGCCCATAACCTTGTCGCGTTCTCCAATTCGTACCATGATTCGATGATATCTACTTCATGATCAGTCTGTCTTGCTTCGTCTTGTTTGTTTGGATATGGTGTAATTACGCAGCATCAAGGCTCTCTGGTAGAACCTGCAATTCCTTCTCTATTTCTGACCAGTCTACCAAATGTGCGACCATTTCCATCATAAGCCGGACGTATAGAAACATACCACCCGCACGGTTTACCAATCTCTCCAGAAGTTTCTTAATGGCATCCTGTTTTCTTGGGAAGACATCCCGCTTGTTGAAGATATCTTTAATGCGTGCATCGACGTAATTCTGAATGTTTTTACTATTTTCTTCGTGAACATTGATCTCGATGGCTTTCGTACCCAGGAGCTGTACCAGATCCGCTGCCTGTCGGCTACTGAAAAGGATTTTCAGCTTTTCAAACTTTTCGGTTAGTATGAGAAGTTCGTTGATAAGTGTTGCGCGCTCCGCTTCGCTTATCTCATCAAGGCCGTCAACGACGAGATAGACACGGCCAGGAGAGGGTAATATAAGAGAGCCTAGAAGGCCAGCTGCTGCCCTCGGTCGTTTTTTCGCGCCCTGGACTTTTACGGAATTGAAAGCCCTAGCTACAAAGCCTCCATCTTGGTTCCTTGCAGCCATTTGGTAAAAAAGGGCGTGCAAGGTTGATACTGCCGATGTTTTAGCTTCCAGATATGTTAGGAAAGCAAAGGCTATCGTTGCCTCTTGACTCTGATCAAGGCGATTGACTATCGCGCTACAGAGAACAGTCTTTCCTATGATCGACGTTAGATATGTTTTGAATGAAGGTCAGGACAACGATGAGGGGTGGTATTTTAATGTAGATTCGATGTCCGAAGGCCCTTAGGATATTAAAAAGACACCTGAGAAGATACATGTACCTACCTGCTCCTGGAATCCCTTTTAGCCACAAAATCTGAGTATCTGCCTGTGAACCTGTCTCCCAGTCTTTATAGGGCTGAGACTCAAAAAGCCAAGCTCCAGTTTGATCGCAGCGAAGGTCTTCAAGTTGCTCCAGGGTGGTATCATAATCACAAGGATTTAAAGTTGTCCTAATGCAGGAGAGAAGCTCTAAAGGGTTCTCTACCGACTGCGCCTGAGAATATCCCATAAGACCTTTTCGGAGCTCGTGCTCTTTTTTGAAAGCGCCCTCGAGCACGCCAGCGGCCAGGAGGACAGACAGTCGCTCCAGTCGCCCCTCGATGGTTAAGATGCCTGCATGGCAGCTTGGCCACCAGTGGTTAAAGTCAAACCCCCAGCCTATGATGACACAGAATCAGCCGACTGTCATAGATAATTCATATGTGAGCAAGGTAGTATTGTGGCACCTACTGGGGTTATCAAATAGTTGAAATGCCTCACGATAAAAGCTGAGAATATCTTGGAAAAACCAAATCGTAATTTCGTGGCTCTCTGTTTTCAGGTCGGCTACCGGGGGTAAGGCTTTGAAGTCGGGCAAACTTTGCCCTATGACAGCAAAAGCATTTACGACCGAGTCGAAAGCATCGTCCCGTATCTTGGACTCCCTCAACAGCAACACGATTGGTCTCCAGATGAGGGTCAGAATGCTGGAATCCCCACAGATAATGAAGTTGATGTTGGTCGCATACTCATGTAAACGCGTCAGATATATCTCTATCTTCGATAGGTGGCGAAGTTTTTCGCGTCTCTTCTGCTCTTCCTGGATGCTTTCTGTAAAGTTATAAACATCTGTGACGGACGTGGTACCAGGAATGTCATCCAACTTTGCTTGTATTGAACGAGGAAGACTGTCCTTGAAGTATAGAGCTGCTTCTTTGAATCGAGTCTGAAGGGACGTCTTAGGAGTAGAAGGATCGAGACGATCCCGATGTGAGTCCTGTACACTCAATGCTTGTGCGTCATGTAGACGCCATGTCTGTTGGCGGAGCCCCCAGCCTTCCTGAGCGACAGGCTCAAGTTCTGTCGGCAATAAATTCCACAGCTCATCGATCTCTTCCACTATTTTGGAGCCCTCCTCTAGGTCTTGCTTGTTTGACACCTTTCTTAATCGACCTGATAAGGTTTTCATGACTTCGATGTATTTTTCTGGTTGATCAGTGAGATGGATGGAAGCATCACACTTGTTTAGATCCAGAGCGTGGCCCCATGCCTCGAATCTCGGCTGCGCATATTTCAGAAGCATTTGGTCATTCTGGCCAACCGACGTTTGTTCTCCTATGGTTGTCTGGATCTCACGAAAGATATCTTGAATAGAGCCGAAGTGCTTCTTAATGCTTAAATCTGCCAAACGTCGATGCAAATCCGCCATAGGAGGTCGGGCTTTGGGGTTAGGCTCAAGGGCGTCAAGGGATATCTTAATGAGCTGCGGAATCAGGTCTGGGGAAGGATTTTCTTTTGTAAGCATCTTCATCCATTCCACTACTTCGTTCTTGAGGCTTCCTTGGGCGTTATGGAAATAGTGAGAGTGCCACGCGTAGCCAAATTCTTGCAGTCTTCGTGCGGAGAATTCTTGGACCCCAACTACCCCTTTTAGCATGTAAGTGATAACCTCGGCAACAAGACAGCCAAACGCCCAAACATCGATAGGTCGGCCGACAGGAAGTGGTTTTCGCTCCATATCATGGGACTCTGGGGCAGCATACCACCCCCCATTCCACTTGAACTCTGTTTGTGATAGTTCCTCTGCGCCCTTTAGTCTCCCTAACCCGAAATCAGCGAGAACAAAGGAGTCAGTAGAGACAAGAACATTGGGTGGCCTAAGATCATGATGGTAGCCGATAGCCTTAAAATCAATATCGTGGTCGGCTTCATTAAGATCCAAGTTGTGCATCTCAGACAACGCTGATGCTAGTCCAGTGAGGGCAGAGTAGAAAGTGGCATCCCATTGAAATTCGTGATGGCGGCTTTCAGCCTTGAGGAATCTTCCAAGATCCATGTCAAAATAGGGGAATAGAAAATTATACTTGTCCCCATACGTGTAGAAACCCAACAGAGGGACGATGTTGGGATGTCGTCGCTGGTTCAGGAGCCGTAAGTTTCTTTTTTCTTTCTCGAAGTCATGTATGTCGCCTGAAATCATTTTCCGCGCAATAATGACTTCTGCCGCCTTAGAAGCACGTGTCAGCAAGGTTTTAAAGTAAATACTGCGGAGCCTGGTTGATGGAGTCACCATGAGATACCTACCTTTTTGTCCATAAAATTCTGCTGAGACGGTGAGATAGTAATCTTCTCGACATTACCGAATGCACCATTACCAGCTTCCTCGGCGCCGATGATAGGAAGAATCATTTGCTCTTCAATTTCCTCGTCATTCTCGTACATGTTGGCTTGAAATTCATAGGGGCAAAATGCCCATTGAGTCTCTCTGGCCAGCCGGCGACCAATGGCGAGACTGGTAATCGCTGCTGCGTCATCTTCGCTGAGTGGGAGCCGATTGTCAAGCAGTTTTCGTTTGAGGAATTTTATAAAAAGATGTTGCCAATGATTATATATAAGCATAGCGAAGATCCTCTTGCCTTCATTGTTTATCCTGTTCGGTAATCCGATCCGGTCTTCCTCGTGAAAAGGCAGTTCTTTGACGGCGTTCTTGATCGCATCAAGAGTCAATATTTCGTGGAGCTTGTTGTTGGGTAAGAAGCGGCGCCTATAGATATTATCGACCATGCCGTGCTCTATGTCCTCCCTAAGTTTGTCGATATGCGGTGAAATACCAGGCTCCATCGTTGTCATGAGTATCTGTGATCTAACGAAGAGAGAAAACAACAGGAGGTTAGACGCACTCAACTATAATACCTTCTCGCTCTAGAATTGGGAGGATTGCCCAGAAGGCTGCATGGCACCACCCACCAATTCGCAACCTGCAGACATAGCCACCGCCACGTGCATAAAATTCTGCCATACATCCTAGTCTGCATGCAAATAGTAACGCCGACGCTTCACCTGAATCAGAAATATGATGCTGTCACAGCATATTGGATACGTCCGAGGTCCAGATCTTGCCAAGATAGCTGGGGTCACCTTGTCGAGACAAGGGACAGCGGTGTACGAAGTACAGCGCTTAGATGTCTATAAAAAGATCCCGCTGAGCCAGAGCCTTGTACTAGATTCTAAGAGGACGGCTCTTACGAATTAATGATCGATAACCCCATATTACCATCTAAGGCACGAGTCAACAAATCCCATTAGGCCTTTCCCCATACCACCGCTAGAGATGCCTTCCGACGAGATGGTCACTTCCTACCTGGAAGGCCGTTACGTAGACCATGGAAAGCTGAATGCGCTTCTACAGAGAATTTTTGGGCAGAGCTACAGTGTGTTGGTGAGTGTTCTTGTGCTTATAATGACATGGTATAATTAGACATTGTTGACGCCTACCAGGTCTTAGAAGACAAGATCAAAGTCGAGGGAAATAGGGCGCTTACAGAGGTCAGAATATCGGTCACTCACAGCTGACTTTTAATAAAAGCTTGTATTAACAATCAGTGGAGTAAGGCCGAGAAGGACTCTGTGTCGGGAAAGAAAAGCACGACTAGGGTTTGAGACGAAAATTTGACTGCGAAGGGCTGGGATTCGGATTCCCTAGCTGCGCATGAGTGACGCTGCACGCATGATTCGATCGTTGTCGAAATGATGGAGGGCGGTTGTTTTGTGTCTATTGGTCGTCTGGTCCGAGGAAGGTCTGTTGTGGCGCTGGCCTCAATGTAGTATTGGCATCGTGTGCATAAAGTAATTATGCTCTCACCCCTGGAATAATTATCCAACGTATGCAATTCGGAAGTGCCTTTGCTGTAATGCCCGACACCCCGCATCCATCTTCTTTCCAGCCTCCAACTTGGAAAGTAATAAAGGCGTACGAAATCTTTGGACCAAGTCACATAGTGCCGCCCATGCAGGTTTCGGACTCCAGGATGTCTAACTTAGAACCGTTACGCCGAGAGGCGTCTCAACATGGTCTTGGGCATCTATGGAATCATTTCGAATCGAAGCTTCCGGACCTATTTGTTAATGATACAAATAGCAGCCGAGTCGGGGTCGTTGTTGCAGAAGCCACAGTCCAATGGGTATCGACGTCGGAAGAACTCTCCGGTGCTATCGAAGAAGGAGTATCAACATTGTTGTAAGAGTGCCATTCGCCGTCCAAAAAACCAATGAGTAAAAAGAGCGTCTAGGTGGCTGATTGCTAAAATGATCAATATGTCTAGCATCCTCAATCGATACAACTCATGGAGCAAGATAGATATCACTTGCGAGACTTTCTCCACGCTATACGATCGCGCGAGGATTACGCCGTTCTTTCTGCACTTTGTAATTGGGATGGGCGATAAGTCTTCGTCAAAAGACGAGGACTTTATAGCATGCTACAGCACATTTTTAACTGAAGTGAATTGCCGAGCCTCGAGTGCCGAGGCAGATAGTGGCTCACACTGGGGTAATGATCCAGTTTGTGTTCTCGAAATATCGCCTCGTTAATCTGATTATCTAGCAATATGCTATAATATACGCCATTTCGAACGACATGGTCGGAAACTAGAGGACCCATGGTCTTGTCGCCAGTCGGCTGTTCATCACAGCTTCCTCCCGACTGCCAAGCATTCAGCTTGGGTTGTTATCCAGCCCCCCCAAGGCTTCGAGCCAACAGTACGTTCAACAACGCATCCGATGTATTTACACATTCGATATCTCCAGGAAGCGATCGCAAATTGGAGGGAATACCTTGAATACTTTTCCGAAACCTTCAGGCGTCTCGTGAGTAGGGCTGTCCGGTTTGTCTGGAACATATACTGATATCAAGATGCAGAATGAACCACTTGCATTTCCAAATCCGTATAGTAAATTCAAAATTGACTTTTTGCACGAGCAGCGTCTCCACATTCTAAGGGGGAAGATCCATCATGCTCAAACTATCCTCATCAACACAAAGAATACTTTCAGTATCATCGCTGAACATGAACGCTCCGTCGCACAGCAACAAAGCCTCAGCACCGCCAGTCACGAGAATTTCCAACGGGAATTGCGCAACATCTCCGGTGAGGTTGATACTTATATAGCAACCACACACAAGCTTCTTTGTACCGCACATGACCTGAAATCAATGGTAAATGGCCCGCCAAACTATGATTTGTGCATCGTATCTAATTCTATCATCATATAGTATAGCAATATCCTCACTTTTCATGGCCAAGAGCTCCAGCACGATACCAGCCTAAAATTAGCATACTTGACACAGGATGACGTGGCAGGGAATAAAGACATGGCAGTCTTAGCCGACCTCATGTATAAAGATTCGCGATCAATGCGAATCGCGACAGCCATTGCTATGTTCTATCTTCCAGTAAATCTGGTTTTGGTGCGTACACACGTTTGGACAATTATTCCAAGGCTCCCCCCTTCCTTGGGGACTTACCTGGAAGTTGAACTAACCTGCAGTATACCAAATGACAGACATTCTTCAGTACCACACTGGTATGGTACGGAACGGCTGTTGAGCTAGCAGAAAAAGAAATTCCAAGAATACAAGTTCGTAGCGAAGTGTGGATCGCCACAATCGCAGCTGTTGTACTTGCCATCGGCACTGTGTGTTGGTCTTGGTGGTGGAACTGGACGGGGCAAAGGAAGCTGGGCAAGAACAGCACCCAAAAGATTAGTCACCCATAGCTCTAGATGACACTCAGAAGTCGGATTCGACTAAACTGAGAAAGTGTAGTCTTACTCAGAATCTAAATGACGTAAAGACACTGAGATGCTACCGTATGACGGGAGGAGGCATGTCATGGGAATCGGGGATCTATAGCCTATCATAAAGGTGCGGAATTCGAATATTACGTACATTCTCTAGTGAGGGTGTGTGGAACTGTCTCTCAACTTGAAAGTGTTGGCGACTGACAGTGGCGTCTCTTCGCTCATGCCTGCCGCATGACCACATCATACACAAGCTTTCTGGCCCTGCCCGTACTCTAGCCATGTCCACTTCTCCATCGCGGCCGTATCTAACACGTCTTCTGCACCGAGCCACTCAGGCTTCTACGCAAACATTCAATGTGGAAATTAAGTAGCCCAGCCTTCTCCCCATCACGGTTTACCGAGAACCTCCGTACCACATAGGCGCCATGGCTCCTGGAGCCATTCCTCATTCTCTCTTCTCTTCCCAGCAATTGAATCTTTTAGCTAGGAAGATATATCGTAAATGGAGATGCTGTATACCTAGGTACCAGTTATTCCGTCTGGAGATGTAGGGGACCGGTCAAGAAAGGACCCATGTTCAAGTAGTTTCAGAATTATGCAGCTAAGGCTATAAGTATTTTAGACTAGGTAACTTCAATCAATAGTTTGAAAATGCTGGAGCCTGATTCTTAAAGGTGTACCTAGGTACCTCTGTGATTCCAAGTACATAGGACTATCTACTGTAGATGGGCGGCAAGCGACGTGTAGTTCAGCAAGGAGCAGCAACTTCGCATCGCTCAAAGCGACCTATTACCATGCGAGACCGGTCCATACTCACGGCACGGCGTACAAAGGGACCCTCAATTGGGAGATCGCCGAGATCACGGTCTGACGGTACTTATTATTAGTTGGGAGGGGGAGAAAATAGTACGTGGCGAGGAAGAAGACGCAGCGTTAGCTATCACACATCGCAGTAAGCGCAGGTAACCTTCTGAGTGCATAAAACAGACGACTGTGACACGCTGCACATGTAAAGATCGGGCGACGTCGAGCAATAACAGTCACCAATCGGATGCCTTTCTATCGAGCCTACCTATTCGACTGCAACCTGCCGGGGATGTAGCAAAATAAGGGTGGGCACCACCGTCGGAACCGAGAGCGATAAAGAATCTATCAATAGGTAGCTGGTGACACCGTCAGCGTCTACTTGCAGTGCCGGCTTCGATAGCAACATCAGGTACTCCGTTCTCGCCTGTTGAGAGCAGGCCAGGCCATTGATAATGTACCATAGCCAAGGCCACGTACTCTGCGATATTGCTAGTGGAGGCGGTCGTCCATATGAATGGGATTAGGTACCTACTTCGTATACCTTCCCGGTTTGTAGTGTAGTCTTCCAGATCCTCTACACCCTCGCTACGCCCGTACAGGGCTTATTCAAATGTGAGGAGAAGCTTGGCACGGGTACCGGCAGGCCAAGCACGTCGCCAAGATAGCTGCTACGCTCGGATCCGATGGAAGCACCTGGCTATCTGTGGCTAAGAGAACGAGGTGTTGCAAGGGTGACGCAAAGACGAATGGGTGTCAAGAAGGGGAGTTTTCGTTAGCGTATTCAGATAACGTCTTGGCAGATTCGATCGACGCGTTTGACGCAAAATCTAGGTTAGAATATTGCATTTGATTGGCTACGAGGCTCTGCAGCTGCCGCTTTCCGACGGTACCTAAAGTAGGTATCTGAAGACGCATGCCATGCAGACAGGGGAGGTGGCAGTCCCACTATCACAGTACCTCTTTGAGTACCGTACAGACTGTAGGTAGCTACTGCTTATAATGCGTTAGGAATACCTATAGGAACAATATCATCTTCCGCTTTATTTTTTTGTAGGCTAGTATCAGTTTAAGGAGCACTTCTACACAAGTAGTTGCTTAAGTACATGTAGTAAGTGGCTGTGGCACTAAGTTTACTCGTGTGAGTCTGATCGCGGCCCGTGCCGCGCTAAGTTGCTGAACCTTGCCCCATATTCCACTAAAGAGGGGTAGTTTCATATTTTTAACTTCCAAACACTCCAAATAACAAACACCCAAACGTGAAATAATCCATCGTGTCGGGTTGCGAGCTAGGGTTCTCTGTGAAGCGGCCCGATCGTGATGGACGCATCGCAGCTAGTTAGTACAGGAACGTGAGATCGAGCACTTCCAAGGTTTTACCCCGGGCCCAGCCCCAGCCGGCTGCTAATGAACGCGATCTGTCGACGACAGGCCCTGGTTAGAAGTATACGTCAACTATGTACATCAACACTATGATTCTTTGACAACCTCTAACTACGAGTCGGCGCATCGCAGTATCTCATAGAATGACTGAGCAAAATGCCAACCAATAATTACAGCACTGCACCGCGGCCGCCTACCCCAGTAGCATGTTTCGTGAGCCGTTTGCTAGGTCTTGGTCCCTACATTCTCCGCACCCGACTGTGACACGTCATCCTATACTGAGGTGTCTCGCCCTAATAATTCATTACTATTTTCTAGGGTAGAAGAGACGGCGCTGGGCGGAGCATTGAGATCCTACTCTACTTGTTGTGAGGATTTAGGATTCACAACTTATCTCCCACCTCTTCGTTCAACAGTACTCAACAAGTTGCTCATCGATCATGGAAACTCCCAAAGAGGACCAGATTAGCTCTATGCTACAGCAAGCCATCGCTGCTGCCGAGCGAGCAAATCTCCGTTGCGGACAAATTCCAGAGGACCACCCAGATCCGCAAGCTGTTGTCAACAAATTCATGCAACAGCGATTCACGAATCAACTTGCATACTCTAAAAATGACATATTCATGCTTACAACAAGCCAGGTTCCACCGTCATACGCTCCAAGTGTCTACGAGGCAGATGATCTCACCCCCATGAGCCTCTCACAGATGCAACTTCAAATTCATCATCGAGGAAGAAAAGTCATGCTTCGAGTTATTACTCCTCAAGACACCATGAATGCTACCATGGCCGTTGCCGAAGATGAAAAGGGTATAGCAGTGCTTCTTCAACTATACCATCAGTTCAAGCCTTCGACGGCCGACCCAGAAGACATGCTGCGTCCAAATATGGTCTTAGTCGTCAAAGAGCCGTTCTTCAAGACAGCAGGAGATGGAGCATATAGCATTAGGTTTGATCGACATTATTTGGCTGCATGCCACAGACCCGCGCATTCCTCCCAAGTGGAGAGGTCGACGGCCCAAGTCCAAGCCCTCGGTTGCCCTACGTGAACAGGGCAATGTTGCAGTGAAACACAAGCATTGGGCGAAAGCAGAGAAACTCTAAGTCTCATATAGTATATACCAGGAAAGATACTGTGGTATCCTGCAAGGACTCTACCAAGATTGATCTTGCAGGACTGACGTTTACCAATCGCATCTCACAGGTATTCGCACGCAGTACGCGCTGCTGAAACTCCCCAAGAAGAACAGTTAGCATATCTCAATCGTTCCTTGGCAAACCTTCGACTCAACAGGCCCGAGATAGCGCTAGGAGACGCCTCAAACGCCGCCAAAATTGAGCAACACAATGAGAAGGCGCTCTTTCGAGAAGCCAAAGCCCTCTATGAACTTGGCAGATTCGCCGAAAGCTCGGAAAAGCTGCGCATGGTTACCGAACTGTACCCGCGGGACAACGAGGCAAAGGCGACCCCCCCCCCCCCCCCCCCCTCCCTCCCCCAATCATCGATTGCGCAACGTACAGTGAGCCGGTCACTGTACGAAAGGCAGGCGGAGTCGGCAATGGATTGTTCACAACCAAGTCCGTGAAAGTCGAGGACCTTCTACTATGCGAGAAGGTATTCGCCTATTGCTACGCCGATCAGGACGATCCCATCGGACGCAGAAACATGATTCCCCCCCGCAGATGGGCTGCCTGCCCCCCGCGCCAACCCCGGCCGTTCGGGGAACCGCCGAAGACCACCCACCGGCGACACAATGATCGTGCATATAAATGTTGGGGTGTTGGTATGGAGGCCTCCAAAACTGGAGGTTATGACATCCGAAACTGGAGTCCCTTATACCTGCCTGGACTTATTACGTCTCCAGTCCCCCCCCCCGCGTCGTTACTTATCCTTTTACTCGCAGATCTCACAAGAAAGAAAAAAGAGATAGTCGCTAATTCCACGGAGTAATAGTCGGGGTGACCACCGTCGTCTCAGTCCCCGCCATCCCAGACAAACTCAAGCCACGACAAAATCTCGAGAGTGACGATGCTGTGCTACAGAAAGAGAAAGCCGTGAGATATTTCATGCTGGGATTTTGAGGAAAGAGTCAGCAACGCAACACCGGACGCGGAACCGCTACACTTGAGATAGATAGCCTATGCAACGCATGAAGTGATAAAGGTTGACGCTATCTTTAGGAACCACACTGCATCTTTTTGGGTAGTAGACTGAAGGAAATATGCTGTGAATGCTGTGTAAGGCGCCCCCGTGCTTAAAATAACGAATGTCGTAGCTAAAGTACGGTGGCCAGGTCGGGATTACGGGGGGCTGTATGAGGAAGCTTTGGGCGCAGGTGGGCCATATATTCCCTTGACGGAGGAAGGGGGAGAGAGGGAACCATGGACCTTGAGATGCTCTGAGAATCAGTAGTTAATTAAGATTGATTCTAAGCCCTCTCGCGAGAGCCCTTGTTACAGTTTGATCTAGAAGGGACGTGATACTTTTAAAGGCCGCTACAAATAATATTTGCCGCTTTTCTCCGGTACCTTCTGCTATATCTGTGCAGACTTCGTGTCCTAAAATCCTACTTTGAAATACTTTGATGCATGAAGTTATGTTAGGGGGTCACTCAGCAAGGGGGACTCTGGCTGATTAGTCAGCCACGCAAAAAACTAAGTCCAGACTCTTTCATCATCGTCCGTAGTCAATTATCAATCACTTCACTTCACGGTAGGTATTACTTTTTACTACCTATAGCTTCCCAATGATGTCACATTAGCACCTGCAGACTCCTAGACTAAGGTAGGCAGGTCAAAAGAAAGAACCCTGTGCACCTCGGTTCAAGTGCACCCGAACGGTCCTGTTTTCCCTGCAGATCTTCCAAGCTAAAGATGCCACGTCAAGATGCGCCGCGTATGTGAAAACGGCCCGTCGACCGGAAGCTTGCTCGATCCACAGGAGCTTCCCCTCTCAGAGTACGCTCTTGACTTTTTGAGGTATAATTATCATATCGGTAACACGTTTCCTAGGGGTAGGGCCTTGGAAACTCTCGCCTCGCTACCTATGTACAATTCCGGCAGCAATTGAGGCATCAATTGGAGTAATTGGGTTGGCCCGTTGACACAATGGCGAGAGAAAAGCAGTTGTTCTCCATCTACGCATCCCTTGTCGGCCTCGCAGCCGCACAGTTCCCGACGTCATGTCCGGCGCCGCCGTCCCGACCCAACGGTACAATCGGCGTCTGTCCCAACGACTTCGCCATCATCGGGCCGTCCCTCGAAGCGGTGCATGAAGGCGTTCTCGCGCCCACGGGCCTGGCCATTGACCCCGACCTCAAGCTGTACCTGACGTACCCGCGCAATGCCGGTGCCACGCCCAACAACGTAGTCATCTGCACCTCCTTCACAGACGAGGCGCCCTGGCCCTCGGCCGCCATCCAGAACTGCACCGCCGGGCAGGACCCCAGCACGTGCTTCATCAACGTGCAGAACATCGTGCTGGACAGCGTGAGCCAGCTGTGGGTCGTGGATTCGGGGATCCCGCCGGGGGCTGCGTCGCCCGTCGTCTCAGGCGCCAAGATCATGTCCTTCGCGCTCGACGGGACGCTGCTGTCCACTTACCCCATCCCGGAGGAGCTGCTGCACGACAACCTGAACCTGAACGACATGCGCGTCAACAACACCCTCGGCACAAAAGGGTACGCCTTCCTCACCGACGCCTCGAAGCCCGGCTCGCTGCTGTCGGTGGACCTGGACACGGGGTGCACGAGCCGGCGGCTGTTCAACACGACGTACACGCGCGCCGACGAGGGGTACGTCGGCATCTACGACGGGCGCCAGGTCTACGTGTGGAACGGCACGCACAAGTCGTCCATCACGACGAGCGCGGACGGCATCACTCTGGCCTCGGGGAACCTCTACTGGGGCGTCCTGGCGTCGCGACGGTACTACTACATCTCGCAGGCCGCGCTCGTGGACCCGTCCCTCTCCGACGCCGACCTGCTGTCGTCCCACGTCCGGAACCCGGGGCAGGTGGGCACGGAGCAGGCCGGCTTCACGGCCGACGACACGGGCCGCGTGTACATGCTCGCCTCGGAGCATAACGCCATCTTCTACGTCGACACGCTGCAGTCGCGCGTGAAGGAGACCATCAACGGCGTCCCGGGCGGCAGCAGCGACCCGTACGAGCTCGTGGCCCCCGACAACTACGTCGTCAAGACCCTCGTGCGCAGCGGGCTGATCCAGCACGCCGACTCGGCCGCCGTCTGGGACGGTTGGTTGTATTTCTGTACCAACCAGCTTGCCTTCGCGCCGAATCGACAATATAACAACATCGAGGCCCGGCGCGGGCCGTTTAGGAGTTATCGGGTGTGGATTGGGGCCGGGCCTGCCGTGTAATTTTATAGGTCTATATCGATATAAGTAATCAGATAATTAATGCCTACGCCCCGGGCTTGTATTGCTAAATAAAAACCTGACGCTCTTGATAGAAAAGACTCCCAAGGAAGCGACGCGGTAGGAAGCTCAGATTGTTACGAACAGCCTGTACTTAAGCCCTGGCGCAGGAGACATGCTGTGAACATTGCTTGGATGCCTGCGAATAGTTGTGCCCAGATTTCATTTTGGTAAGGGGGTAGTATTTGACATATTTTTGATAAGAAAACATTCAAAGATTAAAATGCAGAGATATGTTGAAGTATCAATGCCCCGGTGTGTCTTCTGCAACGCTTCACCAGATGTGTTTCGTAACGCGATACCCCCAAGTACCGTGACAAAGGAAAAATAAGAAAGGCATGTCTCGAATATTTCTTGCGGTTCCATCAATGGGCTGACTGCTCACTGCTCAAATCTCTGGAGTCCGGCCTAGCATCCCGTCTCTCCCTTGGATCTAGGTATTGGCCGGGCATTGGGTTTGGAGGATATCCGGACCTTGGCACAGAGTGGTCGTAACTCTCACCATAGTGTTGCTGTGGCGGGGGATAGTACGGTTGAGGATATCTAGGGTCATACCCAGCAAAGCTCTGCGACGGCCATTGAGCAGGTGATGGTGGTGGCATGGCGGTTTCTGCTGTCCTGAGTCGCGTAGTGAGACTGTTTGGGATACGAGGAGAACCAAAGGCATCAAAGCGCCAGAGATTCTCGCGGGCTCGACGGGCAAAGTCGGCACCGTAGACCTGCTTCAGGTAGCTTGTAAATCCCTTGTGTGCTTCGGCAACCGTGTCAAAGTTCTTTCTTCCCAAGACTATGGGCCTATTGTGATCAGCATCATCTAGGAAATCATCTGTTTCCAAAGCATCGAGTTCGGCCAAGGCAAGTGCCGACTGAAAAGCATTGCGGATTTGCCGTCCGTTCCATCTCCCTTCTTTATTGTTCTCGAAGTAGTCGATGGCGAATTCGGTAATCTCAGGGGTGTCGACGGTGATATCTCTTCCGGCCTTTTTGTATCGTGCATTGATCCTCTCCCAGTTTTTCTGGAATATTTGAAGCGTGGATTTTCGATCAAGGGGAGGATAGTACAGACTGATGTGAATACGAGACGTGAAAGCTTCATCGAAGACGCCGACGCGATTGGTCGTGATGAACAGAACCCCTGAATAATATTCCATCATGCGAAGGAAGACTTGCATGTGTCAGCAGAAAGTGTAGGTACGTCAAGGATGCATTAGATACATGCCTGCTACGAGACTGTTTCTGACAAAATCCTCTTTCGTTCTCTCTGCGAGGAAGACATCGGCCTCGTCAATGAGCAAAATGGAGTTCCATCGACTTGCTAGAGAGAAATTTTCTTCTAGCGAATCTTCAACATCTCTAGCTGTCGTTCCGAGATCACCTAAGAGGGTTTAGTTTGTTGAATGTTCAAACTGGAGGGCATCATTACAAGACATGTTCAAGGATCATCTTGCCGCGGTAGAAGCTAAACACGAAAAGGAGATGCAGCTTCTAAAGCGCGAGGTCGATAAGCGTGAGGGTAAGCGACTAACAATCCACTCTTCTGTCAGAGCTTGCGCTGACGAGTACAATTCTAGCCGAGCGGGCAAGGTTTGAGCAGCTCTACCGTCATGCCATAACACCCAAGCCAGCTCCTGCTGCTGAATGCCTCATCAAACAGGACGAGCTCCTTGAATTTCTCGCAATGACGCACTTGGAAACAGAAGATGTTGAATATATCACGCACCAGCGTGAATTGATTATTTCGAGAGGGCAAGATCGTACTGAGCAAATCATGAGATCACCCGAGCTTCGTGCCTGGCTCATTGAGCCCAATTCGAAGGAGCTTTTGATCCACGGCCACTCCGAGCCTCTTCCTGTCTCGCCTCTCTCATTCTTCTGTACAATTCTAATGAAAAACTTGCGGAGCGTGGAGAGGTTCAAGTCTGTTGCGTTCTTCTGCGGCTGCCACCCGCACGACGAGTATGGTGGCGCTAGGACGCTCATCATGAGCCTGTTATCCCAGCTACTACAGCAGAGCTCCTTCGACCTCAGCTTCATCGATCACGAGATAGCGTACCGGATGGGGGGCGGGGATACCCGAACTTTCTGCTACGTTTTCGGGCAACTCGTAAAGCAGGTTAAGAAGACGGAGACTGTGTTCTGCGTCATCGATGGGGTTAACTTCTACGAGCGCAATGACGAGCAGGACACGGCGGACGTATTACGCTTTCTGCTTGATTTGGCGAATGAAAGCGCGCCTATCTATAAGATATTATTGACAAGCCCTTCGACGACCGAAGATGTGCGACAGGCAATCAGAGATGAAGACTATCTTGCCTTGCCCGAGCAAGCTGCAAACACCCTCGGTTTCAGCAAGGAGCGTGTTGAGAGGCAATGGCAAGAAGAGTTCGGCGACGGCCAGGGGTAGCCCATCTTGGAAACATTGGGCAAGTCTTAATGCCAGACTTTTCCGGTCAAGGGGTACAGGTACACCTAGTTTAAATACCATTTGACTACTTTTACTATTTCATTACATATTCCACGAGTCTATACATAAATTGTCAACAAGCTTCCGGCAATATTGAACCCTTGGTACGAAGGTGGCTGCCGCCCACTGGTGGTCGTGTAAGCTCCTCAGCAGTTCCGCCTCCCTAAAATGCCAGAGCCGTCAGCTATTCTCATTATTGTCTCCAGGTGCGCACTGAACAGCTTATTAAACCCCAAAGTCGTTTGTCCCCTTAGGCATAAATTGTGCTTGTTGTTTGTAGTCTTCGAAGATTTTATACTGACAGACCGTTAGCTTTTTGATCTACTTGCGCGATGGCATATACCTACTGCCTCCTTTGTTGCTTCTCTAGCCCCTGGCCACGCTTTCCTGCCACACCCTGGTATGCCCTCAGGGTTGGTGTCGAACAGGCGCCAGGAGTAGCTGTTCAATGGCCCTTTCGAAAGCCACGTCCAGAGCTCGCGATCACGCCACCATAGACTCCAACCACGGGTAGTAAATATGTGGTCAAGATTATCGTACAGGCCGGTCCCGGCTGACTCGTGTAAGAAACGATAGAATGAATACCCCCGTACGTATCCGGGTCGTACGGAGTGCTCTACCTTCCATTGAGTCCGCCACCACTTGTGATATGCGTCTACTTGTGAGTTCATTTCCTCCAAGGATGGTAAAAGGGCTGGAGAGCGGTAGCTTTTAACTGGATGTGCCTTGGATGTCGTCCTCGAAGCCGCCGCCGTTTCTGCGGCCCATATCTGGGCGACGGCCATCGACGCGAGCTCTGAGACGCACCAAACGTTTTCTTGTGGCGCTATCCAGCTCAGGATTGCGACTGACGAAGCGTAACGTGGCGGGAACAGCATCTGATACAGCCGGGGTAGGTGTGGCTGGTTTTCTTCACCCCTGGCCTCTTCCCCAGTGGCATGCTGGGATAACTCATCGGCGGTTCGCAAGGGCAGCCCAAAGGCGCCATCCATTTCGAGTTCCGGCATGATCTTAAAGTCTAGATCATATCCGGTACAGAATATGACCACGTCAACCTCGACGACGGTATCGTTACCTAGCAATACTTCTGACTCTGCGGAGAAATCCTTAAAGCCATGCACGGGGGTGATATCTCCCTTGCGCAGCGCCGGGATGAAGTCCTCTTGTACAGCAGGATGGACATGAGCCATGCTCGGACATGGAACCAATCTCCAGTCATCTCGCACCCGTTTCTTAGTGCGCTTCCATCGTTTCTTCTCGGAAATGCCTGGCTCTGCCGGCTCAGACCGAGCAGCATCCGAAATCATCTTGTTGATCACGAATTTATCGCCGAGCGGACCAATCAGCCGTGGCGCTACATGGTCAATCAAGTACTTTAAACGCAGAGCAGGCCACGAGAATTGTGTATCGAGGGGAATGCCGTCATCGCGATAGCGTGACAGCAGGATCCTGCCTCGTCGATAGGACTGGTAAACCTTTGATGCGTGGTTCACCAGCGTTAGCGATACTTCGCAGGCAGTATTGCCGATGCCAACGACAAGAACTCGCTTGCCTTTAAAGGGCTCGGGACTTTGATCTCATGCGGTCAGCCTCGAAAAGTCCAAATGGGAGCAAAGATCTTGACCTTTTGAAAGACTGCCCGTGAATTACGATGCCTTTGAATCTGTCCCTGCTGGGCATGCGGGGCCATAATGGTATGCTTTCGCAGCCATGGCCGAACACGACCTTGTCGAACGATAGTACAGTGCTTCCCTCCGAGTTCGTGATATAGACATCCCACGCGTCGTCACTTGTGTTCCGAGTAACTTTCCGGACGACAGTACCGAAGCGCACGTGTTGATATAGGTTGAAATGTGAGGCGTACGATTTGAAGTACTCGGCCACCTGAGAGCTGGTGAAGTAGGTGGGATAATCTATGTCACATCATTAATCTCAGCGAATGATAACCGGCAGAGTCGACTCGTACCAACCTTTCGGTACCGGGAAATCGCTAAATCCAGACTGCGCATCTGATATTAGCCTATGCTCTGTCTCGAGGCAATGAAACACTGCTCACTAACCACGAACTTGCTAATGTTACACACAGTTTCCCTCAATGCGGAGGTGTAATTGGCATCGTCGCTGAACGCCCATAACCCGCCAATCTCATTCCGTCTCTCGAATGCGACCACACTGAAACCTTCTTCGCGAAGGGCTTTCAGAGCCGTCAACCCAGCAGGGCCTGAAAATGTCAGATTAGCACAGAGCGGCGTGTTCACACCGGGAGTAGGGAATCTATAGTACCAAGTCCAATCACTGCGATACGAATTGCCTCCATCGTAATTCCCGATATAATCTCCGTGGAACTGAAGCAGAGAGTACGGAGATGTGCGGAGGTGTGTTGGTGTCCATCCCCGCATAATGACATCGGCTGCTTGGCCCGGCATTGCGGCAATTTGATATGTCGTGTCAGCAGTCATCAAGCTGACAAAACGACCATCAGTATCCTAATTCAGACTTCATGAGCTAGCACCTATATTACACACCTCACGTGATTATCTTGTCTATTTCACTCGTAGAGCATGCTTGATAGGGTATGTATCAGACTACACACGGGCGTCTAAGAGTTTACTTACCATTAAGTGGCATTGGATCTGTGCTTTGAATATAACAACCACGTGCGAGTTTATCAGTTATTTGAAAAAATCCTAAGCGCGCAACTACAAGTGCGCAACTCGGAGTGCCTTACACTCTTCACTTGATGACATAGCAGTTTTGAAAAGAACCTTTTTAAGCCTGGACCTACTCATGCTATGACGAAGGCCGCGCTGATGGACTGTGCTGAATGTGCTATATTTACTGTACGGGAACACTGTATATCCCACCTCTGCGGCACGCCCTACCTATCTTGGTTAGGGCCTAGATGGCAGAGACGGGCAGATCGTCGGGGCTGAGGGTTGGCCATAAATAGCAATAAATTTGACGACGCATTTCTTCACAATTAGAGCCCGGGCCTGGGTCGGAGGATAATGTGGATGTCTGGTTTGTTTACCAACAAAAGTAATCGTGATAACAGGGGACTTACTAACTCTTCGCTTTCCTTTTTTATGAACAATAGATCTCTACCTACTTGAGAGTGGTTGAGCCTGCAAACTGTGAGTCGGTGTACAGAATGCTAAGCCAATTGTGGTTATTTGTGCAAAACAAGCGGGTTCACGCAGCTTGAAAATACCTAAGCGAAGCTTGTTTGGATACGTATGGGTCTAAGTACCTACACTTTACTTACGACTGGAGGTTTAGTAGGGAATTGAATGGTACGTACTGTATTACCTGCACGTACTGTAAATTGTGCTCTGAGCGATCCAGCATATTGATAGGCGCCACGTATGATACTTGCAGTGCTCATATTTTTCTAGCTTATTGAATAAAAGAGGTCGCATGTGATCTATATGAGTGCAATTTTGTTTATTTCGATGGCACCATCTCGTCAAACAAATACCTACCTATTTGTTGTTATGATCCCAGTCCTCAAACTTGAAATCCGCAAAACACTCGGTACCTGCCGTAGGTACCTGATTAAAGGTAAAAGGAACGGAAGTAAGTACCTGTCAAAGGTAAAAGATGTACCGAGTGTACTTCGTATTACCTACATTAAAGTTTAGCGGGCATCTGCGCTCTTAGCGCCCTAGCCCTGCCAACCCTGGCAGACAAGCCATAAACAAACAGATCGCGTCCCACACTTCTGCCATCTCCTCCTTCTCCCATACAACTTCGCATCCACACCGCGCTTCCAGTTCTATTCTGTCACGCTCTCAACCACAATTGCAACTTCTCTGAGCTCCTCTGTCCGCACGATTCTTATCGCGGCAATAAACCAGTCTTCGTGTGTTTCCAACACGCATCTAAATACTCTCTGTCGCACTTCGGCGACGTCCCCGCGTGAGCCGGGTCATCCTCACCTTCTTCATAATGGACTCCAAGACATCCCGATATCAGTCCCGCATCCTCCGAGAGATGCGCAATAACGCCGAAAACCCCTTCTCTCCGCCGTCGTCGACTGGCAGCCACGGCACAGTCACGCTTACTTCACAACTATCCCACAGCCCCGACGGGGAGTCGACACGCCAACCGATGCTCCCCGTGATCAACACGTCCGTGTTGGGTCGTACCTTTCCCGAATGGAAGGACCACGGAAAGGAGAACAGGCGACCCTCGCCCGAACTCAATGCCAATGATGTTAGTACTCCCACTGATTCCTATAGTGCCAATGATACTGTTATCCGCCGCCGAGACCTGGCGCGTTAGTCGCGTAGTCCCGACTCGGCTCGCGATAATGTGAGGCGGCTTTCGCGCATTTTATGCCATAAACGCGTCCGCCCGCACGATGTACGGCCGGTGTCTCCGGCTTTGGCTTTGTCTACGTCTCCTACGTTATCCTCCCTCTCGTTGAAATCGCGATTTTCCGATGTTTGTTTGTCCCGTAATTGTACTTGTTGATCACTGTCCTAACGGGCCACACTTGCAGAGCGCGTCCCTATTCGGTCCCGATTCACCCAGACTACGCATCCGCCCCCAGATGGCAACCGTAGAGGACACAATGGATTTTGAGGCTCCACTCAACCCTCCACAGGGAAATCTAACCACCCTCCTGGACTCGCTCAAGACAGCTAGAGCTGAGAAGGCCCGGGCGGAGGAGGAGTCCGTAAAGCAATCATCTCACGCTTCGCCGAACCCCCCGCGGAACACCGGATTCGCTGCCAATGCAGCACGTCATATCAACCGACAGGGACATTCTAATTTACGCAACAGCATGAGTCCATCTATCATTAACCAGACCGCAAACTCAGTCATTCTTCCCACTCTCGCTCACCTCAACGACTTTGTATCGGGTACTTTGAGATGGTCATCACTCAAAAACGGAACCCCCATATTTGTCAAACATGGCCAGGTGCATGACAGAGAGACGAAGGCGTCTCTTGACTATCATGCCGACTTCGAAGCCATCCCCATTCCCCGCGAGGAGGAAGAGATGTTCGTTTCTCTTGATAAGATTCGAGCAGAAATCCAGACGTTACAAGAACACGACGAAATTGTATCTAAGCAAGCCGAGCAATTGCAAGATGAGATCTGCGAGCTCCAGTCTCATATTGCCAAGCTCAACTCTCGTAAAGACAGTGCAATGGGCTCGGAGACGGACGGCTCTGTAATTGTACAGCTCACTACCCACAACACACGTAAGTTTACCCCCGGCTTTACTAATTCCGTACGTGGCTCACAATGTGAATTAGAACTTGAAGAACAAATTACCTCCCTCCAGACACGGCTCGACCAGGCCAATCGCAAGATCAGCCTCAATGAAATTCACAATCAATCCTTTGTTGCCGAGCGAGATGAGGCTCTCCAACGGGCATCGGATCATGCCACTACCATCAAGCGGCTTCAGGCACGCAACGACTCTATTACTCAGCAGAAGCTAGAGCTACAGCAAGCTCTCAAAGAGACGGAAGAAGAACTGGTGTCCGAACGCGCACTTTTGGACTCGTTCCACCAAAAGTACGAGAGAATGTCAGAAGAGAAGACTTTGCTTAAGGAAGACAATCTCGGCCTCGAGCGTCACAACGAAGAGCTCTTCAATAACAACAAGATTCTTCAGGACAACAATTCTATACTCGAGCGTGAAAACAATGACTTGCATGACAAGGCGACACAGCTCCAGGAACTCGTTGCTGAACTTGACAAGAAATTGAACCAGAGAGCGGCGACTCAGTCTACACAGGAATCTCAAGGTTTCAAGCCCAGCTCAAGCAAATCAAAACTCACCAAAGCGAGTCAGAGTTGGGAGTCAAGAGACAGACGCACTGTCATAAGTGAAACATCGGCGAGAGTAACGTCATCTCAGGCGCACGTTACAGAGCAAGACAATGAAGCTAGAGACGGTGGAATTTCACGAGACTCTCATCGTCGATACACCCAGGAACCAAAGGGTTCCATGCCCGTTCAGAACAAGTCGAAACCCACCAGGGTAGCTCAGCCTCAGGAGCTGCTGGGAGACAGGCTCACCCTTGTGAGCGAGATGTCTGCCAAGACCACAACGTCTCAAACGGACATGCCAATGCAGGACGATTACACGCAGCAAATTGACCTAACACGAGAGCCCCAGATCGATTCCGATCAGGAGAACATGACTTCCGCTCTGTTCATCGACGACGTTACCTTGGATTCCAACAAAAAGTTCGCCCAGAAACCAAAGACACGAAGTACTCCTACGGTTCGCGTGCTATCGCCCCTGTTGTCTGTCAGTGAGCCCTCAATCGAGGTGGAACAGACAGCTACTAGGAAGGGCAAAGAGGCGATCCGTCCGCCTGTACTCACGCAGTCCGCCAAGCGTGTCTTGGACGACCTATGCCAGGATCATGAATGCTACAATTGCCTGGTCTGCGCTCGAATCCAATCTCACCGACACGAATCGAACGGAAAAACCGGCAAGAAAACAGTCCGAGTTGATCGCCCAGTGCCAGTTACAGACAGAGCAGATAGAAAGTCGTCCATTTCTGCTCATATATATGAGGATCAGCCTACGATGCGGCCATCTCAGGATCCGGCTGTCGCATTAGCCAAGGTGATGAAAAGCCTGCAAGATGAAGAGAAACATGTTCGAAGTGCCATAGCAAGGAAGCAGGCCGTCTATGACGAATGCGACGCATCGGTCAACAAGAGACTGTGGAAACAGCTCGATGCAGAGATGAAGGTCCTCCGCAAACGTCGCGACCTCAAGCGAGACCAGATCTACGACTTACACGACGTGCTTGAGGGCCAGAAGGCTAACGCTCAATTGATGACCCAAGAGGCCATCGATATGACGATTACAAGTGTGTTGGGCAAGGATCCTACCTGGAATGGAACCATCGACTACTGATTGTGGGATCCCATCTTGGTGGAAAGGAGGCTGTCGTGGGTGGACGGATTAACTACCTCACAAGATGAGGCTTTGTCTTGATGATATATTGTTTTGCGGTGTTGATCAATGGGCCACGGATGAATACTTGATTTTCGATGGCAAGGAAAGACAAAATGTATATGGATTATAACAACGGTCCGCCGATCAAGGGTTGATCTGGCAGGAACCGAATGGCGGGTGGAACGGAGTCACGGCTTCCAGTATTGTACCAAGCATGGATTGGGTCTTGTGTGGCGTTCCGATATTGGCCTTCGGCATTGGACGCATCGCACTCGTTTGTTAGCAGGTTGGGTACGATTTGCACATGAATTGATTGCATAATCCACCGGCGTTGGGTAGATGCAAAGGGAAAGGGGAAAAGCCTTGTCACAATCACGACCGCAATGGGATTTGCGAAGGATCGCTGCTGCATCAGCGTTCGAACGAGTATATATTAGTTAATACACTCGTCTGCTCTCATTTTGTTGTTCATTGGTTCTCGATGTCGTAACGTGACACCTCTCTTTATATATAATGTATCGAGTAGTCAAGTATCATGTTTTCGAATATCCGTATGACGGCCAGCCGCATCGCTATTCGACATTATACGCAGCAGTCAACGCTCTATTTCTTGCGCACTCTCTTCCTATACTAACTGAAAAGCCCAGGTCGCCAGTGGCTCCATGACTATAAGTTATGACATCAGACATTGAGGTCAAAATAAGAACTTGAAAGGCATACCCATTTACTTTATTGTGGTTTGTTTTACCCTGATGTTTATATCTCTCTATATGCTGTGTGTTGTGTTGTGTTGTGTTTGTTTACTTCTGATACGCCCAAGCCGTTCTACAGTACGATGTACTTCCAGCACCGTACATTGTGACAGAGGACGGACGGGTACGCGCCGCAGTTGGCTCAGTTGGCGACCGCCTGCCAGAACGAATAGGTACTTTAGGTACCTAGCTACCTGCGAAGCACAAGCTAAAGCTCCCGAGTACCTAGCCAAGTACCTAATCTGCCCCGCCGTGATTTCATTCGCGACTTTCCTTCCCACCTATTCTCTATCCTCCTCCATACATCATCCACCATCACAACAAGGCTGAAACCGACGACGATTCCGAATTGCTCGTGTCCAGCCCTGCCTTCACCCTCGCCCTCGCCATCCTATACCTCCAGTTATATACGCGCTATTCCCGACCGACCATGGCGGATATAGAAATGGACCTCGACGAGCCGGGCTCGCCCCAGGCCACGCAGGCCAAGGTCGGCGACATGCAGACGCACGCGAAGGCCACGGCCGTGCGCTCCATCGAGGGCTGGATCGTCATGGTCACGAACGTGCACGAGGAGGCCGACGAGGAGGCGCTGCACGACAAGTTCGCCGACTTCGGCGAGATCAAGAACCTGCATCTGAACCTCGACCGACGTAGCGGCTACGTCAAGGTAAGCCAGCGAGCCAGCGAGCCATGTGAGGGAGAGTTCGTGAATTGGAGGCTAATTGTTTCTCTACCCGTCTTCCCCCCTGTCTAGGGCTACGCGCTCATTGAATATCCGACCCTGCAAGAAGCGCGGGCCGCCATTGACGGCGCGCACGAGTCGAAACTGCTCGACCAGACCATCTACGTCGACTTCGCCTTCGTGCGGCCGCCGCCGGGCAAGGGGGCCCGGGGAAATCGCCAGTCGCACCGGGGCGGGCGTGGCAGGAGTCGCAGCCGCAGCCCAGAGGGAGGCCGGGACCGAGACCGAGACCGCGACCGGGAACGGGAACGAGAGCAGGATGACAAAGATCTATAGTCATCTAGGTTTACCTGCGCAAGCACGAAGGGATAGGAGAGGAGATGGTTGACGGGTCAGTTTCGAATCAGATGGGGGAAAAAAACTAGACGTGGTTTTGCTTGCTCCCGGTTTGCGAGCATGCGCATGCGCCCGCGCCCCTCTCAGATGGTAGGGGGCACGACGCGAAGTCATAGTCATTGACCTTAGCCGATATGTCGTCAGAGTAACAGACGTGTCGGCGCATGATCTCGTCGCTGGTTAGGTAGGTAGGCATGCTCATCTCTATCCTTTCGTGCGTGAGACCGCCTCGCTAACTAGGATATAGCTCGATAGCATAGAGTGCGTCGCGGGTGATGAGTTTATCTGTCTTGGCTCCGTCGTAGAGCCATAGGTAGTATGTATGCTCGCCATCTACCTATTCAACAACTTGAACGATGAAATCTAGCGCCACTAGATTTCCGACTCACAGAGTCGAGCCGCGTTTCTTCATCACCTTGTCCCTGCTCTTGTCAGTAACCGAGACCTTTTTCGTGACCTGAGGCGCGAACATCGCTATCCAATGCATGCATGTCTTGACTAGACCGACGCACGTACGATCTTAACAATTGAATTGTCTTCTACGGTAGCCCAAGCCGTTCTCATAACATCTCTACTTTATTATCCCGCAGCACATCATCAATCTCGAAGTCAACCTCCCTCAAGTAATCATTCTCATTCTCATTCTCCATCTCAGCCCCTAAGTCCAAACTTGATTTTCCTTACTGGTAAGCCAAGTTCTCGCACCAAGCGAGAAACAACACAGCATAGGACAGCGCTCAGCTTTGACGACAATCTATCAGTTAACTTTCATAATACACTTGACAAAAAAAAATGATACTAGTATGAACTACGGGTCGACTCCTACCCGGTATAACAGCCGTTCTATTTACCCCTATCTTTTTTTACGAGGTAATCTAACTCAGCAAGGAAAACAGACAAGCCGAAGCTCACTCCAGAATGCCCTGCCATCAGAAGCACCCTCGCCAACTTTCAACTCGGGCGAATTATGGCAAGTCGCCGTCAGCGACATTCCACATTTTCATGCAACGAGCCATTGTCGCCAACTCTCACGAGGAAGACAGGGCAAGGAAGCCTCCTGGGCACTCAATAGGATTATGAGGAACCATCCTCGTCGCCTCCCGTATCCGATTCGATGGGGCCAAGCAGAGAGAAGAAGTAGTATAGCAGCAAACGAACCAGAGTGTTTCTTATCGACGGTTCATGAACCATCGCGTCGATGCCCAATCGCTTGCCAGTAAGCGCTTGTGGGGACTCGAACTGTCCCAATTCCCGAACGGCGCGCTATCCAAATCAATGACGTAGCGCAACTTGATGTCACTATCCGAATCCCTGGAGAACCTCGTCGTCAACTCGTCTTCAGCTTCCTTCATCGCCACCTCGGCCCGCTCTCTGTCGTTGGGGTTCTCCCTAGGCCATTTTGTATCACCCAGCAGGTCGTAAAACTCTTTGCGGTCTACAAAGCCGAAGGCGTCGCGAGGGAGCTTACTTGCGAAAGACTCGGTTATATTTGAGTAGTCCCAGTGGCTGAATTGAGTGACAAGCCTGATCTCTTTTAGTTTGTTGTTAGGGAACGTTATATCCTCGTCCCCAAGTGGGCTCTCCCAGAACCCAGGAGCTTCGTTGTTCCACGTGAGGACGGCTAGATACTGGACATTCGGAAACCACGGGGCATGACACAGGTCGTCGAAGAGATGATATTGTGCGCAGGTACTAAAGATGTAGACGAGATCCATATCCGGTGCGATGGCGAAGCCTTGCTTTGCTCCTCTGGTTTGTGCGTACCTGTGTCCCGCGTGCCGTGGCAGGGCCAACTTGATATCGCCCGGCAGTTTGTACTGGTCCAGACTACAGGCGATGTACTCCTGTAATTCGCCTAAACTATCGACGTTTTGTTGGATCGCTGGTGTGGAAATTGAACTCCTCCGCAGGTCTTTAAGCAGGTCGTTGAGGATGTAATCGATATCCCAATAGGGTTTGTCAGGCATCGTCCTATTAATGCTCTCCGATCGGGTTTTCACGGTCACCTCGAGACTGTCACTGCACTTGTCCTCATAGTCCCTCGCCACCCTATTTACCTCCTATGACGCTTAAGATATCAGCAATCAACTTCCATACCAACGGAATTAAAGAGTTGTTCAAGACGGTTTCGCAGCTGGGGGACTCTCTGCATAAGAAAGGTGGCATTTCTGCATTGCTAAGGGGGTTGTATGACTAGAGAAAGAGCTAGAGGAGTAGCACACTTTTTGGAGGATTTCGGTCTTCTTTATGAACTCCTTGCGATCGCTTATGGGTAAGTCAGGAAGATCCCTATTGCCGAGATCCAAGGCGTCGGAGAGTTTGTCTATCAATTTCGCCATTCGGTTGAAGGTTTCTACGGCACGTTGAAGAACCCGCTCTTGCTCAGGCGTGGGCTCCCGGGCCGGCGATATGGCAGGGAAGCACGAGAGATCAGCCTTGATCAACTTGCGACTGATCTCTCCATGAGCCTGCTTACAGGACATGGCTGGGGCCATAGTGAGGCCTTCAGTGGGCTCGTTGGTTTCCACATTGAATTGTCTGTATTTGCGGTGTTAGTTAGTAGTTCTTCCTATCGTCGCTTAGCGGGTATATTATTATTATACGGGGGCAACGTTTGACCAAACATAAGATATAAATGGAGATTGTACCGCATACTGATACATGATAATGGGCATCTCTTCAGTGAATAGGCGGAAAACATGCATCCGCGGACGCATGGCCATCAACCACACCTTGAGCTGGAGCTCCGTGGGAAGACGAGGAAAACAGGTGAACGACGGCTCGGACATCTCGAAGGGCTTCTATGATAGCGCGCGACCGTGTTGAAGACGCAGGAGATACGGTTTCATCAATGGGCCAAAAGGCGAGATCCCACGGCAGTGGTGGGCTTAATAAGGATGAAATTCTAACGGAGGTATGAGGAGATATGGTGGAAACAGGTGGCCGGTGTCACAGACAATACGGGATCATAAATAGCCAATATAGATGAACCTACTCCCTAGTATTTATCTATAATTGGGAGGGCTAGAGGCCCATTATATGATAGGTGTTCAGAGGCTAAGTCTGTTATCCCTTGGTGTTCCTTGCACCAATGAGGCGATCCCAGCTATACTAGTCAGACCTCCCTCCGTGGCAACAACCCTGTGCTAGGGCAAAGAGATGGGAAATTGTTTATTGATGTGTCCACAAACGAATGGCAAGCAAGTAAAGTCTTTGGGTCAGAAATTACGGCTCTAATCAAGTAGGTATAATGAGTACCGAAGGGTCCAAATCATACGTATAGAAAAGTTGAAACAACCAGCACAATCTTCAATATATGGGTATAGTTTCTTCGCTTATTATTTAAAGGGGTAAGTATTATATTCACCCTGTCTTTCTCTTTCTCTTTCTCTTTCTCTCTCTCTCTATCACCCTGCCTCCTTTTTCAATACCCGCCCCCGGCACATTATCCGTCTATGTTTATTTGCTCAGTTTAGCGCGCTAATGTGTACTGTGTACAACAATGTGAAAGGTTCCTACGTTACGGTGGACCCAAGCAGGAGATTACCTTAAGCAAAGTAAAAAACTTCTTGAAGTTGAGAGAGATGCCTGTTTCAGGCGTCTCGGAAGGGAGAAGCCATATGTAGATTACACAGACTTAGGTTGAGACCTTCGCCTCTCCGCCCAGGTGCAGAAAAAGGCCAATCACGGTAATGAGAGATTAAGATATCCAAAAATAAAAAGAAAAAGAAACAGAGAAGCTCGAGGTCTACTGACCCAACACTGAACAGATTGGGTAGTGAGCTTTAGACCACAGAATACATTAATCATGTGATTCATCACGCGGAAGGCCCCCCGTGCATCAGAGACCATGGACGACGAGTTGAATGCTCGTGACTGGCCAGCCCAATCAATACCGCTTTTGGTCTACGCATCGTCTCAAACATGAGAGACATGCAGGGCTTAAGACGAGGGAAATCTCGATAACCCCGCGTTTGCAGCTTGCGGCCCCCGAGAACAGCGTCTAGCTCTTCTGATAGCCAATCTTGGATTTCTGGGTACACCCACCCACAGAAAACAGGAGCACGGAGTAGTGCCATATATACCGTTGATTCTGACAAGGGATTAGCGGCGTCGTCTTTCCGCAGCAGGAAACATATAGGATGAAGCCTATCCGAACTCGGAGTAAAAAAATTATCACCTTTGTTCCCCAAATCTAAACTGACATAGTAAGTATTACCATCGCTGTCCATTTCTCAGGGCTCCCAGAAAAGATCACCCTTTATCTATACCGACGGCGTGTCACACTATCTTACAACTAGAAATCCGGTTTACAAGTTACGTCTCGCCACAGCGCTTCGCTTCTGCTACTTGATCGCCCCAGAAGGCTTGCTATCGCAAAGTGCGAGGATATCAGGTTTACCGACAGAGCGTAGCTATGACAAGTACCTTGTTGCCGGATTCTATGTGACGCCTCCAATGGCCTGACCACACATGAAAATTCTCAAACACATGCATAAACCGCCCTTGGTTCTTCAAATGGGCCTACGTAACCTGGTTTCTCTCAAGTCACCGCCCGCTTGACTTTGGGAATAGTCTAGAACCAGGGGTTGATGCATTTATCAACCGTCTCACCATAACGGCCATTAGCGAGGGGTGTTACGGAAAAACAAACGTTGCTAATCCACAGTCTGGACTAACGTATATATACTCCGTGACAAGGGGCGTTTCCGATTCGATCTCGTGATCAGATCTCCAGCCTCCCGGTCTTGAATGATGCCTGTAGTGACGAAGTCTGAGGCATGACGTGCGACATAGGCGGCGCCAAACATGCCGCCCAAGCTTTAGCCCAGTATATGATATTCGCGTAACCCAGGGTGCAGGATGAGACGGTCAAGTCATTTTCGATACAATGTAATATGTTGGCATATATGCGCTGTACTCAGGTCGATCGGTAAGCCGTCCGGGCGGCGACTGTCTTTTGACATAATACCATCAATAAGAGGGCGCATTGAAATTCGCGAACGTAGAAACAAGCAAAGCTAGAAACAATGAACTGATCTAGTGACGAGCTCGTGCTAATGGCCCGGCAGTTGGGTGTGGGCATGAAGCGGCCGTGCGGCTGCCCCTGGATTTTGGGCTAAGCCGCAAAAGAATCGATGCGAACGGTTGCACTGCCTGGGATAAATATTCACGACTATCGCGTATACCGACAGGATACGAAATTTCGGTCATATCATTTGACATGATATCTCAAGGTACTTCTTTTATGTTTGATCATGTTGGACCGGAAGTTAATATCTGATGTTGCTGATAGGAGGAAGTCCAGCACCAGGATACTGACCAGGAATTGGCTACCTTATTTAAGGGGGGTTCATGTACAGTGTCATTTGCACTTGTTCCTACAGTAGCGACTAGGAGGCTAACCTGAATGGGTTAGTTGAGCAGATTGATCTAATTAACGGGAACTAATCCAAATAGGTTAGATCAGATTTACTTAAAGTACCACCCAAGGCACGCGGTCTGATCCGCTACCCAAGAAAATACCTGATCAACCAACTCCCATGGCCAGGAGGTAGCTTGCAGAATTCCACAACATGGCCTTCCTCGTCGGCTCCACGGCGCCAGGCCTGCAGCGTCTCGCCGTCCCCTTCGCGAGCCTGCTGATCCTCGTCCTCGGCTACGGCTCGCAGTGGCTGTTCGCCACGAGCCCGGAGCTCGAGCCGGGACCGCTGACCCCGACGCAGACCCGCGTCTTCAACGCGCTGCTGGCCTGTCTGTGGTGGACGTATTGGCGCGCCTGCACTGTCGATCCCGGCCGATACGAATTTCCACGCTCGAGCAGGAAGACGGAGGCGGAGGCGGCCGAGAAAAAGAGCAAGAGGGACGAGGGTACCTCTCTTCACAGCTCCGAGGATGAGGATGGGGACGAGGATGAGGACAACGGGGAGGGGGGCGAAGGCGGTGTCGGACTAGCTGGACGTCACCACGGCGGCGATAGCAGCAGCAAACGCAGCAAAAGGGAAAACAACCCCGCCGACGACCGTGCCCGCGCCGCCGCCCGCCGCCGCTGGTGCCGCAAGTGCGCGGCGCCGAAGCCGCCGCGCGCGCACCACTGCAAGAGCTGCGGCCGCTGCGTGCCCCGGATGGACCACCACTGCCCGTGGACGGGCAACTGCGTGTCGCTGCAGACGTTCCCGCACTTCCTGCGCTTCCTCCTGTACACGAACGCGTCGCTCTGGGCGCTCGGCTACCTGTTGTGGCAGCGTCTCGCGGCGCTCTGGGCCTCGCGGCACCTGCCCGCGTACCTGGGCCCCACGCTCGCGCAGCTGCTGGGGCTGGCGGCGCTCGCGCTGACGGCAGGCTTGACGGCGCTGGCGCTGGGGATCCTGCTCGCCACGACAGTTCGGGGGTGGCTGTTCAACGTGACCATGATCGAGGGCTGGGAGGTGGAGCGCCACGAGGCCGTGATGCAGCGCCGGGGCCGGTACGACGGGCGCGAGGAGGAGGAGGAGGAGTGGTGGCGCAGCGGCGACGGCGACGTAGCATCCGCCCCGCGCGCCATGGTCGACCCCGTCGAGTTCCCCTACGACGTCGGCGTCTACGCGAACATGGCCCAGGCCATGGGCACCGGGAACCCCCTCCTCTGGCCCCTCCCCTTCGCGGGCGGTCCACGAGTCGCCCGCCTGCCGCCCACGATGACGCTCGAGGACCTCGTCGCGAAGCTCGGAGACGGCGCGAGGCCCGGGAGCAGCACGACGGCGACGGGGCTGGCGCTGGGCGTCGGCTGGGCCTACGAGGAGAACGGCCTGAACGACCGCGAGGGCATGTGGCCGCCCGTCGACCCGGACAAGGTGCGGAACGCGCGCCTCTGGCGCCAGCGCCGCAGGGAGGAGGCGCAGTATCGCCGCGAGCAGAGGCTGGGCCTGCGGAACCCGGAGCTGCCGGACATGGGGCTCACGCCGGAGGAGGCGAAGGAGGCCTTCCGCCGCAGACAGGAGCACGATCTCCGCCGGTGGCGCGGCACGAGAGCCCAGATCTTGGACGAGCTCGAGGAAGTCCCTAACACGCATCAGTACGAGTATAGGTACGGCGAGGGCGAGGGCGAGGGCGAGAGAGACTACGACTTCGTCGACGAGGCGTATTCCCGTCGCTCTATCCATCCTACGGCTCCCCCGCCGCCTGAGGCGTACCGTCCGAGACAGAACATTGTCCTCCGCGAGGGCAGGTCCGGCTGGGTGAACTCGGATGGCGAGCACCTGGGCGACTACGGAGTCGATGAAGACGCCGAGTTTGACGACGGCGACGAAGACGATTACCGATACGGCTACGATGGCGGGTACGATGGCCCGCCAATAGATGCGAACAGCCACACTCCTACACACACGATAGACGTTGATGACGAAGAGGTGCCGTTGGCGGAGCTCATACGGCGGAGGAAAGTTCGCACCAAGGATGGGGAGGATACTTAGCATATAGACATATAGACATTGCATGGCGTCATAATGGATGGAATTAATCACGATATCAGGCATTTATTGGTCCGTGAGATAACGACTAAGAACAGGAATCACGGATGGTTAGGTAGGCAGTGCGGCGCGAGGAGTCTTTCGCAGAACAATCTCGAGATATACTTATCTACAGCCACCTATTCATCATCATTATCACCATCATCGTAAAAATCTGAATGAACATCAACTGCTGTCTTTCTCTATTCAGGCGCTTCTACTCTACCCTGCCCTGCCCTAGAGGCGGTGCATAAGCTACCTACCTACTTTACCTACATACAAGACCCTTCTACCACCTCGCCTATCTGTCCGTCCCGAATCTCGCCCGAGCGCTCTCCTCTGCGAGATATGTCGAGGCGAAATCGCGCTGACCTCACTTCTTCGCTGATGAAAGTCGAATCAAATTATTTCAATCATCCATCCATCCATCCATCCATCCTTCCATCATCCCCCGAACATGAAGGAGGCAGGGAAAAGAGGAGGAAAAGAAAAGGGGTGTAGAGAAAAAAAAGTATGGCATGCATGCAATAAATAGGTAGTCTTTCAAATTCATGGTTTCTGCCTGCCTAACACGTTTCCCAAACAAAATCACACACAAAGTCCAGATCCCGGAAGCGATACAACGAGATAACGCCGATTGAAAAACCCGCCCCGAGATTTTCTAAGCGTGGTTGTGTGTGCACCGATCGATCATGCATACAGTCATGTGATCTCTACCAGTCGTCGTCGTCGTCCTTCTTCTGCATCGCGTTCTTCCTCGCAAGGAGAGCATCGGCTAACGAGCCGGCGATAGTGGGCGTGTTGCTCCGGCTGCCGTCGGACCCGCTCCCGCTCCCGCCCCCGTTCCCGTTCATGCTCATCCCCGAATCCCGGGCCTGCAGAGATCCCGGCTTCCTCGCGGCCGTGGGCCGCTTAGCCGGCGGGACCGGCCTAGTCCTGCCGGCGCCATTCGTTCCGGGAGGCGCTGGCGGGGCCCGAGGGATGAGTACGGGCGCAGGCGCCTGCTCTTCGACATACGCGGCGGGTATCCATGCCTGTCCCGAGCCGCTCTTGGCGAGCCACCAGCCTAAAGTAGAAAAAGCTTTAGTATCGCTACACACGAGGCATCATGTTTTCTGATCTTACCATTGCTTTCTTTTTGAACGACCTCGATCATATCGCCCGCTTTGATAGACAGTTCGTTTTCTCTGTGACTAGCAAAGTCATATAAGACTTTCGCCATGACCCTTGGCCTCGCAGGTGGCGCGGGTGGAGGTGGCGGAGGCGGCGGGGCTCGATGGGATGACGTCGAGCTTCTATTGCGTGTATGGCTGGGAACGTGACTAATAGCAGCGGCAGGGGTTGGAACTGGTCGAGGGACCTGGACAGCAGCAGGTGTGGGCACTGGTCGAGGAGCCTGCACTGCAGCCGGGGTAGGAACCGGCCGAGAGTGCGCTGCTGCTGGACCGGGCTTCGCAGCATGTGACCGAGCCCCTGTCAGTCGTGATGGTCTACCTCCGGGGCCACCAGGCTTGATAAGTTTCCCTCGAGTGATGGGACGAGGCGGAACAGGGTTCGCCCTTGGCATGGGGCGAGAGATTGAGGATGGCGACTCGCCAGGCTGAGTATGAACGGCACCGCTTTTGTAAAAGTCGACGGTTTGTTGCGAATCTTTCAAAACTTTGACCACTTGCATCTTGTTGGGCTTCTTAGCATATTCTATCGTTTCGCCGATTCTCAAGTTGAAGCCGCCGGGCATTGAACGCTGCATTTGGGTAAACAACTCGGTCTTCAAGAGGCAGTTGAGCAGGGGGTCAGGTTCTTGGGGGGATCCGATGCCCAACGAAAACCAGTCATCCCTGCTAGTAGAAGTGCCAATAAATTTGATCGCCCCGAGGGGAACTGAGCGTTCGATCGATATTTGCGGAGTGCCATTGACAAGAGCTTGTGCCACGATGTAGAATTTGCTATTCGACACGATCAGAATTCGAGGGCTTGCCTTGCTCGACCTGCCAAACTTGGCTTCAAGGACTTCACCACGGCACGAGAATATAGCCTTCTCGTTCTGTGGCATCCCGAGGGCGTTGCGAATTTGAGATCCCGGCCCGTTCGAGGCATTTATGCCCAAGTAGTCTCCTAGGAAACGACGAGAACCTAATAAACTGAATCTCCTTCGCTCTTTTCGGCCTTGCAACACTGTATGACCCTGATCTCTTAGCTGTAAATATTCGGCCCCTACTCGTTTCTTTCGCCAGAACCTCTGTATTCGGGTCGCCGATTCGGCACGGTAAGCCAGATACGCCCTCCACATCCGCTGAATTCGAATTGCCATGTTGTGCCAGTACCGATCACGCATTGTTTCGAGGGCGAATAGCGTCTCGGGTGACTTGATGAAAGCTTTTGTCACACCCAACTGCCATTCCTCCTTGGGAATGCTCGTGTCTTTGAGGATCTGTTTCACAGCTGCTTCTTCTGAGCCCTGCCAGGTATACTCGCCCGCATAGGAGGTAGCAGGAGATAGCAGGAAAAAACGCTCGACAAACTTCTCGAACGATTGACGATAAGCAAAGCCAGCTCTTCGAATCCTCACGTTCTCTTGTAGACCAAGATACTTGATCTGATGTAGTACATTTGGTACGTTATATTCTGTAGGCGACTTGTTCTCGTTTGGTTTGATAGTTCGGATATAGGAAGGCTGGCACTTCATCAGAGTCTCCACAAGGGCGTTCGCTGAAGTACGGATTCGGTCACCGGTCGTTGGCGGCTGCTTGCGGTTATCCTGGTCTACCTGCTGAGGGAAAAGTGTATGCACGAACCGGTTCGAGCTCTGCTGGAAAAGATTTTGAACGCCCTTGAGGAGCTGGTCCTTATTCTTATCAGTGATTCCATCGACGGTGTAACTAACATCGCCTGCGTAATGCTTGATGATGAAGTTACCTTGCCGAGGTGTGAGATGCGCATTGGACATGCCGTTGATACTCTGCATGAAGGTGCGGTCGCAGGCGGCAGGGTCAGCATGCGCCGTCTTGGTCGCGTCCTTCAAGGCAGAGAAGATTCCCACGGGCCGTATCTGTTCGATCAGGTCGCATACCACCTTGTTATCAAAGTACTTGATAGGTGTCCATTGGATCTGCTCGCGCGCGTATTCCTCTTGCTCGGCCTTCAAAGTGAGTTGGATGAAGATTTGTTGCAGTTTTTCGTTGACGTAGTTAATGCAGAGTTGTTCGAAGCTGTTCTTTTCGAATATTTCAAAGCCGTAGATGTCGAGAATACCGATATTGTTCGACGTAGGTTGTCTAGCTTGGAGAGACTGGTTGATTCTTCCCACTATCCAGTCAAACAGATTGTAGTAGATGGCCATGCTGAGGGCATCCCGTGTCGCATTGGCTTGCGCAATATTCGCGGGTGACTCGATGACCTCGCCATTTCGGGGCGTTAAAACTCGAATAGTTATACCCTTAATTACAGCAGCTGGTTCAACTTCAAGCAGATATGCTAAAAAGTCTACGACGGACTGATCCCTCACGGTTGCGTATCCATCATCGCCCTCGACAAACTGGATATTTCCGGCCCATAAGATAGCCGCCAGCATGCGAAACACGTCATCCTGCTCGGCTTGCGACAAGCCGATGATTTTCATGGCTTGCAAGGTATCACGGAACTCGGCCAGGTCGTCGATGCCGTCGACGTTGAAGCATTTTGACCTGCTCAGGTATGCATACGTCTCGGGCTTCTGCACACCGAACATGGTCCTATAGTTTTCCGAGGCGCCTTTTGCGAACTGGTAGAAAATGTGAAAGTTTCGCTCGTTAGCAATCTGGCCCACGACTCTTGTCTTCTCTAGCAGGTAATTTGTGATGTCGGCGCCAACCGGTTCCCCGTTGGCGTTGAAGTGTATCTGCAAGTACTTGCCAAAGCGCGACGAGTTGTTGTTTCGAAGAGTCTTCGCGTTTCCGAACGATTCGAGCAGAGGGTTGGTTGCCAGCACCATGTCCTTGATCTGCTTGATCTCTCCGCTCTCGCCTCCCGATACGTTGGCGATGTATTGCATGATGCGCTTCGCGGCCTCGGTCTTGCCCGCACCGGACTCTCCGGAAATGATAACGCACTGGTTCTCCTTGTAGGCCTTCATGTTGTAGTACGACGACTCGGCGATCGCGAAGACGTGCGGAGGCATCTCGAGACGGTTCTTGCCCTTGTAGGAGTCGAGGACCTCGTCGGTATAGATGCCAAGATCGCGGAAGGGGTTGACCGAAACCAAGACATGGCCGATGTAGGTATAGATCTCGCGACCTTCGAATCGCTTCTTCAAGTTCTCATTTATGGTCTCGTTGGATACCTTGCTCAGCAGTGTCAGGTCCGAGACGCCTATCTCCTTCTTTTTCGTGATCTCGAAAGTGGCCTTCTTCGGTTTCGCGGCGGCACTCTGGGCTCCGCCGCCGCCGGCTTTGTCTTTTGGACGTCTACTGATACCCTGTATTGCAGTGTCATGGTTAATAAGGCGGCCGGGAACTGAGGCGACCGGGGCGACGTACCATGTTGGGCTCGCATATATCGCGTCGTCAGCCTAATCACAAGAAAAAGGGAGGAGGGCGGTATTCGTGAGCGGTTCGAATTACCGCACGTCGAGGTAAGCCGTACGCTACAGAATACGATGATAGATAAAAACGATGGGATGACAACGACGCGATGAAATTACGAAGAGGAAACGGGAAGTCGGCGGTGGAAAAGGTGTTTCTTGGTCTCGTAAAGGCAGGTTTGTTTGTTTCGCGAAAAAGTGTTGCTCACGCATGCCGCATCTGCTGAGTCGGGTTGCCTTGACCAGAACCAAGGGTGCTGAGCCAAGGGTGCAACAATCAAGGACCTTGACAGGCGCCAACTCCACCATAGCGCTAACGCACCCAGCGACGTAATGCAATGGGGCTGGGGTTACGTGGCGCCTTGTTTAGCGTGGCTGAGTACGATATTAGGTTCCAGTGCGCTGGAGTCGCTGCCCAGCCGCCGGGACACCAATAGAGACCGCCAGGCAGGCACTTTGCAGCGAACTTTACAGTGGACCTCAGGTACCCGAGCAAGTCCGTACTTATACGAGAGCCGTCACTGACCAGACAAAAAACACAGGGCTTACATTTTTATATCATCTGTCTGCAGGCTATACGACAGGTGCTTCAAGAGTCAGCAATATCTTTGACACTTAGTCCTTGTATTCCTTGCGTCATGCATCGAGTGTCGAGCAACTTCAAGAAAGTGACCGGTGACAGAATCAATATGCGGCCATAAAAAGCAGTTATTCGCGATTTTCAGTATGCTGCTACCTAAAGTATTTAAATACCTACTTACGGTCTCAAGCGAAGTCTCCTCGCCTCAATCTGACCTCCAGCAAAGGATCACTTGTTTCCGAACGTTAAGGGCGCAATCCGCCTCTGCGAACATCCTCGGAAATACGGAAAGAAGATACTTACCTACACATGAGTGAATTTTTCTAAAGTTCATGCTTTACTTACAGGCTTTCTAGAACTTCGGCCCTATCTCTTGCTCCTACTATGACGCTGCAGGCAGCTTCAGATTCGACCTCGCGCTTTTAGGTATCTGCACAATCCCCGAACTAGCTACGAGGCGGCCAGTTTGTTGGATTCTGCCTTCGCATTTCATATCCGCAATTGGCGAGGTTCACGATCTGAGTTACGCCGACATGTAATAGCGACTTCCAAGGTTGCTTTCTCCTAGGAGAAATCGAATATCGGCCCTGCCGAAAACCTGCTGTTGTTCCGTTCTTCAGCCGAGATGCCCGGACAGTTACGCTAGCCAGTCCCCGGCTAGTTTACCTGCCTTCGCCGACCGACGTCATCGCCATCGGCAACCGCCATAATTTTGCGATTCGAGATCCGCTCAACACCCGAGTTTGTTTACTCTGGGGAGCTGGAACGTCATAAACGTCCGACACGGACACATAGAAAGCGGGATTTGGGACAATCCAAAGCCGGTGGAAAGCCGTGCACTAGAGGATACGGTAAAAAGCCATTGCTACATACGCGTGCTGCAAGATCCCTAAGCTGGCGAGAGGAAGCTGGCGAGAGGAAGCTGGTGAGAGGAAGATGGTGGGAATTTACGGTTCCCGAAAACCCTCTCTCAAGGCAAGTACCTAAGTATCTCCCAGAAAGGGGTATCACGCATTCAGGTGTACCGTGTAGTTAGGGGGAGTCGGGGTATCGTGAAAGATCGTCAGAGGCCCAATCCTGGACATATCGACTACACGGTAGGTTTCATGTAGCTTAGTGACTATCGTGACAGGCTCAATATGCCTCACCGAAGTGTTTGATAAAAGGACTAGGTAGGTTAAGCTGTTGTTTGAGACTACTAAGTCTAGGATTAAATCGTCCCTATCTGCTTCGTACTAAGGTTTCCGCCCAGACAGTGTAAATACAGTGTAGTTCACAACCAAGAGGCAATAGATGTCTTTGTCTTGTGATAGAATACCTAATGACAAGCAATGCATATCAACACATGTACGATAGGTTCCCAGGCCGCATTTATTCCCATATTGTCAAACTAGACTCTTCGGTTTTTTTTGTTTGCTCTATTCAATAAGGAAATCGCCTGGACACCGATTAGCAGCGAAGCAAGTATCAGAAAGCAAGACCCAAATGTCACGCGACCAGGAAACAGCCGCTCGTGGGTTGCGTGCTTGCGCTGTCAACAGATGCAGATCAGAATGTCCAAAAATACTCGTCCAACATTGTACCCTTCGTACAAACTTAACTTGGTTCTGGTTCCAAGCGGATAGATAGCCTCAATATTGCGAGGAGCTGCAGATCCGCCACCAATATGCGCATTTCAGGCTGCTGAAACGTATTTGCCCGTGGGAGATGCAGAAGAGCGCCACCCATGTCTCTCCATTGTCATTAGCCGGCTACCTACCTGAAGGATAGGCATCAAATTTGGAATCGGCTAGGTACCCCTTGGTTACCGGATCCCCCCTGGCCATGTTGCAAGCTCCATCAGTACCAAAACTACTTGTCGCCGGGTCTTGTGTGTTTTGCAACCGATGCGATTTTCTCTCGAAACACGACCAATTCCACGAGAGCGGTCGACCTCGGTATGCCTGTAGCTCCGGGCAAGGCGACGTGAATTCTCCTTTACCGCTCTCGATCCCGCCATGTCTGAGACGGGGGCTTGATCTGTTGGCCGTAGTGTCGTACTAGGGGGTTCGCAGCTTCATCGGGATTGGTCGGCGGCACCTCTCTCCCTCTCAGCCATCCACTATGCCGAAGGTAGACTGTATGCTGTAGCCTGTAGGCTGCAAGTGATCGCTGGTTCGTCGGTCGAAATGTGGCTTTCCACCGTCGCCAGCCAGGCGCCAACTCCTCAGACAGCACCCATCAGGGCAACGCCTCAGGGATAGAGGTGCATAGACTGGGGTTCTGCGTGACCTTTAGCGGGGCGAGACCAAAAGGCAGCGCAACGCTCTATTCCTTCGGGTTCACGCATCAGAGGACGTGATATTCGCTGCCTTCATCGCGAAGGTTCCGTGGGAAGAAAGGTGGGCTTGCTGGTGAAAAATCGGTCGAACGATGATAAGACCATTTTTAGACTGAGGAGCGGCTACACTTCATATATGGACGCTTCGGCCTTCTATGAGGCTCAGGTTCAGCCCTGCCTCAAAAATGGCCTGATTTTACATCGTACGATTTCCATGCACAAGAGACCCTCCAAGATACCTATCACTTGTCACCTACCAATCTACCTACTTGTAGATACACCTCCCAGTTGTGGTGTTAGAGGGGGAACTATAGGTAGCCATGCCTTGTCCTTAGGTGCAACACTTACATGAGCAGACGGGGTCAATAAGCTGCCTACTACGAAGTAACCCAATCACGGAACTTCGATAGAACATTGGTATCCATGCTAGTGTACTGCACGGTGACAGCATATGCAAACAGACGATGTACGAAATACCTAAACTACACTCCATGTTTACTATGTTGTCCATGTCCTTCTTCAATATTGCCTAGGTATCTCGTAAGTACTTACTTATTGATGAGGCAAGCCAAAAATAAGATCTCAGGTTCTTTGTACTACTAGTGGGCTACACTAGCACCTACGAAACAGGGGTTGTAACGTGGGACGCGCTAAGTCCTGATGCCAATCTGTAACGGGAATGGCCTACCCCTTGTCGGGGCCCCTGTTTTCTCCGGATCCCTGTTTAGGGCAGAGCGTCACCTGCTGCAGCGGTCCTCATTGGCCACATGCAAGATGCCGTCGCTGTGCAGCGCCGTCCATGGACGAATCCGAGATGGCAAACAACCGCCCGCCAGAGCTCACTGGCCCATAATTCACCTGGGCTTGACCAGTCAATCGGGATGCAGACGTGCTCGCTCACATCGCCGCAATTAGGCAGTTCGTGGCTTTTCCATGTGCCCTGCATGAGGTACTTCAACTCGTCCGTTTCCCGATGCTGCTGTTCGTGCCACCGGGTTCGCTCTTCTCGGGCGAGACATATTGCGACGACAATTCAATGTGTGGTGCATCCTCTACATCATACCTACTGTGGCATCGCATCCTCCCACAGCCATCGTGACCGGCATCATATCCAGCATCCATCCATACTTGCTCAAACCCAAGAGGCTTAATTAAGACCCCTGGCGACTCGAGACAGTCCACCCCGGCGCATCAAACAGCGCCCGTCTCATCTGCCGCACTAGACCAGGCACGCCAGCTCCGCCAGGTACGAGACTTGTTGGTCGAGAAGTACAACCCTGCGTCTGTAGATCAACATCGAGGTTGACCACCACCCCGCGGCGCATATGCGACCTGATACGTCGTCGACAGTCTGCGAAACAAATCTTCTCGAGCCTGCTCAACTAGAGCCGGTCTGTTTCTAAGCCACTTCAACGACTTTGACGATTCTTTCCTCTCTTGATTAGGCCCGGTCCCCCTGGTGTTGTTCCTGGGCGCTGGAGACTCTCTGCCCGCTGACAGCAGCTATCATTGCAACTCAACACCCACGCGTGTTTCAAGATAGTCGACGTTCGAATCGTGTACCCTACCCTTGCTCGCGGAGAGCATCTTCATCTGCTGTCCCGGATCCTCAATTTCCTCTACAGCCCCTGGCTGTCTCTACTTGCAGGGGGGACCAGCTAACCGTATCTGTGCCTCGGGCTATCCTTTATGACTTTGTCACTACCCACCTGGCTGCGGTTCTCTTCGTGCTTCTCTCCCTCCCTCTATTTGGTGTCAAGGGCGTAGAGAGCATCGCTTCCTTTCTAGTTCGTCAACTTTCGCTTCATTCGCCGCTGGTTCAGGCCTTTTATTCATTCATTCGCTGGCTTTTTTTGGGTTATATTTCAACCGGGCTGGATAATAGGTGTCTTGGGAAGATTGTGAGGACAAGCGGACGAGAACACGGCTGGAGAAAAGGAGACGTTATTCGAAATCGGACGCCGGCCTGCATCATCCACGCTGCTCGCTAGAAACTCTTTTGGCAGCAGCCATCCTCTTGAATCCGAATCAACTTGTTACAGCACTGTCGCAGGTCGACGATAATTTTGAATCCGCGCGTTCAGCGAGCACGAGACTATCTTGACAATAATCACCATGGCGTTCCTAGCCTTGATGAAGAAGCAGATTACCCCGAGTAAACTCATCTTCCACTTCTTATTTTGGGGTCTTCATTGGGGGCTCTTTGCGTATGGCTGGTACGTGTTGTTCAGGAATCTGCTTCATTCCGGTACTCTAACAAGTGAGCAGGTGGAAACAAGCGACGGAGCCCAAATTGGCCGCCCTGAACACTTTGGAGTGGTCCGTTTGGATTTCTCGAGGCGCTGGTCTTGTTCTGTCATTCGATACTACATTCATCTTACTTCCAGTATGTCGCACATTAGTAAGATGGGTCCGACCAAAGATTAGGTTTTTACCCCTGGATGAGAATATTTGGTTCCATCGCCAGGTTGCCTATGCCATGTTGGTCTTTACGCTTCTCCATGTATCCGCACATTATGTCAAGTAAGTCATAGTTCCGATTATCGCAAGAGGCCCTCTACTAACCTGTATCCAGCTTTTTCAACGTTGAGAAGACGCAGGTCAGACCGGAGACCGCCGTCGAGATTCACTATGCTCAGCCTGGTGGTATAACAGGGCATATAATGCTCTTCTGCATGCTGCTGATGTACACCACGGCCCATCATCGCATCCGACAACAGTCATTCGAAACGTTTTGGTACACCCATCACCTCTTTATTCCTTTCCTGCTCGGAATGTACACTCATGCGGTTGGATGCTTTGTTCGTGATACCGCCGCCCCCATCTCACCTTTTGCTGGCGAGTTGTTCTGGGAACATTGTATCGGCTACCAGGGCTGGCGATGGGAACTCGCTGCAGGCGGGCTCTATCTCATCGAGCGACTATACCGTGAAGTCCGTGCTAAGCGCTCAACCAAGATCACTCGAGTGGTCCGCCATCCTTACGGTAAGGGAAACCAGTTCTTCTCATCTATTTAGTCGCTAATTGGCTACAGACGTCGTGGAAATTCAATTCGAAAAGCCGTCCTTCAAGTACAAGGCGGGTCAGTGGCTATTTTTGCAAGTGCCAAGTTTATCGAGCTACCAGTGGCATCCATTTACCATCACGTCTTGCCCCTACGACCCCTACGTTTCCGTGCACGTCCGACAAGTTGGTGATTTCACTCGGGCGCTAGGTGATGCCGTTGGTGCTGGCGCCGCTCAAGCCAAGCTGTATGATGGTGTTGATCCGATGGGCATGTACGAAGTCGCACTACAGAACGGCCAACAGATGCCACCCCTCCGTATCGATGGTCCATATGGTGCTCCCGCCGAAGACGTGTTTGACAACGAGATCGCGGTCCTTATCGGTACGGGTATCGGCGTCACTCCCTGGGCCTCAATCCTGAAGAACATCTGGCATCTCCGGAATAGTCCCAACCCACCAACGCGTCTTCGCCGAGTCGAGTTTATTTGGGTGTGCAAGGACACTGGCTCGTTTGAATGGTTCCAGACACTACTCTCGTCGCTCGAGTCGCAAAGTTCGGAGGCTGCCCGCATTCCAGGCAGCAACGGCATCGAATTCCTTAAGATCCATACCTTCCTTACACAAAAGCTCGACATCGACACGACTCAGAATATCGTCCTCAACAGCGTCGGCTCGGAGGTTGATCCATTAACCGCTCTGAAGGCCCGGACCAATTTCGGTCGCCCAAACTTCCTCAGCATCTTCGAAGCTATGCGAAATGGTATTCTCGATCGAACCTACATCAATGGCCTGGAAGGCAGCATGCAGACTACAGTGGGTGTGTACTTCTGTGGTCCTTCTGCAGCTGGTAAGTCAATAAGATATCTATCTAGATCGATTTTCTTTTTTACTAACAAACTCGCAGCCCGAGACATCAAGAAGGCAGCCAAATCCGCAACCTGCAGAGAAGTAAAATTCCGATTCTGGAAGGAACACTTCTAAGCGCGCATGTTTCCCTTTTATGTACCATTTTTATTCAGTTCCACCATCGTTATACAGGTTTTGCAGAGAGTCCAAGGAGTCAATCGGAGGGGGTTGAACAGGGATCTAGAAGACGGGCTTTTCGAGCCTCGAGGGGAAGTCTGCAACATTGGTGACCATCGAACACTCGCACATGGAACTTTGTCCAACATCCACATTCCCCTACTACCTACCATACACTACATAATAAGACGCATAGGACGCGGAGATCACCAGCTTTGTGGCGGTTATAGATCAAATAAGTACCTTAGGTAGTCTCTACCGGAGGCGCCAAGCTTCGATACAGATTATATATATGCCTATGCCAAATCAGTATACAATCCAGCAAAGCACGTTTTTTTCTAAACTTAACCCCCCAAATAAATTTGAAGCTCGTGCCGCCGAGATAGTAGACAGCGAATTACAAATTCAAACAACGACCGGGAGACGGGGGTTATGCGTCGATCATTTGTCCGGCGCTTATCGGCCTGAGACATGGCGAGACTCCAGCTTACCGTGATAACGAGGAAGCCGGCCGACTGCACTTCTGTCGGCGGCTGTGTTTCATATGGGAACCCCGTTGGCACCCTATTTGCTACCTGCCATTGGCGCACGACGTCGTGATCGGATTCGGCACGTGCTGGATTATGGAGGGTGTTTTACATGGACTAAATTGATAGGCACGGTTGGCTGGGCCAGTCGTGATGTATGGTATGGCTCGATCAAGCTTCTGTGTGTAAACTAATAGCCTAGGCAGGTGATGTGTATCGATGGAGCCCGAGCTCGATCCTGATGCCGTCTGCTATCTGAGGCAATGAGGGATGATAACCGCCGGCACTCACGTAGCAGAGGATGAAGCTGAACGCTTCGAATGCGGTGGGGAACAGAGCGGGATGACATTATACATGATAGGAATTTTATTTCTAAGCCGACTTTGTAATCATCTATGTATCTATCTATATTATATGTGTCATTCACGAACCCTGTGTCGTGTTGTATTTTCCCTCCTGTCCAAACTCTCTCTTCTAATGCACGTCTATTAGGGTCTCGCTCCAACCCCTCCCTTCTATGCTTCGTCAGCCATGTCCACCGCCTCCCGCCAACACCGCAGGATGGTAGCCCAGTACTGCTTGGGATGCATGCGCATGTGGCCGACGTGGGGGGAGCCCTTGAACTCCTCGAGCACGGTCCTGTAGCCCTTGCTCCGGGCGTTGGCGGCCTGCTCCTCGAGGTCCTCCCAGTAGATGAGGTCGTCCTCCTTGGAGTAGCAGAAGAGGCGCAGGGCGCGCGGGGTGGCGAAGTCGTGCTCGGTGAAGATGCGGGCGCTGTGCGGGCCCGAGGGCTCGATGCCGACGGCGATGGCGAGGTAGTTGACGAAGACGAGGAAGGCGGCGCAGAGCGCCTGCGAGAACTTGAAGGGCAAGGGGAGCCACTTGGGCACGCCCATGGCCATGGCCCGGCTCCACCGCCAGACCTCGGACGTGAAGTTGAGGCCGCCGGGCGTCGAGTCGGACACGCAGAGGTGGTGCGGCAGCGCCGCGTCCGGGCCGTGGCGCTCGCGGTACGCGTTCAGCGTCGCCGCCGCGGAGATGCCGCCCGTGTTCGACATGATGTGCAGGATCACGCGCTCCGACCCGTCGTCCGCGGTCGGGAAGCACGTGTCGATGATGGGGCGCATCGACTCCGTCCGCGTCGGCAGCGTCTGCGTCGTCGCTGCGAAGATGGGGTTGATCACGACTACTATCCTGGCTGACGGGAAGAGGGCGTGATAGCCCTCGGAATATTTCGCTATCGCACGAGTCAATACTTGGCGTGATATGAAGAATATCTTCTGAGTCCTCGCTTACCGACATGTTTCGGGCTCCCGTCTCCCCAGCCGTAAATCAGAATCGTAGTTGGGTCAGTGCCTGCGGTCCTGCTCTTGGCAGTGGCCGAGTCTGAGGGCAATTTCTCATTCCGGATGAAGATACGGTTCGTGATGGGCGTATAGCCCGGAAAGAGCGGCGCTTTGACAGCCATGTCTTGACAATTGGGACCTTCGTCCGAAGTAATTGTTGGCGGAAGATGGGGCGGAGTTGATCGACTTAGCCCACTAATTTTTTGTTTGTTATTTGTGACGATGCTGTAAGTTATCTATATAATGCTACACCGTCAAACACACGCATTCACGATGTTGTCTCTCACCTACCTCCTTCACAATCACAAGCCTCAAGATCGACCCGACAGCTCCGCCACTCACCTAATTTACCTTAGCAGGCATCTTGGCTCCGTCCAGTGGCCGAAATTGTTGAGCTTGTTGGGGCTTACCCCTGAATTAGGTCGAGGATACCGAGAATAACGGCGAGCTAGGTTTAATCGATAAGCAATTGTCCAGTCACCGTTTGTATTTCATGCTTACCTGAAAATGGCCCGAAGCAGGGATTAAGCAGGCCGAGGTAAGTGGGCCTACTTGCCCTCCTCTCGCGCTGTCGCTGAGCCGCTTCTGACATTTGGTCATAAGTCGTTCGGACTTAACAGACATTGGGAGTGGAGGGGCAGTGTACATGGGGCCGGGTTCATTGAATTGCGAGGCCGACTAAACCTCACTCTCTACTCGGACAATATGGAGACGCTCTTACTGACACTTGCGTGGACATAATGCTGCTGTCGCTGCCGCTGTCGAAATAAATGACATCACTCCAAGAACAGGTGTAGTCGTTAGGCTAGTTATACTAGTCAACAGATCTTGTCGTGAATGATGAAGTATAAGAAGTACCCTAAGGTTAAGACGATCCTGTTAGTCAAAGATTGAATCAGACTATTTATACTCGAACAGATCTACAAGTAGTTGTCTTGAGATGTTTGAAAACAGTGGTTTTCGTTTCTACGACGGATCAACTTACTCAAAGGTGACAGATATGTCTTTCGAGAATCTAATTGTCGTCTGGGCCCTGATGGCCGGGATTGGCTTCGCACATCCATCCTCAACTTACCCGTTACCATCACAGAGGCATGAAAAGCCTCCCAACTAAGCTGACAACGTACTTCTCTTCTCTCCCTCGCCTTTTCTAGTGACGTATGCCCCCCTGAGCTACTTACCATCTCCCTAGATATACAGCGCCCAAAACAGTTCGAGAAAGGTACTTCGGAGGCGCCAAGTAAATAACCAGCCTGCTGGTATTGCCACGACGTCAACGAAAAAGAGCCCTTTGCGGATTTATTTATTCGTTGGGGGAAGAGGTTGAAGTGTTATGTTCCCACTCCCTTTTCCATTGATGATCTTAGGTATTCTTAATACCTCCTGTTTCGTAGTGCATGGCAATTGTGCTGCCTCTGGCAGGTTATTGGTTCATTTGGTTTGCCTACCATCTGGCAGCGGCCGTCAGCCACTCCCTAAATTGGTAAGCATCCACTTACCTACTTGTACCTCATCTCAATAAGCAGCCAAGAGGTTCATCTACTGGGCTTGCCATCTCGTCACGATTCCCTACCTTCTTTACCTTAAGTGTAATCATATGCAGTGGTTTGTTACAGACAAGAGATCTTTGGCGCATTAGATGGCCGCCGTGGCACAGCGTACCCGAGATGTATGTTCCACCCGCTTGTGGACTGTGTGGTACAGGCAATGGTCACAGCACCTTGTTCAACAGCCAATGGTCAAGCTACTACCGAGCCGTCTACTGCATAGGATCGAACAGTGACGAGCCGCATCTTTCGGGGCTCGCTCTTTACCGTGAACAAGATGACATAAAATATCTGCCACCCAAGCCTCATCAGCGGCTCGATGACGCCCACCTTGACCCCTCATCGTGGATCACCATTCAAGGCCTCAGCCCGCCAGGGCCTGATATTCCCGAGGCTGAGAGAGTGGCCTATGCGTGGGGTTTTCAGTTTCACGATTCCTGCTGGCGACTCATGGAACAGGCATGCATGCCGAGGCCAGTTGACTTGAAGCTGCTGTGGCGCATCCTACGCTCTGTTCCGCACTCGTCACCGTCACATCTCCCGCTATGGGGGCACAACTTTGGCGGCCTCTACCTTGGGACGAGGAGGCGTGGGCAAGGTGAATCCTTCCTCCTTCTGGCCGGTGCTTCGAATCTCATGATCCCAAGCGCCTACCACGACCCTTTCGATGTTCCAGAGTTGAAGACTAGGCTCGCTCAAACACGGATCAGCAATGATGGTGGCGTAGTCTCAATGAGCCAAGGACCAGCGCCTATCGCGTTCTCGCCGACTCCATCCGCGGCATCTGATCCATTCTCCCTACTGCCCCCAGAGCTAAGAGAAATGATTCTTACTTACATAGCCACCAACGACCTGCTCGCCTTCCGCCTTTCTTCGCGCGTCATAGCCGCTACATTGCTTCCTCAATGTTTCTTCCGAAGTAGGTTCTGGCCCGGCCGCGAGTTAGACTTTCTCTTCGATGGCTTCTTACCCGGCCCCAGCATATCCGGGATCGACTGGAAGGAGCTATACCGATCGTCAAAGGAACGAATTAAGTACAATCTGGTTGGTTTAGGTGAACGAAACCGGCTCCGTATCTGGAAACAGACAGTCCGACCATTGGCCCAGGCTATTGATAAGGTCGCCAAGGTGACTGACCTGAAAGGAAAATCGAACTGGCTAGGGAATCCAGACGATCCCGTTGAGATCCGATGGATCCGTATCGAGACGTATAGGAACATTGATCCTCGGTTGTTCGGTGATCTCAAACGGCATGTATTTGAAACAGAGATTGATCTTCCGTCGAAAATTGAAGCTATTCACGTCAGTTTGATCGAGTTCTTCGGCACAAAATTTATATCGGGTCTGGCCTTTGAGACGGAACATGGCGAGGACATCGAGATTGGCTATATTATCCCAGGCTCCGAAGAGCCCGTCCTTGTCCAGGGCAGTCTCATAGGATTCTACGCCGCCCTCCATGATTGCGGGTTTCAAGCAATTGCCCCCTTCACCTCTCAGAGCACGCCATCTGAGTACCTGGACTGGGCTGGAAACAGAGAACATCTGCCCACCTCGTTTCTGAGGTGTAAGGGTACGGTCCGGAGGTTACGTGCTACTTTTGACGTAAGATCTCCCCGGCACTCAATCCGATTTGGATGCACAGTGACGAGACTAACCCTTCACAGGGATTCAGGATGCAAGCTCTCTATATACCAGATAGCAATGGCACCCATTATAGCTGATAGGTGCATTGAATCCAGTCCAGTCTTGTTCGACTGTGATATGCCTTCTCTATGCGCCGAATTCATGGATCAGTTCACGGTGTCTTATTTAGTCGATGAATTGACTGAAACAATGATTGCTCATTGGATGCACTAATCCTTTGATTACTTAGATTCTTTACAGTCTTATTAGGTCAAGCAAAGACCAAGCCTCGACAAGCGAGGGGCATAAGAGGCTAAGACCGTACAGAACAGGCATCGAAAGCCTCGCAGAATTAATCCACTACGACCACGCCTCTCGTGTGTTCCGCCTTAACAGCTGGCTCTCGCAACCACGACGCTCAGGTTGAGCTCGTCGTCAGAATTCTTGCCGCTCACTCTCGGGTTCGTATCGTAGATGGTACACTCGTCAACGACGCGGGCAGCATACGACGCGAACATGCTACATTTGTACACATCGCTGTGCATCGTCTTCTCGTTACACCACCAGATGCCGGACTTCCAGCTGCAGCTGATACGTCCACAGGTGCTCGCCGGGTTGGTGCACAAGGAGCTGTCGGGGAGATGGCTCAGGTAGTCGATGCCTTGGCCGATGCGGCTGGGGTCGGCGGGGTCACCTCCGCACTGGACTTTCTGGCCCTGGCGAGGAAGTTAGGGCAGTTCATTCATGGCATCAGGGTTTACGTCTGGCAGCGTGGTTGCCAACTTACAGCTGTGTGATACTGGTGTTTATCCTCGAGCATCTGATTCTCCGCCTTGGTCACGAAACTAGGCGTGTAATGCGCTCCCTTCAGTTGTTTCATCTGCTGGATGACGTTCTGGGTCGCACTGTTAGCGTCGTACTTGGGCAATGTAAACGGGATCGGAGCTAGGGCTACCTACCTCGATCGTGCCCGTGAAGACTTGGTCTTCGGCGAAGTCCTCGAATCCGCGCCACTCGATGTCGCCCACCGAGTAATTGCCGGGAACCTCCGTTCGGAGATCGAGCGAATCGACTGAAGGGCCTCCCTATTCAAAGATACTGATTAGTTTCGCTCTGACAGGCTGCCACACGTCAGGACGGGGTGTACCTACCTGAGGGAGCGCCACCGCGCCAACCGCCGCCAGGAACAGGGGGATATAGAAATGCATTATATCAATGATAGAATGATAGGTTATGACTTGCGATTGAGGGTGAGGCGACTTCGGTGATATCCTATTCGGCCGTAAGAGAAAGCTTGATGTCGATGCGACTAAGATCCGTGAAGTTTGAGAGAGAGTCGAAGGGTGATTTATAGTCGAGCGAGAATGGCACAAGAACCGGAGGAACTTATACATGAGCGAGGTATCAACAACACGTTCATTACCTATTGTGACTTCTCCCACTTCGGGTCTTGCTTGCTAAATGCCACAGTCGCGCCAGCGCACTGTGGCTTCCGCCCTGCCCTTGCCCTCATTCCATGTGCTTCGTCCTCCGTGGGATGTACCACGAGGGTCGCTAGCTTCGACGAAATGGATATTGAAGTAGGGTGATCCCACCAGCCACTTTTTGAGGCTGCATACTACACCCTAGAAGGTTAGACCAATAGGGCTTGCATTGATTTATACGCGTTATTTTTTATATATTTATTGCTTTTCTTTTGTCTATATAATAGTTTTTTTTTTTAGTTACGGTAGTTTTTATTACTTTTTATAAATAAATTTATAACCTGTTTTAATTTTTAAAGTGTTTTTATTTGATTATTTTATTTAAATTTTTATAAAATGCTTATTAAAGTTAGGTTTTTAAAGTATATAAACGTGTAAGCGTTTTTTATTTTAGTGGTATTTTTAATAAAGCATAAATTATATTAGCTTTATTAATAAATTTAAATTTATAAATTTATAAAAACTAATAAAACTAATTATAAATAATTAAAACTAATTATAATAATTATTATAAAACTAATATAAAAACAGGTATTAAATTAATAAGTTTTTTAATAAAATATATTTAAAATAAAATTAAGTAAGCGATAAAATTAACCCTTAGAACTGTCATTAAATATACTAAGCGTTTAGCGAGTTAGTGCAGATATAAGTGCGGGCATTTAAAAATTATATATATTAAAACGCCGATATACTTTATAATTTAAAACGCTTTAGCAAATAAGCTAAAAGTGTTAATTAGCCCTAATATAATTAAAACTATACTTATATAGTAAATAAAAACCTTTACTGCAGAGCGGTAAAAAAAAATTAAACTATTTAGATTTTTATAAAGTTTTAAAAAAAAAAAACTAAAAGCTAAAAAGCAACCGATAAATAAATAAAATCTTTATTATAATAATTAATATGTTAGCTAGGCTAATAATATTAAAGTTATTTAGCTTGTTTAAAAAGTAAGCATATAAAAAGTGGTCTGGTTAAAAAAAAGCTATAAAGCATTATATCGCACCAGCAGTAAAAAGTAAACTTATTTATAAAAAGTTATTAGTATTAACAGATTACTTTTAATATTATAATTATTATAATTAAATTAATTTAAAAAATTTAAAAAATATTTATATATTTTATTTTATTTTTTATTTATTAGTTTTATTTTAATAATTAAATAAACTATTTGTTTATATATTATTGCTTAAATCGATATTTATTTTTAAACTAAATTATTTATTTTTTTTATATTTACACCTTATAATTAATAGGTTTTTTTTATAATAAATAAAACTTTACGCTAAGCCTACGATAAATAAAGATAATATTTTAAATTTTTATTAACAGCTAATTAAAAATATTTAAATTTAATATATTAATTAAAAATAATAATATTATTAAAACTTATAAACTTTTTATTAGCACTAAGCCTAAGTTAACTGCTAATAAAAAAAAAAGGCCTATGTTAAAAAAGACTTTTTTTATTAGTATAAGCTTTAGACTGGTTTTAAGTGCGTTTAATATTAGCTATTTATAAGCAGGTCCTAGCCGAGGCCATAAATTTATTTATTTTTACTTTAAAGCGAATATTTTTACAGCTTTTATTAATTTAAATTTAAAATATAAAATAAAACCTTTTAAATATAAAATAATATTATTAAATTTAAAGATATATTTTAACTTATTATTTAAAAAATTAAAAGTTTTTAATTAGATCGACAGCTTAAAGCTAATGTTTAATTATTAAAATATTAGCAAAAATATAGCTATTAAATTTATTTTAGCATATACCGCATTTTAAAAAATTAAAAAAATTATTAAAATAAAAATTAAAAATTGCTTTTTTTAAAAATAAATAATTAAAATTATAAAGGCAAAATATAAGTATAGCGACTTTAAACAAAACAGATTTATTTTTACTTTATTATAAAATTTAAAAGCTTTATTAAAAAAATAAAATATAAATAAACTAAAGTAATATTTTTTTTATTATTAGTTATACACCACTAAGTTTAAAAAAACAGGGAAAAAAATATAAAACTTTATTTATATATCCGGGCTACTATAAAAATTAAACTTTTTAATTATTTAAAAAATTATTAATAAAACCTTAATAAAAAATTATAATAGTTTATATGCCTTGCTATATAATAAATTATAAAAGTTATTTTTAAGCTAAATTAACTTTAAAATTTAATTAAAAAACTATAATAATTAGTATAAACATACGGCAAATATTTATAAAAAAATTATACGTTTTAAATTTATTAAAAATTAATAAAGTTTTTAAAATATATTTTTAACACCTCGACCTAGTGTACCGCTAGCATTTAAAAATATAGTAAGCATTAATAATAAAAAAATAATGCTAATAAAAAAATTAACAAAATTAATTGGCTAAAAAAATATAGTTAATATATTTATTAAAAAGCTTAATAATTTAAAAATTAAGCTTAGCTAAATTAATATAATAGCTGCAAAAGCTAAAAAAATTATTAATTATTTATAGCTTTTGCAGTATATAATGCCCCTAAATTAAGGGTATTAAATACCGCTATAATATAAATATTTTATATTATTTAACTAATTTTTAATAAATTTTCAGGCAATATAAGCTTAATATATAAATTAATAAAATGTTTAATAAAATTAGCAGAGACCGCCTATAGCAAACATATTTGCGGTCGTATAAAGTGGCTACTTTTAAGGTTATAAAAAGCGCCTTAAACTTATAAACAGATTATCTAATAATAAAGATAGCGTTTTATGCTAAAAATGCTTAAAAAAAAATATTTTATAGCTAACTGCTTATTTATAAAAAAAATAGCTATAAAGCAGATTATTTATTAAAATAAAAAATAGTGCTTAAATAAATATAATTTTTTTAGCAGCCTTTGCTATATTAAAATATTAATATAAATAATTTAATTTAAAAAATAAAAAAATAAAATTATTATTTTAAGCTTACGCTAAATTTATAAAAATATACTAGCAAATAATAAAAGTTTTTAATAGCGAGCTTATATATAGCTAATTAAATATAAGCTAATATTTAAAAATCTAAATATTAAAGCTATTAAATTTAAAATTACTAGTTACTAACCGCTATAAATAGCCTAATTTAAAAATTAATAATAAGCCTATATTAAAAATATAATAAATATTAATACAGCTATTTAAACGGCTATAAAAGTTAATATAATTAAAGCTTTTAACTATTATAAAATCGAAATATTTAATTATAGCTAAAAAAGCTATATCAATTAAAACCAAACTTTAGACTTTATTTAAAAAGTAACTATAAATAAAAACAGTAATAAGGCATTATTAAAATATATGCTAAAAAATAAAAGTTTTTAAATCGATATTTTAGCTATTAATAAAACCTAATAGATTTTAAAATATAAAATCTAAAAAATATTATATACTAAATAAAAAAACGCCTTTATAGCTAATAATTTAATCTAGATATTATTAATACTAAATTTAATTATATTAAATTTAATAAAAAACTAAATAATTAAATTAAATAATAATAATATGCGGCTTTTATTAAAAATTACTTTTTTTTAACACTTTTTTTTAAAGCATAAGCTAAAAGTCGCAAGCTATAATAAAAAAAAGTTAATAACATTTTAAATAAAAAAGCCGATATTATAATTAAAAACTTAGTTAAAAAAATACTTAATTTTAGCAAAGCTTTAATTTAATAAGTTTTTAAAATAATTAAAGCGATTTAAGTAAAAAAAAGCAATATAATTAAAATAAGCCTTAATAAAGTACCGCATTTTAGCAAAAAATTAAATAATAATTTTAGTTTATATGTTATAATTATTTAGCTTTTTATTTAAAACAAGCAAAACTTAAAGCTTTTAGTTTTTTAAGTTTATACTATGCTAGCAGCACTTAAAAACGTTTAAAACTATATTAAAACGTGCTTAAAAATTATAATAATAATAAATTAAAATAAAATAAATAAATTAATTATTAAAATTATCGATATAAAAATTTAATTAAATATTTTTATTAGCAGTTATATTAAAAAGCATTAAATTTTAATACGCCGTATAAAATTTTATTAAAAAGGTTTTATAGGCCATAAGCATAAAGTTATATATAATAAAGTTATTAAATTATATATATAATTAGCTAAAAAATTAATAAAGCTATTATTTTATATAATAAACCATAATATAGCTATATTTTTACTGCTTTTAAAAATAAATTTTATTATAAAAATATAAATAACTTTTTATTATAATAATAAATACTTTATATATAATATAATGTTTAGCAGAACTAAAATCTTAATATTAGTATTATTTATAAAAAAATCTTTTAATATAGATTTTTTAAAAATCGTCGATTTATTAAAAAATTAAATATTATTTATATATTTTATAAAGACTAATTAAATAATAATAGCAGGCCTTTATATACTAATAATGTCGACTATATTAATTAAAAAAATAATTAATTAATTTTTTATATTTTAAATATATTTGCAATATTTGCACATAATTCTAATAGCGCAGAGCTAATAGCCGCTGGACCTATAGCGCGGTTAAATAATGTTAATATTAGTAGCAAAGCTAAAGCTTATAATAGTACTTATATTACGCTTTAAATAATTATATTAAAAAAATTAAATTTAATAAATAATAAAAAGCTTAAAATAATATTATTAAATAATAAGTTTATTAATATAATAAAAGTGGCTATTTAAAACATATTTTAAAACATAAAAAAAAAACAGCTAGCTATAGCTAAATTAAACTAGTTTATATATTAATAAAGCGCTAATTAAAATAACCGCATTATTTTTATTAATATAATATATAAAAGCAAAGCTAAAAAAATTAATTTTAAAAATAATATATTATTAAATAGTATAACACTGCTAAAAACTTTTAATTAAAAAAGTTTTATATAAATAAATAAAGTTTTAAAAAACTATAAAAAAAAAAAGTCGAACTAAAATAAAATTTATACTAATATTTAGCTATAAATTTTAAAATAATTTAAAAGCACTTAGTTAATTATAAAAAAGCTTAAAGTTATTATTAAAAATTTTAAGCAGACCAAGCTTACAAACTTTAAAAAAGCGGCTTTTTTAAAAGTTTTATTTTAATAAAAAATAGTGTTAGCTTAAAACTTTTTAAAAATAAAATAACTAAATAATAAAGTCGCTTTTTTATACAAAATTAAAACAGTTCCCTATAGTATATAGCAAGCAAAAAATATATTAATTTTAGGTCTGCTAAAAAAAAAAGTTATAAAAATATTTAAAATATGCTTTAAAAATAAAGTTTTAAAAAAAGCTCATTTGCTATACTATAATATATAATTTATTATTAAAAAACCTAATAAAAAGCTTCGATTAATTAATTTAGCTATAAAATTAAATAAAGTTTTAATTAAAAATGCTGGTTTTTTTTATAGTTATAATAAATTTGCTAAAAAATATGCAATATATAAAATCCTTTTTATAATTAATTTATTTTTTAAATATAACTAAATATTTTTATTAATATATAGCCGAGCTTTTATTGCTTTTGCTACTTTTATAAAGCCGCTTTAAATAACCACCCTGCTATAAGGTTATATAAATTCTATTGCTTAATTTTTATAAGTGCTATTATAAATACTATATAATATATTTTTTAAAAAGTATAAACTTTTTTTTAATAATATAGCAATTAAAAAACTTATTATAAAATATAATAATTAAAAAATTGCTTTAAAAATTCGACATTTTATATTTAAACATATAAAAAATATTAATGTTATACTTTTTAATTTTAAACTTATAAGTCTTATAGCTAGCGGGGTAAAAAGTAAATAGTATAAAGCTACGGCTAAGATCGTAGGCTATATATGCGGCATATACGGCAGAAAATCTATAGGTACAAAAGTAATTAAAATTTAAAAATAAAAACTTTATAAAAATATTATAAAAGTCTATACATTTTTTAAAGTTATAGTGTACTATAAGATTTAAATAAAAGCATATTTAATTATTATTTTATTTTTAATAACATTGCTAAAAAAAAACCAAAAATTTATATTTAAATAAATTAAAAAGTAAGCAATACAGACTTTAAAAAATGTTTTTATAACTATACCAGTATTTATTACTATCGATTATAAAAAAGGTTAAATCTAGCTAAAAGTAAACGCTTTAAAAATTAAATAAAAAGCGATTTTTTATTAAAAATTTAAAAAAAAAATTCGACTAGCTAAATATAAGTCTAAATGCTAAAAAAGCTTTAAATTAAATTATAATGCTATAAAAAAAAAGTATTTAAAAATAATTAAATTATTTCGCTAATTATAAAATTATTTATATAATATTAAATTTTAGTTTAAAACTAATGCTAAAATGCTTATTATATAGCTTAATAACGGATTTTCTGCTTTTTTAAATACAGTACTAACAAAGTAAATTATATATATTAAAATATTTAATTTTAATATTTATTATATTTCCGGCAAATTATACACCGCTATAGACAAGCTGTTTAAAAAGCTATTAAAACCTTTTAACTAAATAAATAAAAAATAAAAAAATAATATTAAAAAGTTTATTAATTTATAGCTTTTTATTATAATAATTAATATTTTAGTTTAATTAAAAGCTAATTAATAAATTTTTTATATATAAAGCGAAAGTGTAACTTTTATAGCATATTTAAACGGCCGTATAAATATCGCAATAATAGCAGCTAAATAGCAATAGCAGCTAATAATAAAAATCGATAGCAATATAGCTAATAGCTTTTAGCTTATTTTATTGCCTAAAAATAACTAAATAAAAAAAAGTCAATAAATTATTTAATATTTTATTAGCAAAGCGATTTTAAATTTAGTTATTAAAGCTAAAAAAAAGTAAGAATTTTAAAAACAGGCGGTATGCTACTTTGTGCAGTATAACGCCTTTTAAAAACGGTCGATATAAAAGGACTGGCTATATAAAGTTATCGACACCTAGTTTTAAAAAAAAGCGATTATTTAATAAAGCCATATAAAATTTGCATATAAAAGCAAAAATATAACCGTATAATAAGTTATTAAATTATATTTTTAAAAAAGGTTATTTTAAAATATTTATAAAACAGTTAAATTATATTTTTAATATTAAAAGTTTTAAAATAAAAAAAAAAATAAAAAATATTATTTTAATATTTTAATAAACTTTTTTAAATTATAAGTTATTAATATTTAAACTATGCTTATTTAAAATAGCTTTATGTACATTTATAAAGCCTAGTGCGAGTTTTTAAAATATTTAAAAACAATAGCTTTAAAAGCGGCTATATTAGCAAATGTGCGAAAATTTATAATAAAATAAATTATTCGATAGTATAGTGTCCCCGTCTAAATAAAGTGTAATAATAATATAAAATTTAAAAAAAAAATTATAAATATAGCTAAACTATTAAACTATTAATTAATTTTAAAACTTATATATTACTTTTAAATATAAGGTTTTATAAAAAAAAAATATTAATAGTTAAAAAAAAGTTTTATAAAAATAACCGACGGCACAAGTAAAACATAATAAATATATATAAGTTTAATTATATAAGCAAACAAAACTTTTATTTGCTACTATAGCTGCAATATCTATAAGGTCGTTTATAAAAAACTTTTAATAATACTAATTAAAAATATAATATTTTTATAAAAAATTTTAAACTAAAATAAAGCGTATAGTTTTAATAACGTGTTAGCATTTAAAGCAAAATAATTTAAACGCTAGATTAAAAATATTATTATTAAAAAATATAAAGCTGCTATTTAATATAAAAATTAATAAAATATTTATAAAATTTAATTTCTATTAGCAAAAAATATTTTAATTTTATTTTATAATATAAAACTTAATAATAATATAAATAATAATAAAAAGCTTTTATATAAATAAAATGGCCTATACTGAGTATAAACTTAAAAAAAATATAGTTAATATAAATTTATAAATTTAAATAAAACGCTTTTTAAAAGCTTATTTTATTTAAAGCGACTTTAAGCTTTTATAAAAAATAAAAAAAAATATTAAAAGCTTTAAAAGCTAAAAAATAATGTTTAAACTATAGGCGACCTAAAAAATAACTTTAATTTTTAAAATAATATAAAGCGCGCTAATAATATTAACAGCAAAACCCCGGTCAACGATAAAACGATAGGCGAGGTTATAAAAAAAGTGCTGCGTTTTTATACTAAAAAAGCGAACAAAACTCGGCGTTAAAATAATAGCTAAATAAACTTAGTAATTAATACTTATAATAATAATAAATTAAATAAAATAAAAAATTATATTATAGTTATATTAATAATTATTTTAGTTTATAGCGAAAATATAACTGCATTTAAAAGTAAAGATTTTTTTTTTATATACTAAATACACAATATAGCTTTTTTTAAAAAAAAGATTTAATAGCAAAGCATAAAATTAAAATATAAAAAAAAGCGTATAATATATTTTAATTTTTAAAATATAGTGTAATAAAAAGTAAAAAAAAAAATAATAATAATAAAGCACAAAAAAATTTTAAAAATAAAAAAAAAAAAAAAAATAATTAGAATTTTTTTTTATAATATTTTTGCTTATTTTTAGAAATTAATTACAAAATATATTATTAAAACACCGCTAAACTTTTTTTTTTTTTATTATAAAACCTTAATAAAAAATAAATATATTATAATTAATAAAACTTTTTTTTACGCCTGCCTTTTTTAGTTTATTTTAAAATAGCAAATTAAAATATTTAATTAAAAAACTCGGTACTTTATAAATAAAATTCGGAATTAATATAAAAAAAAATTTTTATAGTTTAAAAACCCGTTTTTAGCTATTTTAATAAAAAATTTTTAAAGTGCTAAGTATAATAAAAACTTTAAACGCTATATATACAGTTAGCGCAAAAATTGCCTTGTACGCTAAAAATAAAAATATATTTAAAAAAAAGCTATATGCTAGCTTTGCTAAAATTATTATATTATATAAAATAACGTTTATATATTTTATAAAAAATTATATTAAAGCGTTTAAATTATTAAATATAAAAAGCTTTAGCATAGCGACGATTATATAGTAAAAAAAGAATATATTTATTTTAAAGACTTTTTTTATAAGCTTTAAAATATAATAAATAAAAAAAGACACTGGAGGCTTTAATAGCCTTAATTTAATAATAAATAAAGTTAACAATAAGCTTTAATATATTTAGGTTAAAATAGAAATTAAGCAATTAAATTAGCTAATAAATATAGGTGCTATAAGCGATCTTTTTAAAAGTTTAAATATGCATATTTAATAAAAGCTGCTATAAAAGTTAATAAAAAAACAATAGTAAATTAATAAATTACTTTATTTATTTTTAAACTAAAATAAAATATAAGGTAGCAATATTTTTTAAAAAAAGCTACACTTTAGCAACGTTATTAAATTTAACTTATTAAGGCAACCGATTAGGCCGATAAATTAAATTTAATACTAGTTTATTTATAATATTTTTAACCGCTTTAGCAGCAGACGACTTATTTTTTAAAGTCGACATTATAATAATAATATAAATAAAAAAAAAAAAAAAACAAAAAAAAAAATATATTAAAATGTGTTAAAAATAGCCTATATTTTAATAAAAAGAAAATAATTAATAAAAAAAAAAAAAAACTTATTAAAAACCTGCAGTACTATAATACCTATATAAATAAAATGTTAAATTAAACTTTATTAAAAAATAAATTTATTAAATAATAAAAAAAATAAAGCTTAATAAGGTACTAGTACGCCGGTAACTTATAAAAGCAAATAAAAAGCTTTAGCTAAATAGCGGCTTTATAAACACTTATTAATTAATTAAAGCTATTATAAACAAAAATAACAACCGGCATAAAGTTTAGACCTTACACCTAGCTATAAAGCACTTTAAACGTATAAAAGCTTACTTTATTTGCATATTATAAAAAAAATAAAAAACTTTTAAAAGACCTAACTATATAAATTTAATAAAAATATATAAATGCAGGCTAAAAAAAAGCGAGTTAGAAAATTTAAAGTTAAAGTTAACTAAAGGCGAGAAAAAATAATAAAAATATATAAATAAATTTTCGATTTATATTATTTTAACCTATTTTTTTTTTTTTAACTTTTTTTTTTTTTATAATTTATATATATTAGCATAGCTAAGCACACATAAAAAAGCATTTCTAAAGTTATAACTTCTTTAAATATAAATAGTATAAACAAATTAATAATTTATTTAGCTTTTTTTTTATTAATTTTTTTTTTATTATTTTTTAGCTTATATATAAATAAATAAATATTTTTATACTTTTTATTTTTTTTTATTAATAGCTTTTATTACTACTAGATAAAAAGAAGGTAGTTTAAATTAAAAATTATTAAAAAACCTTATTAGCATTATAATTAATAGACCGCTTTTTTTATTTTTTCCTTTTTTATATTATTTATATACCTTTAGCTTTTTTTTTTTTTAAGTTTTTATTAGTAATAAAACCGTTTAATATAGCATTTAAAAAAATAATAAAAGACTTTAATATTATTATAAAAGCTATATATATATAAAGTATAGCAGGTATAAAAAAATTTTATAAATTATAAGTATTAAATAATTAGTATATAAATATGTTAAAAAAGAATAAGCCTTTTTATATAAAAATAACTAACGTTAGTCGTATTTTAAAAAGATTTTTCGACCGCTTTTTTTTAAATGGCTATACTTATGCTAAAAAATAGCAATAAAAAAATATCGACTTTTTAATTAATATTTTGCTTAAATATGTTAAAAAGTTGGCGTTAACTTTTAAAAAAATAATAGCTAGGCTAAGATTAATTATATATAATATAAAAAAAATAGCTTTAAAAAAGCAGTTTAAAAAAACTTTTAAATTAAAATTTTAAATAAATAATAATTTTGCAAAATTAATAATAGCAGCTTTAAAAAAAAGTATAAATTATATAATTTTTAAAAATTATATAAACTTTTATTTATTTAATTTTTATTATTATTTACTAATAGTAGATATAATAATTAAAATTACTTATTATATAGACTGTATAGCAGAAAGTGGCAATGTTAATTTATAGCATAGTACTGCTTTTAGTCGACTTATTATTAAATAGCTAAAAAAAGCAGGCATTTTTAGATTTAATATATGTTATAGCGTCCAACCTATTTACTAAAAATATTATAATAAGTCCGGAATTATATACCTAGCGAGCGTTTTTTTAATGTTTTAGTACTTTAAAATATTTATTTTATATTATAAGATTAAAAGTATATAAAATAAAAAAAAGCCTATAAAAAACGTTTTTAAATATATTAGTAAAATTATTAAATATTAGCTTTTTTAGCAATAAAAAGCTTTTATAAAGCTTTTAGCTTTTAAATAAAAAAAGCTATATAAAGCGATCTAATTAAAACTTTTTTTATTTAGCGTAATAAAAATATTAATAAATATTTTTTATTTAAATAATTTAATAATAGCATACTATAAAACTTTAAATTAATTTAATAAGCGAAAACTTATATATACTGCTTCCGACTTTTAACGGCATTATAACGTTATAAACAAATATTTAAAAAGTGTATAAGCTATAATTTTTTTTATAAAAGCCTAAAAAGATTTAAATAAAATAAACATTAAAAATTAAGCTATAAAAAAAAATAAATAAATAATAAATAGTATAATTTAAAGCAAACGCTATAGCTAATAAAGCAAAAAAAATATTATTATATATATTTATATATTTTTAAAACAATATAGCTAATAAAAACTTTATTATAGTTATTATACCAAATATAAGCCGGCGTTTAATATATATACTAATATAAAAACCTTAAAAAACTTTTAATAATATAAGTTTATTTAAAAAAAAGTTTATATAGCGAATAAAGCTGTAAATAATTATATATAAAGTATTTTATAGCAAGCACTAGTTTATAATTATAATTAACTATAAAAAAAAATAGGCATACTATTTTAATAGTTTTTTTTATATTAAAAAAGAACTTTATAACATATTATATAATATATGCACATTTTATTAGCAGAGGCTATTAAGCTTGCCAGCTTTTTAAAAAATTATTAGCCTGCCGTTATATTGCTAAGCAAATAAATATATATACGGTTTTTAAGCAGTAATATATATAAAATTTTTATTTTATAAGCTATTTTTTTTTATTAATATTTTTATTAAAAAAGGCTAAAAAACGTTTAAATATTATTAATAGCTACAAAATAAAGCCGAATAATATACCAAAGTATAAATTATTAATTAAATAAATAGGTTTTTTAAGCTTTTTTTTAAATTGTTTATATAAACGTTAAAATATATTTATTTTTTAAATTTAAACAAACTAAATAAGTTAATAAAGTTTTTACGGCCTAAAAAAGCTAATAAATTAATAAAACTTCTACATTTAATATTTAAAAAACCTAATAATATAAATTAAAAAGCTTGCTTTAAAATAAAATTTAAAACTTATTATTTAAAATTTAAATTGCTAACATTAATAAAAAGCCAGCTAAGCTAACTTTTAATTATAAAATATAAAAAACTAAATAATAAGCTTTAACCAAAATAGTATAAAAAATTTATTAATTTAAATTTAACCGATATAAATAAAATATAATATTAAATTTAAAAAAAAAAAAATTTAAAAATATATTAACTTGCCGGCTGCTTTTTTAAAAATAAATATATTATAAAATTTAAACGCTTAAATATTAAATAAAGACTTTTATTTACAAAAGCATATATAATAATATTATAAATTTAGATTTTATATAAAAACGTTTTTTAAAAAAGCGAGCTTTAAAAATAGTTTTTTTATAAATAAAAACTTTATATTATTAAAACAGAAATATTTAATTAAATTTTACATTTTAACTTTTATTTATTATACTTAAAAAATAAAAAAAATAATAATAATATTAAATATAAACAAATGCTATAATTATTACAATAGCTAGACTAAATAAATTAATTTAAAAACTTTTAAAAAAGCAACTGTTTTAATATATAAAACGTAGCGCAGGCTTTTTTTAAAGCTAAATAAATTAAAAAAGCTTAAAAGCTAAAATAAAAAATTAAACTAAATTTAATAAAAAAATTTATTAAATTTTAATTATTAAATAAAATTTTATTAAAAAATAAAATAAAAAATTAAAAGTTAATACTAAATTTATGCTAAAAATAGCTAATAATTTAATAAAAAAAAATTAAAATAAAATAATCTTATTAGCTATTTTTTAAAGCTATATATTATATTTTAAAAAGTAAGACTAATAAAGCTTACGTTAATTTATACGCATTATTTTTTATATATTTATTATTTTTTTTTTATTTATATAATAGTTTTTTTTTTTAGTTACAGTAGTTTCTATTACCTTTTGCAAATAAATTTACAACCCGTTTTAACCTTTAAAGTGCTTTTATTTAACTACTTTATCTAAATCTCTGTAAAGTGCTTATTAAAGTTAGGTCTCCAGAGTACGTGGACGTGTAGGCGTTCCCCGTTTTAATATCCCTTGCACGGAAACAAATAGGTACTCGGACTACCTACCTAGAGCCAAGCAGGAGCGGCGCTAGGGCTCACTAGGTCTGGGAGGGTACTATCTTCGCAGCCGGAATAGCTCATTGGTTGGTTTCTCTGAGAACGATTGATCAAACTTGCGGCCCGGAGGTAATAGCGATCATGCACTCACTTAATACCTCTGTAGGACGGCAGGTAATATGGGTGGTGCCACGGTTACGGAGTACATTAACACGAAAGGAAAATTTTTTTTTTTTTTTTTTTTTTTTTTTTTTTTTTTTGCAAAGGGGGAAAAGAAGGAGGGTGTCACGGAAAAAAAATTCCATTCACTGTAGTAACGGTCTTGTCCTAATATACATACTATCATGCGTAGGATTACAAGTGTGGTCGAGCCCGGAGATTTAACCCCGCGGTTAGAACATTGATTGGAATTAGCAATAGGAGGTTTGCGCAGCGTCATGTTATATGCCTAGCCTCTGTCCGAATATAAACGGACCGATGGAACCGGGTTGTCCTCGGTATTAATATTTTTGTCCTTGCCTTGCATACTAGCTTCCGGCTGTCTGGGTTTGTGGGAGGTTGCGTTACCCCAGGGTGAAAGATGGAAATTTTTAATATTGAAAAATCTATCTCTTGCTTGCCCAGACCTCTTTGTTGTCCATTTAGAAGAGTTGGCTTTGAAACTTAGTTGTGGTTGAGAGGGTCTGAACTTCGAAGCGAGAACCAATCATATCTCACAACTGCTGAACCATTTGGCTTCCCCTTAGCAAGTCCTGAGACTCACTCCGAACATACTGACCCAATGTAAAATGCAAGTAACATGAGAATAACAATCTCCTTTGACCCTCAGGTTTCCCGAAATAGAAAGAATCATGGCTCACGAGGCATGTCTCTCGCTCGCCCTGTTGATATCATACTGCGCAACCGTCTAGCAGTTGTTGCTGTCGCAGTTACCGCTAATGAAGCGGAAAGACTGAGAGTCCTGATATTGGGAGATATCCCAGCACAAATTGTCCGCGGAGATCGTCGCGCAAGCGTCTTGGCAAGGGCAATCTGTGGACGACCCCTTCGTTCAGACAACCAGGGATAAGCTACTGCCCCTATTATCCGACCACATGTGGTCAGAGATGCCGACAGATAGCTTCATCGAACAGCACGCAGATGCGTCGAAAGCTTTGCGCCGGGCCCTGACACCGGTTGTGATGCAGCATATTCTCTCCCTTACCCTAGTTCCAGCTATGGTAGATCTTCAATAGCACCAACACGATGGCGATTACACTGAAAGTTCGAACTACCCCAGCAACTCTTGCGACTGCCCGTCCACCGGCCCCGGCGCCCTGTAGAGTAGCGTATAGGCTTCTAGCTACTATAAATAACATTGAAATTAGCCATTTTCACTTCGAGTAGGGCAGCTGCCTATATTTTTGATTTTGAAGTGTGGGCTACGACACCCGCCAAGAACTCTTGGGAATAGCATGTACGTAGACGGCCGAACTGAAAATCTACCTACCGACGTTGCCAATACTGGCCATCCAGCGTGCTGCGAAAGAGCCTGCATTACAGTGTCAGCTAATCAAGGTGCTTGAATCATGTTGGTGGGTGCTGAGGCAGTGAAGGATCGGGCTTGACTGTTGATCCAATTATTCGCACAGCTAACCCGCATTTTTGTTGGAGATAAGTCGTCATGACATACCTGCTCTCACGACGTTCCCGAATCCGAAAAGCCAGAGGATGGGCGTTACCAACAACATTGGTTTAAGGATACCGATTACGGCAACGGTCACCGTTCCCGTCTTTCCGAGGTTACCGGTTACAGCCTCGACTGCGCGAGACAGAGTTTGGGATTCTGCCATTTTACTAAGGGCTAGTTGGTAATAAGTCTTCCCCGATGTGGAAATCACTTTCACGCCCGCAGCTGCGTTGGTTAAGGCATGCGTGGTGATGTTGTTGATGAGAGCTCTGAGGTTTTCATTTTCCCAGGTAAGCAACTTAAGCCTAGATAGGGCGTCCGGTGCGGTAATGTTGTTAAGGTGACTGGGGGGGTCGCGCGCCAGACCCTCACGGGCCACCCCTACCAAATAGTAAATTATTTAATTAAAGGCTTTAATACAGCTAAATAAGCCGTTTTTTTAGTTTTTTTTAATAGTTTTTATTAATATATAGTTTTTTACTTCCGTTTTATTTTCTAATTAACCTTTTTTTGGCCGTTAAAGCATATTATAATTATTATTTTTATTTTTATAAATCTTTTTACTTTATAGCCGCCGTTTTAACTTTTATATGTTTATTATATTAACAAAGGTCTTATTAAAAGCTGGTTTTACTGCTTTACGTTTTTTTTTAATAGTTTTATTTAATTTAGCCGAAAAAAAGTCAACAGTAGCTTATAATTTAGCTATTTTAGCCGCTTTTAAATTAAGCGCTTTTAAAACCTTTTAAATAAAAAGTTATTAAATTAAAATTAATAATGCTAGGTTTTTAAAAACTAACTTATAATTTAATAGCTAAAAATTTTAATTATTAAAAAAAGTTTTAATAAATGTTGTAACTAAATTTTTTAAAAAATTTAGTATTACTAGCCGCTAATTAGCTATAAATACTGCCGCTGGAGCTTTAGCGACCTTTTTTTTTTTTAAAATAATATATTTTAAAAAAAAAAGCTTTAAATAATTTTTTAGCTATATTTTAAATATATGCTAAGCTTTTTTAATTATTTTAGCAGTTATTATATTAATTTTAGCTTGCTAATAATATTTTAATATATTTTACTTTATAAGCTTAAGCTTTAAAGTTATACTAGCCGTTTTTTTTAGCAGTACTTTTAGCTTTTTTTTTAATAAAATAAAAACTTTAATATTTAACGGCTATATAATATAACTGTAGTATAGTTTATAAAATATTAACTATATTTTATTTAATAGATATAGCTATAAAAACTCTTTGTTAATATATAAATTATAGCTATTAAAAACTAAAACTATTTATTTGTTGCTATAACAGGCCCAAATTTAAAAAATAAAAATATTTTTTAGCTAAGCTAATGCTATAAAATTATTGGTTTATTTATTAAAACTTATATAAAAGCGCTAATTATTTTAAAAACCAACGTTTTAATTTAAATACTATTAAGCTTATATATAAACTTTTTTAAAAATAATAAATAACAGAAAAGCTACTTTATCGGCCAAAATAGCCTTTAATATAATTATTTATTTATTTTAATTAATATTTTTTTTAAAAGCTTTATATATTTTAAATTTAACGATTATATAATAGTCGCTGCCGACGTTTTAGCTAAAGCTAATTTTATTAATATTATAAAAGCAATTTAAAATTATAATAAAAATTTTAAAAACGTTAAAGCGGTTAAAAAAAATATTAATATTTATAGCTGTAGCACCGTTAATTTATAAATAGTTAATTATTATAGCTTTAGCAGTCTATATAAAAAAGTTATAAAATAAAAAATAGTAATACTAAATTTAGCTAAGCCGTTTTTTAATAATAAAAGCGTTAACTATATGTTAAGCTATAGCTTAAAATTTTATAAAGCTTAAAGTATAGCTTAAATATGCCTAGCTAATAGCTTAAAAATATAATTAAGCTTTAAAATAAAATAATAACATTTAAAAGCTTTTATTAACTTTTTTTTTAATAAATATTTTATTAATACGGCGCTATAAAAAAGATTACAAAACTTGCTATTTTTTTGCTGCACTTCGAACAGACTTTCCAAGCTTAACTGCGCAAACGGCAGCCTGTGCATACTGTTTTTAATTTATAGCCGGCATTATTAAAAAAAACAAAAAAAAAAAATTCGATTAATATTAAAATAATAAGTAAAAAATAAAAATTAAAAGTGTAAGGTCTAAAAACGCAAAAAAAACTAAAGACGTAAAAAGCGCGTTTTTAGGTGGGGTTTAAGTGGCCTATGAGGGTCTGGCGCGCGACCCCCCCAGTCACCTTAATAAATGCTCTAAGGTATTTACTTTCCCAGGTAAGCGACCTGAGCTTAGATAGGGCATCTGGTGCGATGTTATTAATCATGGCTCGTCGGTATTAAGAAGTTCGATTATTGTTATAAGCTCATGAAATTATAGCCGGGATGATTTATTTGGAGTGAGATGGGCAAGTTAGGCGAAAGAGAGTGTCGCATTCAATGGTGACCTGTTGGTGGTGTTAATGTGATGAAACGTGGCGGTGCTTCGCGCGGGGAACGTGGTTGCATCTACGGTCAGCCGCATCACCCTCGCTACTGTCGGCGCTGATAAGATTGTGAGACGCGTAATAATTTCCAGAATGATCATTCGCCGCGACCGTATCGAGACATCAGATCAAGAACTGGCACATCTTCGTGCATCTGCCACTCAGGGGCGACCTCAGGAATACCCAATTTGCGCAATTGATAACATTGTTATTTCACGAAGTCTTCTTCGCTCATCTTGCTTATATAGATCTTTGATCTTGATAAAATAATCTAGTATCCCTATTATTTATCTATAGCATTTGTACTGCAGCCTTGGGGTTTCGGTAAGATGTTTTCTGTGTTTCCGTAACCAATTTCACTATCTAAGTACTCATGATGCTTCCTTAGTCACTCTCTCGTAGTAGTTGTATTACCCTCTTATTGCCTCCCTCCATCGCTGCCCACAAACATGACCGGCCCATCTTATCCTTGAAACTCGGATTCGCGCCCTTTTCTAGTAAGTATGCTACTGCCTCCTCTCTGCCCTTCAAAGCAGCTCTATACAATGCCGTCCCATATCTATCTCCCTCAGTCTCGGAAGGTACACTCCACCAGGGCTCGGAATGTTCTAAGTCTGCGCCGTGATCAGCCTCGACGAGCAGCTTGAGAACCTCAAGATTGCTGTGCTCAGCTGCTGCAATGTGGGCAGTGCTATCCTTCTGCATCCAGCCATGTTGTAACATGAGGCGAAGGATCTCCGAAGAGGGGTTGTCACCGACGATCGCCCAAACGCCTGCTTCATGCTCCTGATGGCCCCAAGCTTGATTCGGATCGGCGCCTTTCTCGAGCAGAAATCGCGCAAACTCGACGTCGCCGTGGTAAGCAGCAAGGCTCAACGCATCACCGATGTATTCGCTATGATACCCATTGATGTCAATCCCGTGCGCTAACAAGACGGCGAAGACGGCGGGGGAGCGCGAGTAGCATGCTTGTTCATATAACTCATTGTTGAGTGAGGTGCGAGAGATTTCAAACCCGGACCGAAAGCTCCAATCCAATATATCGGTCTTGGAATCGCGTGCTGCGCACTCGGCGATTGAAGTGAGCAGCGAGCCCTGTTGTTCGGAGTCGGTGCTGGTGTATAGATTCTTGATAGCATCCAGATCTCCTGCCGCAACACACTCTCCCACCTTGTTCGTCTCGATTGAAGACATCTTGGTGGCCAAAATGACGACCTCCAAACAGAGGCTTTGAAGAGAATGGCATATAGAAGTAGAATAGAGGCTGAGTTATCGAACTGTTACGAAATTGGTGCTCATTCATAAGCCCGGTCGAAGCTGAAAACTGGTAATGCCGAGTATTCATAGTGAAGACTTGAACTCTGAAAATAAGGCTGCGAGTCATTTGTACATACGTCATCAGTAGAGCTAATTGAGTATCTATCAATTATGACACTAGAGGCTGACAAAGAGCAGCTGAGAGTTACAGGCTGATATAAAATAGGGGGAAGTTTCCAACTTGTTGGGCAATTGGGGTGATATTGATGTTGTGGAGGGAATGGGGGGATTGTATAAAGAAACTACTGTGAGGGGTAAATATAGGCACTGACCTCGGAGCTGTCAAAAGCTTCGTTATACATAGCGCCCCCAAATCTATGTTTAACCTAAGCCTATTGGGAGTTATTGTCAGTTAGAGTTTCCCGTTAATGAAGCAAGGCGACAAGAGAGCTTCGCATTTGATTCTTTAGATAAACGTACGAACAGCGGTGGCGGTAGCATTACGATGCCGAGTGACAAGTATTATATGACCTCAACTGTTTGGAACTTTGCACTTCTCAGGAGACTCATTCCATGACGGTCTGTCTCAAAAGCCCCAACCCGGATATATTTGCCGGGAATTGTGCTTGGATGCAGTATTATACCGTAACCCAGCCGAGCTCTTCGTTTTAGACCCTCGTAGCGTTGCAGTTCGCTTCCAAGTAGCAACATCGACATATTCTCTCCATTTTCCTCCTCGTTGCTTTCTAAATACCAGTCCAAATTTACCCACGCGATTCTCTGGTCCTTGTCGTACACGCATCTGCGCTTAAAAGGTGAGAAATTCTGCGTATCTGCCACCGACTCGTACACAATCCGCGCTGGAAACGCGATCATTTTCCCGCAGATCTGCAGTGAACCATTCTCGACCTGGCCAAAGGGGTTCGACCCCTTAAGAGTAATCGAAGCGTGGATAGAACGAGTCTCCGCTCGGTAATTCTCGTGATCACACTCGAAAGTATAGCGCACGGACTGCTTCCTGGTAGCCCAACTCCAGGACGGGGCAGTGTAAGATGGATTCCTTGACGCGGGGCCGTGCTGCTGCATTAGGATTGCGTTCTTGGTATCGCTGGTCGACCCAACAACCCCCATGTTCCTAAACCAACTCAACCCCGCCGCAAGGCCCTGCCGCCATAACCCGGCATAGTAGTCCTCGTGGCTATAGCCAACTAGTCTAGCCAGGCCAGATATTGCCGGCAATCGATCCGTCTCGCGGGTCAGGTCGCGTAACACGTACAACTCCACGGCCTCGAACCATACAGTATGCTTGTCCAAGGCATGTCCAAGCTCATGCGCAATCCCCAGCTCGTTGATCCCCGACCCCTGCAAAGGTCCACCTTCGCTCCGGTAATTTTTAGGACACCGGAAGCACAACTGAAACGCGCCAAAGCCAACCTGTCGCACGGACAAAATGTCCTCTTGGAAGGTCCAGGCCCGCTTGTTCCACGCGGAGACGTCGGCGAGTGTCTCTTCGTACGTCGTGTCGATATCAGGCGATTCCTGGGCACGTGGGTCACTAACCCCGGCGGCCCGGATGTTATACGATCCTTCCATGGCCGGCCAGAGTCTCGACCTGAAGGAGACAGTGATGCTGTCTGGGTTGCGCTCCAGGAAGCCCTGGCGGCAGGAGGAGGAATTCGGGGTGCAAATGGTGATATAAGCTCGTCGGTAGACGTCCGCCATCGCAGAGGATTCTTTCTCCCAGTCGGATAGGTCGTCTTGAATGATACAGAGGGCGTCGACCCAGAGATAAGGGATTGATAGGGTTCTTGTTACTTCTACTGCGTCACGCACGGCAGGTGTCAATTCATCTAGGGAGAAACCAGCCAGGCGATCGTTCAGGGTGCTCTGTTCCGTCTTGAATTGTGTTGCTGCGTCGGCGGGTGGTCCCCAGCAGTAACTCAGCGCGGCGTATTTGGCGCCCTTTTTCTGTGCAAGTGCACTCGTGAGTATAAGGCGAGGGAGAGATCCGTCCCTATCGAGACCGATGTCGATGAGACGTGTTGGTAGGAAGTATGATACATTATCAAACAAATGCTCGTGATGCTGCTCGCACATCATAAGGTCCTCCCGGGGCAAATTTAGGTTATTTGTTTGTAGAGCGTTTGGGATCAAGGGAGGGTTGAGATTTAGCCATTGGGAACATGCGTCTAGTTAACAACGCAGGCGTCAGCTTCTTTCTTGATAATAATGGAACGGCTGAGTGGAAGACAAGTAATTGTCTTCCCAATCACCATAACAGCGCGCACCTGCGTTGCCATCACCTAGAAACCTTAGAACCGAAGATTAGTTAGGCCTCGCTTTCAAGGACGCAAATAAGCCCGTAAGTCCCAGGTCGCCAGCCTTGTTGTAGCTCCACTGATATTCCAGGCTTATAGCGACCAGTGGATTTCCTCGGAACGGCACGAACTTGCCGATAGCATCTTTAAGTAATCTACAAAAGTGGCAACCCGATAGAGCTGCCGCAGTCAGCCGCGAGAAACGTGGGAACTGGTCCTCAAGCTGATAGTCTAGTGGGATATTCCCCTCGCCTTGCTGTTCAGGGTGTTCGATTGGCAGCTTCAAGTATGCCGCCTTGTGCTTTGTCACTGCCTTGCGACCATTTAGTGCTTGGTCGTCGAGTAATAACACTTTGCACCTGCTGCAAAGGCCATTCACAAGACATGGCATACTTGGCAACTGAGGCTCGCGCTGAACAGGCCCGAAACTCTCGGGGCTAATTAATGAGATGCCTATGTTGACGTTATCTATATACGGTCCTCCGGCGCCCTTTACTCACCACTAGAAGCCTTTCGGCATTAGATGGTTTGCAAAATTCTCGTCGCTTCTCTGTTAAAGCCAAGGCTCCTGATGCTTGCGATTGAACTAGCCTTTAAAAGAGAATAAGCCTAGACTTGCCCTTGGAACGGCCTCATACTAAGGTCGGATCGAAGAATACCCCGCGTGCAAGGTCAGTCAGCAGGAAAAAAACGAGACACAACCTGTCGCACCGCCACAATGAAGCATAATTAAGGACATAAAATGTTAATTTAATAAGAAAGGTTGGGACTAGGTGATAACACTCTTATTCTATGATTGTTAGATCCCTAGAATCTGTGCTCATGGGTGACTTGAGCTCGCTGATTTTACGATGCTTTGAGAAGCTGCCGCGAACAAGGTTCTTTTTGCCTGAGCCCGAGCTTGGCTAATCGAACGATCTGGATACTGCTTAGGTTGCATCAACACTCGGCCACATGGCTACAGCCCCTGTAGGCCTACTTAATACTTCAGTATATAGAGTACCCAGCTACCGTGCCAGGGATACTAGATCCTCTATCTCCTCCACTGTCCACATCAACAGTACAACCACAATGAGCAATACCTGACATCTACCATTTCGAGAATTGCCTCAATCCCACACTTACGCAAACCTCAAGAACAGCTTTTCATATCATACCCTCAATTCCGCCTTCAGTATGATTCGAGGAGTCCCACTCCAACGGTTCCTAAAGGCAGAACCAAACATCATCTGCTCGACGGACAAGACTGTCGCCCTGAAGCGACAACTCGTAGCAGGGAACTACTCGTCGGCGCATTCGTGTTGCCATTGCCAGATCTTTGTGATCTCAGCGACTATACCTAGTGACGACGGCGAGGACGAGGAGTTTTTCCGAACCTCGATGCAGGTTGACGAAGTACATCGTCTCGCTAGGAAAGGGTGTCGTTGGTTTGCCCTGTTTAGCAATAAGATTCGCAGTATTGCTGGGGACGACGGGGTGGAGTTTACTCCTTGGGATTCTGATGATGAATGGTTTTCTGATTTTTCTAATTATTCCGGTGATTCCGATGATTGGGCGCACTCAGAAAACGGCATGGGGGAAAACTCCGTTCTCATTTCTCTGAGATATTCCATACGTGAAGAGGAGATCTATATCAAAGCTGATCTCGGCTACGAAAATCACTGGCACCCTATATCCTTTTACGGTATCAAACAAGCAGGTATCTTATTATATATCCCCCTTGTTTGAAACGGGATATTGCTCGCTCATAAAATTTAGATGCAGATACTTATTCCGACTCACGAAGCTTTAGGAATCCAATCAACAAATACCCTGGATCCAAGAAATCGATAAAACTTGTTCGTTCCTGGCTCGAGACATGCTCTGTCAAGCACGACTGCGGGATACGACGGTTGCCACCTTCCCTCCCGACATTTCTTTTGGCACTAAGAAAAAACCGTGTTTATCTTATAAATACGGTCAGAATGCCCAAAGTCCGATATGTGGCACTGTCCTATTGTTGGGGAGCCAAGGGTCAAAAGATTCTGCTTTTAAAGCATACGAAGCGAAAGCTGCTGAATGGTGTCGCATTGGAACAATTCGATCCTACTCTCAAAGAGGCCATGGATATCACAAGGCGGATTGGGTTTCAATACATCTGGATAGACGCCCTGTGCATCATACAGGACGATGAAGAGAAGAAAGCATCTGAACTAACACGGATGAGCGAGATTTACCGCAATGCTACTTTAACACTAATATCATCCGGAGCGGCGGGTGTGCAAGACAGTTTTCTTTCCCAACGGAAGACTGCCGGTCACTCGCAGCCCCACCTCGTTTTCAAACTACCACATCTTGACAAGAACAATCCTACCATCATACTTGTACCGAAAGAAACCATCGGGGAAGAAATTGGAGAATACACAATGGAGAACTGGTCTAAACGGGGATGGACATTACAGGAAGGAATCACTTCTCCAAGGCGCTTACGATTCGGGGTTAGACAAACTACGTGGACCTGCTGCCATGAAAGCTATTACATGGATAACGATGGCTGGATTCCTACTCGATACGAGGAAAGCGATGATTTGGTTGTACCCACTCGATTTCACAACCAGGCGAGCCGAATAGTGAACCATGGAAAAACAGGTTACCAACCGGAAGAAATTCGAAACATCTGGGCCCACATACTGCACGAGTATTCATACCGCAGGATAAAGTACCAAAGTGACCGACTTCCTGCGATTGCCAGTATTGCTAAGGGGTTTGCCCAAGCTCTCGACGACGATTATATCTGTGGTCTCTGGAAAGCAGATTTACACAGAGGACTTTTGTGGCACAAAAATGCCTATGAAGTCGATGGCATGAGCGAAGATGCTTCTGGGTTTCAGCCGTCGTGGAGCTGGGCTTCAAGCCGACAAAGCTTTGAGGTGGACTCTCAGGATCCACAGTATGATAGGTATGAGCAAGTCTTCAAAGACAGTCATTTCGAGCTCGTGAAATACACCGGAGTGCCCAAGAGGGGAGGGGATAAATACGGTGCAATGGAGTCGGCCACCCTACATATCAAAGCTTTGATAGTCTCCGTTCCGGAGGCGATCATCAACGACCGCCGGGCTGATTTGCTCGGGCTGTGGAAGCCCCTGAATGGTTCAAAACAGGAGGGCCGATTTTCATCTGGAGATTTTAGCTCCGCGCGCCAGGAACAGTTACTTGCGGAAATCGAACGGGAGAAAGCTAGCCACGTGAATGACCTGTCGAAAATGCTGATAGCCTCACTTGTCAAGCTGGATAATGTCAAGGAGCCGCGGAACAATGCAGGCCATCACCCGCCGCGCGATGAATTCGCTGACTTGAGTCTCTTGCTCGTTGGCCATACAGGGGATGAAATGGCTGGGGGCCCTATAGGACTTCTGATTTGTAGAGAAAGGGATGAAAATTATCGTCGAATTGGTTATTTCAAGGTCGGGAACTTCTGGGCAATTGTGGACGGCGACGAGTGGGAAAGGCGAGGTGACTTTAACTGTCAAGATGAAGAGTATCGATCTACGGTGTTACGTTTTTGGGGCGGCGAGACAAGTCTTCGTCAGGTTGCCCTTGTTTAATGGTGAGGTTTTCTTCATAAATCTTGCGGGCGATTAGGTTATGGTTAGCCAGTTGTTTACCTATAGTTATCAAGATCACAACGCTACTGGTACGATATACATATCATGGACGAGACTGAGCCCAGCCGTGTCGTATGTCACGGTACTAAAGGCACTATACGGAGCCAGTGGGGCTATACGGTCTATATAAGCCTACAGGCAGAACCCAGGTCTAGCAGATAGAACTTCCCTCCTTGTGCAATAACAATACGTCTATACTGGAGTCACCAGCAACATCTCTAGTCAGTGTTGTGACAGTTTATTGCACCTACAAAATTAACTGAATATTTTCAGTTAATGACACCATAAGATCACCAGTTCTTCGCCACGACACCGCTATGGATTCACCAGCGTCTCCCGGCCCTGCCACCCCAATCGGGACACCAGGCAGGGCGTACACATACCTCGACCTTGTCAACGGCTTCGAGACCCTCTCGGAAGCCATCACCGACGTCAACGTTCATGTCACAGAACTTGTTGAACTTCTCCGCGGCGGAGGACCTGCAGTCGGTAACCAGATCACCGGCCTTTTCCGGATGCTATCAACACATATGCAGAACAGCGCCAGCAGCGAAGCAAGCCTGAGGGAACAGCTGGACATTGTCAACGGCCGCGTCATAAAGCTCACTGAGGAGCGGGACGCTGCACAGTCTGAGGCGACAGGACTGCGTGACACAAACGCAAGCATGGCGACCGCAGGGTCAACGCTGGAAGAGGACCTCCGCGGGGCTCGCAACCAGATAGCGACAAAGGAGAGGCAGATCAACGAAGCAGCGGCGACAACCAGCCGACTCCAACAACAACTGCAGAGAGCGACGGAACGGGTTGCGACCACGGAGCGCCAACTCACTGAAGCGGTCCAAGCACGCGACCAACTTCTGGCCGCAGCAGGGGGGCCAGCTCCACAACAGCAGGCCAACACAAACCTCGCCCCACCCGCTAGCTCCGGAACCCCTTCTATCCAAGTCACACCGCCACCAGGTCTAGACCTAGTCGGCTCAGACGCCATCAGTTTTCGCCCTAGAGCCAGTGAGCCGCCTATCTTCACCGAAGCAGAAACGGACCCTGCCAAGCGGCAGGCGGAGTATATGCACTGGCGGTCACTGACTCGTGTCAAGCTAACAATGGACTACCGCGCATACCCTGATAGAAGGGACCGCATACTGTATGTCTGCGGGCGCTTGAACGGCGGTGCGTACGGACGCATCATGGCTAAAGTCGACCTGATCACGGCAAACCCCGGGGACCAGACCAAGTGGCCAGAGGGATGGAACGACTACGGAGATGTCCTCACCACTTTAGATATCGCTTACATTATTGTCGACACGTTTGCGGAGGCTAGTCGCCAGTTTGAGGACTGCGAGCAGGGCACGAAGCTCTTTGCCAACTGGATTTCGGAGTTTATCCGACTGGCGGATGCAAGCCAGCAGACAAAGCGACAGCAAGTCGCCGCGCTTAAGGCCCGAGTGAGCAAACCTATTCGCCAGGCCCTCGCTATGCAAACCACGCGCCCAGGCGATGAGGCCGTGGAACAGTGGATTGAATTGCTTCGCACCCTTTCGAACAACCTTGCAGACCTGAACTGGAGGAACAAGAAGGCCGGCTATGCGCCAGCCCCGGCGCTGGTCACCCCCGCCGCAGTCGTCGACCAAGGGGACCCTATGGTCCTTGACAAGGTCGGCACTGCGCCGGTGCGACGGGGTCCCCTCTCCGCCGATGAGAAGGCGAAGCGGGAGCGCGAGGGCCGCTGCCGGTACTGTGGCGAGAAGGGACACTTCGTACTGCAATGCCCTAACGCAGGCAAGAAGCCTCGGCTGCAAACCCAGAACGCCCCAGCCGCGGTGTCGAAAAAAGACTGAGCCCTAGCTTAAGACGCAGCTGGGGGCGGTATCAGAGGTTTTTAGAACGGAAGGGGATAGACCTGTACATACGATCTATAGGTCCCAATACATCTTTAAGTTTTCACACGACCATACATCATGGCGACGAACCACCGGTGACATGTCGTACACTGGTCGACTCTGGGTGCTCCCCTCTTGGTTTCATTGACACCTCTTACGCGCAACAAAACGGACTACCCATTATTGACAATCCGTACCCACGAGTGCTTCGCCTTGCAGACGGCACCGTCGCCGGAACGGTTTCACAGTGCTGCATTGTGCAACATACACTTGCAACACATACAGAGGAAGTACTTCTCTATGTATGGCCTCTCGACAACACCGATGTTATACTCGGGTTACCTTGGCTTCGCCGCCATAACCCAGCTATCGACTGGCAGAAAGGCACCCTGCAGATAGGCAGTGCGGTAGCTACAGAAATTTCCCGGCACAGAGGAGTCACCACGGCTACACCTGCATCGGCCCCAACCCCACCACCAAGCAATACTGAATCGCCTTCGGTTCGTATGCTCGCCGCTCCCAACTTCCTTCTATCGTGCAAGGCTAAAGGCACTCACGTTGAGACGATGCCTCTTGCAAAGCTGTACGCATTGACGACCGCTTTGCTCACGACTGAGGGGGCAGCAAATAGACCAGTCGACGCCCGCTCCGTTGAGACACTGGCACTAGAAACTCCAACGGCGGTCTTGCGAGGCATACTCACTGGAGACGGGTTAGAGCACGTCGAGTCACTGCCACCCCGGCTTCGTGCGTACCACGAGTGGGTGGCGGAAGCCCCTTGGATCAGACGGGTGTCCGACGAGGACATAGACAAGTATCTGGAAGGGAAAGAGGCGCTGTCGGAGGAGGAGGTTCTCGCCCGCCTCCCGGCGGAGTATCGCGACCTGGTCGAGGCTTTCTTGCCACAGAACGCAGAACAGCTACCCCCGAACCGGCCTTTCGACCACAAGATCGATCTCCTCCCCGGCACAACGCCACCTAACGTACGGGCTCGCCCTATGTCCCCGAAAGAGTTGCTCGTCGTCCGGAAATACTTAGACGAACACCTTACTAAGGGATTTATCCGTGCCAGCACGTCTTCTGCTGCAGCACCGGTACTGCTAGCGAGAAAACCGGGAGGCGGTATCCGGGTCTGTGTAGACTACCGAGGGCTTAACAACGTCACGGTAAAGAACCGCTACCCTATCCCACTGATACGGGAGACATTGGATGCTTTATGCCGGGCTAAGGTTTACACGAAACTCGACATCACAGCGGCATTTAATCGCCTTCGAATCGCCCCCGGGGATGAGTGGAAAACCGCGTTCATTACAAGGTTCGGCCTGTTCGAGTGCATGGTAGCTAACTTCGGCATGACGGGCGCCCCGAGTTCCTTTCAGCATTACATTAATAACGTTCTTTTCGACATCCTCGACCAGTACGTTACGGCATACCTAGACGACATTTTGATCTATAGCAACTCAAAAGCGGAACACCGCCGACACGTGCGCGAAGTCCTCCAGAGACTCACTCGGGCAGGCCTCACTGTCGACATTAAAAAATGCGAGTTTAACGTCACGAAGACCAAGTATCTCGGTCTTATTATCTCGACAAAGGGGATCAGCATGGACCCTGACAAAGTGAAGGCGATCCTAGAGTGGGAGTCGCCGGCTACACTTCGGGACTTACAGCGCTTTATTGGCTTTGCAAACTACTATCGCCGGTTTATCAAGGGCTTTTCGCTCCTAGCTCAACCTCTCACACAGCTTATGAGCAAAGAGCGGTGGACTGGCGAACTTACCGCGGCTGCACAGCAAGCTTTTGACGCTTTGAAGGAGTCGTTTACGACGGCACCGGTGCTAGCCTACTATGACCCCGGCAGACGGACTATAGTTGAGGTCGACGCTTCCGACTGGGCCTCGGGCGGGGTGCTATACCAAGACGACGAAGCGGGCACCCGCCACCCAGTCGCCTTTTTCTCGGCCAAGCACTCCCCAGCGGAGTGCAACTATGAGATCTACGACAAAGAACTGCTCGCCATCGTCAAAGCATTCGAGGAGTGGCGCCCGGAGCTTCAGGGCTGCGAAGATACTGTTGAGGTTATTACAGATCATAAAACTCTCCAGCACTTCGCCACTACGAAGCTCTTGAACCAGCGCCAGGTCCGCTGGTCCGAGTTTTTAAACGATTTCCGGTTTAGAATCACTTATCGGCCAGGCCGCAAGGCCACAGTTCCGGATGCATTGTCTCGACGCCCAGGCGACAAGCCGGCGGACACCAAGGACACGAGTGACGACAGGATAGCGAACAGGTCACGGACCCTCCTACCCCCGGACCGGTGGACTACCCGCCCATCGGACCTCGCAGCGCTTTACTCCATGTTCGACGGCGAACCAACGGACGCCGTCGTCGACAAGGCTTACTTAGGGTCCCAACTAGCAGACGCAATTATCGAGCTTTTACAACAGCCGCGGACACGCCGCTTCCCCGGATGGGTCAGGAAGCAGTTTCGCGCTGCTTTTACTGACTGTGAGGTAAAACGAGGCCGTATCTACGTGAAAGGGAGACTCTTCATCCCTGACCACGCGGCCGCCCGGCTGGAGATCATACACCGTACCCACGCCTCCGCGCCGGCGGGGCACCCTGGTCGTTTCAAAACCTGGGACCTACTGAAACGCTCTTACTACTGGCCACGCATGTCAAACGACATCGCTACGTTCGTCAAAGGCTGCCACCACTGCCAGAGGACGAAGAACTCTAGAACAGCGCCAGCAGGGTACCTCCAACCCCTGCCGGTACCGTACAGACCATGGACGGATATCTCTATAGACTACGTCGGACCCCTCCCGCCATGCCACCGACACGGCCAGGACTTTGAGAATATCCTGGTGGTTGTGGACAGACTTACGAAAATGCGGCATTTTATTCCCGTAGCAGACACGAAAGCCGCTACCCTCGCTGATGCCTTTGTGCATAATATATACCGACTGCATGGCGCCCCGGAAACAATAGTCTCAGACAGAGGAGCCCAGTTCACCTCGATTTTCTGGGCTGAACTTAGTAGACGCTTGGGCGTTACGCTAAACGGTTCGACGGCGTATCACCCCGAGACCGACGGCCAGACGGAGATTGTTAACGCGATGATGGAACAGTACCTTCGAGCGTACTGTAGCTTTTACCAAGACGACTGGGTGGACTGGCTCCCGCTGGCGGAGTTTGCTACCAACAACCAGACGTCTGAGACGACGGGCCTTAGCCCGTTTTTCGCGAACTACGGATGGCACCCCTTAATTGGGAACGAACCCGCTGGCGACCCCGCGGCGTACCGAACGAAAGCCAACCGCGAGGAGTTCATGAACGCAACCAATGTCGCGGACCGGATACAACGGGTACTCGAGAGGACCCGAGCTTTTATGTCAGAGGCTCAGGACCGGTACGCCGCGAACGCGGACGCTCACCGGTCCGACAACGTGAAGTACACCATAGGCGACAAAGTCTGGCTGAGCACCCGGAACCTCCGCACTAGCCAACCTTCGAAGAAACTTTCAGCTAAGTGGGTCGGCCCGTTCGTGGTCACTAAGGTTTACCGGCGGGCGGTAGCGCTAGAACTCCCGGAACAGTTCGAAGTTTTCCCGGTGTTCCACACGTCCCTGGTGCGACTCGCAGGCGACGGGCTGCCGGGACAGGAAGAACTAAATGCCGAATATGACCGGCACGCCCAAGGAATTATACTATACGACAATGACGGCTCCCAGGAAGTCAGATGGCTATTTGATGACATTCTGGATTGCAAGAGGGTTAAGTCTAAGGGCCTCATGTATAAGATAAAGTGGTTCGCACCTCATCGGCCAACTTGGGAGCCAGCGGAGAACCTCAAAGGCTGCGACAGCGAGCTGATCGCGTTTCACCACGCACACCCTACGAAACCCGGTCCCCCGCGGTGGCTCAAGATGCCTCAGCTTAGCCAAGAATCATAGTATATCGTCACGCACACACAGCCGGAGCGGCCCCTACGACACGGCGAAAAGGGGCAGACACAGAGAGGGGGGGAAGGGGAGTTTTTTTCCATTTGATGACAAAAAATAAAAAACCTATGACCTTTCACGCGAAAGCGTGAACACAACAACGACGACGCACGAGCGACACCACACCGCCACGACAACCTAACGCCGCGATTCTCGACCACGCACAAGCCCACAACCGAAACGAAACCGCCACACGGACGACTCGCCACCGCCACACGCACGACTGTCGGTGGGATTTACACCCACATACTCAAGATTAAGAAAATCTTGCACCATTCTCGGTCACGACACGGCGAGGGAACGGCGCACCACTCAGATATCGACGGGGAATTCCTCCATCACCTCCTCCACCTCGCCGTCCACCGGACTATCGGCGCCAACCTCAATCATGACATGGTTCTTGCGCGCGAGGAGTTAGCAACTCGCCATGCACACGGTGGCGAAATACAACCGCAAGGGGGAAGAGACGCGCGCATAACTTACAACAAGGGCTCCATAAAAGGCCTCCTTGGCAATACGCCAAGCACTTGCGGCCGGGTCGCCGGCGAGGAGGCGGAGCAGCTGTCCGTTCTTCCACTTAGCAACGAGAATAGGGTCGTCTCCGGCGGCACCACGCGGATACGGCCAGGCACGAAGGGCGAGGTCGCGGCGACCTGCCAGAAAGACCTCGTATGCTTGAAGAAAACTCTGAAAAAAAAAAAATGTTTTGTTAGTCTGAGGGTGGCGACACGGGGGAGAGACAATGATGTGACGCACGGCCTTCGTTTTCTTAGCGCCAGCAAGGTGGTGGCCCTTGCGGCATTCCTTTTCACAATTCTCGAAGGAGTTGACCAGGTCGATGGTCAACTCGCCGATGGCGTGGCGCAACTCCGCCGAGTATTCCTAAACTCGGTGGGGGTTGCCCTCCTCGTCGACGCCTTCGTCGGCATCCTCGTACACATAGAAGCCACGGAGCCAGGCGAGGATTGCCACCAGGTCGGCGGCGTCACCCAACATGGCCGGAGTCGTCTAGCCATAATACTGGTTAGACATAGAGAAATGAACTCGCCACGGTCCACGCTTGCAACAAGCGGGCGTGGCGAAGACGATACATGGGTGACTTACCGGCTCACAAATGTCCTTACGCTTGATGCACTGCGCACAGCGCGTCGCGCGGCCGGCCTCAAAGACGCAGCGGATGGTGAGGGGACTCTCCCTCCAAACGGCAGCGCCTCCCTTCTTGTACGCCTTTACGAGCGTACGCAAGCAGTGCAGGCAGAAGTCCTGCCCAGCCGAAACGGGGGTGTAGATGGGCATCTTGGATGGCGATGCGGACGCGGGTCGTGAGAGGGACGGAGCTTGTATGTCAACGAAAATTTGATGATGGCCTCGCGTGAGAATGCGAGCGAACCGAAGACGAGAAGATGATGGTACGTGAGAGTGATGATGGCGAGGAGGGGGGGGCGCGCGAGCTTTATTGATAGATGATTGAATGAAGTTGCGAGGCGGGCGGAACGGAAGCGTGATGATGACGGCGAGGGATTGAGGAGAGAGAGGAGAGGGGGTGTTGCGCGGCCTTTATATATGTGCAAGAGGTACTTAGGTACTTCGCGCCGACGGGGTGCGTGAACGCCCCCCTATAGGCGCTGCGCGGGCGACTTCACCACCAACCACCCATGTCGACCCGGCAACCCGGGTGGGGCCGAGGTTAGCGACACCACCCACCCAACTGCGACCACTTCAGGAAGTCGCGACAGCCATATCGCGGGCGAAGCGACCGCGCCAGGACTACGATTTAGTATTGATGCAGCTGCGGTCAGCTGCATTTAGAGGAGGGAGTACTGTCACGGTACTAAAGGCACTATACGGAGCCAGTGGGGCTATACGGTCTATATAAGCCTACAGGCAGAACCCAGGTCTAGCAGATAGAACTTCCCTCCTTGTGCAATAACAATACGTCTATACTGGAGTCACCAGCAACATCTCTAGTCAGTGTTGTGACATCGTAGCCTTTTCCTTTTTACAAGCTTAAGTTTTATATGCTAATAATGTGTTTATTTGAGCCCAGGGTTGGTTGTCTTTTTCACATTGGAACTCTAGCTGACTTCTCTGTTCATACCGACGCAGTTTATTATAGTCAGGAGGTTTCATCGGGAATCGCTAGCAGCTTGCTACAGCCCTTAAAGGTCATAGTGAAATGCTTGGCACTTGCTCTCCTTATGAAGCTTATAAAACTAAACACACATCGCCGTTTGGTTGGCAAAACATAGCTAGACGGCTATGGATAGATTATAATTTGTAATGAATTATTCTGACTCGTTTGATTCGATTAACTCCTGGCTTGTCACGGAATAGAACTGTAAGGTAACCCCCCCCCTCACGGGCCACCCCCTCACGGGCCACCTATAGCCATATAAAACCCCATTTTTAATATAACAATAATAAATCGGAAACAAATCGGAAAAATAAGCGGCTAATTTTATACTAACCCTAAAAGGGCAATAGTTAACATATGTAAATTTAAATAAAGTGGGGCTACTAGTTATTAGTATATAAATATATTAAATGTAAATGTTTTAATTAAATAATTATTATAAATAATTAATATTATATAGCCGGAGAAAAATCGGAAAAATAAATAAGTACTATTAAACTAGTCCTAAAATAAATATATTTAACATATATAAAATTTAGCCGAATCGGGCTAGTAGTCTTTTAAATAATTATAAATTAGCTTTTATTTTATATATATAAAATAATTCTTAACAATTTTATATGTAATTTACTAATAAATTTGTTAACTGTGCTGTTTATTTAAAAAACACTATATTTTTAATTTATATAATACAACGAAAAGTGGAGCTTTTTAAAAGCTAGTTAGTTTTTTTTATTTAAAAATAACTAATTTAACTTTATATATAAACTTATTTATAAAAATAAGGTTATTAAGTTTATTATTATATAATAATTAAAATAATTACTGTTTTATTGCTAGTAAATCTACTAATAAAAATACACAGTGTAATACAGTATAATATTTCAACGAAATTATCATATAAAAATAATAATAAAAACACCGTAAATATTTTAGTTTTTATATCGTAGTAAATTTAATTTTAAAGTTTTTATAGTTTTTTTTTAATATATATAAAATCTAGCTATTTATATATATATACTATTAATTTGCTTTTAAAAGCCCCACTTTTCGTTATATTATGTAAAGTTAAAAATATAGTGTTTTTTAAATAAACAGCACAGTTAACAAATTTACTAATAAATTATATACAAAATTGTTAAAGATTATTTTATATATATAAAATAAAAGCTAATTTATAATTATTTAAAAAACTACTAGCCCGATTCGGCTAAATTTTATATATGTTAAATATATCCATTTTAGGACTAGTTTAATAGTACTTATTTATTTTTCCGATTTTTCTCTGGCTATATAATATTAATTATTTATAATAATTATTTAATTAAAACATTTACATTTAATATATTTATATACTAATAACTAGTAGCCCCACTTTATTTAAATTTACATATGTTAACTATTGCCCTTTTAGGGTTAGTATAAAATTAGCCGCTTATTTTTCCGATTTGTTTCCGATTTATTATTGTTATATTAAAAATGGGGTTTTATATGGCTATGGGTGGCCCGTGAGGGGGTGGCCCGTGGGGGGGGGGGGTTACCTTAGAGCTATCCCGGCACACTTCTAGCAAAGGTAGAACGCCATCCAGCTAGTCATTTGATATCTGCAGTTGCATATATAGTGCTCATCCTTTCGTATGCATGTTAATGGAACACTTGGCATCGAAAGCCGAACCCAGAGCAACTCTATAAATATCCGTAGAAGTCGTCATTCTCCTCATACTCTTTATACCTCCTTTTGCCTGTTGATTTACCTGTTGAGGGGATCTCTTTGAAAACCCCGGTGCGACTTATGTACGCGAGAAGATCATACGCCAGACCATCAGCGTTCATTAAGATGTCCTTCATGCGTTGCTTCCCTAGTAGAGAAGGATGGTCTGCAAAGGTTTCCACCACAGCAGCTCGTAACCCCGATTCTGATTCCGGGGTGAGTTCGTATCCCGCTTCAGCAACATCGAGAAAACTTTCCCTGTTCCAATCTCTGCTGGCGTAGTTCGCGAATTTTCGTAGTGCTATAGTCTTCAGGTCGTCTATGAGATACTTTTGCGCTAAGGCGTAGACCTTGGCATGAATCATGAGCGTAGAATCGACTTTGACGTCCGACGACTGGCACGGCGGTAGTGGGTCCGTTTCCTTGTCTAATGGCGTGAGTTTCTTATCGCCGCTTGCTGTGCCCACTGCGTTTATCTTGTAGTCGAGATGATAGAAGAACTGGATCATCAGTTCGACAGCCTTGGGGTCATCCTCTGGTAGACTGATTTTCCCTTCACGTGCCTCCTTGCAAGTTTGAAAGCCAAGGTCAGCAAGGACTCACCAATCTCTTCGGAGGAATAAGACATTGCTAACCTTGAAATCACCACGACAAGCAGCGGCAAAGAATCCCGATCGAGGGCATATGATACACTTATGGACTTGATAGTGTTTCTCTTTGCAGACAATGGTTAGATCCGAGTAGTCACCATCTGAATGTAGCCTAGCAAAAGAGAAATTAGCAAGAAAGGGGCAGACAAGACCGGGGAGATCAATACCTTTTTAAAGAGATAAGGAGCTGGTCCACTGGCATTGGCGCCTTTGCAGTAGCTAGCACCTCTTGGGCGCAGTCTGCTTCTCGTAAGGCCTTCATCGTGAGCATCGTGAGCCGTGTCTGTCCTGCTGCTGGGACCTGTGCAATGGGGATTGGGCCAGTATGTTGGCTTTGAATTGCCGGGATCGAGGCTTGAGAAAGAGTAGATGAGGAGATGCTTAGTTAGGGTGGTAGATGGTAAACGAAGCGATCAGTTGGAGGATTGAAGAAGAGAGTAGGAAGTTAAAAAGTAAGTGGGGAGTGGCGACGGCGTGACGCCGACTCCCTGGAACCATAAGGTATTACCTACGAGGTAGGTGACTCCATACTACCCTGATGTACAAACCTAAGTACTTATGTATGTAAGGGGAATACCTATGGGTTGTACCTAAGGTGGTACCAGGCAATGTTTGTGTTTCCCTCCAGCGCGTAAAAAAGTACCCAGTATCTACTTCGTATCGACATCTCGTTCATTTTGAGGGGCGCATTGCGTACCATTTTGCTATATACCTCTTTATCTAGTTCCAGCCGGTTTGAGCCTGCCCGGAAGGGAAGGTCTCGACCTGACCTTTTCGGAGGTGCTTTCTCCACCAAGATCGGTCGCTAGGTCGCCGTCCGGCTGGGGGCCGGGCCTTTATGGAGCCCCGATTTCTTCCAACCCTCCAGCTCCAATCTCGACTAAGTGGCGAAGATGGCCAATTGAGACTAGGTAGTGTATTTCACATACACACGAGTTCCAGATCAACATAGCGTAGAAACCAAGGGAGACGGGTACGATGTAATTACTATTATATAAAGGGTTCAAAAACTATGAGCACACTTTTCTGCCATTTACGGATGTGTACACTACCAACCTGAACAAATAAAACGTTACCTCTAGGCTCTAGGTACCTTACTTACTTACATGTACGCTGTGTTTCCAAGGAGTTTCTGTGGGGGTTACGACAGTCCCGACTGAGCACTCATTAATAAGGTACCTGTTAGAAGGTACCCTTCGCACTACAGGGGACAGTGTCTATTATTCCCGTCACGGAGGTTTCCATGCTGTTTATTTTCTTCCCTCGACCACATCGATACTCTCAGTCTCTCACCAGGACACAACCTACCTGCATTGACGTAGGACAGGCGGCATTAAAGGTACACAGTTGCAGTGTAAGTGGCTCTCCTACAAGGTACCACATCGTAGAGATGCTGGGTAGAACGCTGGAACCCCTAGGTCGAGTACCTAGGTACTCCTCGCGCAGACTACTGCAGCAAGTGTACATGTGCAGAAGGCCACTACAGCGGAGCGAGATCGGCGCTGAAATTCTGCGTGAATCATCCCACCTTGCGCCAGTATCGCGCTGCCCCGCTATAAAGTTGGTTAAAGGTCACTGCACATTGACTGAGTTGGCGGCATATTTGCGACCTACAATCCAGAAACAACAAAACCAACGAACAACTTGCTTCACCTCGCCCTTTTCCCGTCGCCGGCCTCGATCGATCTCTACCGTCCACACGCCCTCATTCTCAGCATCAGATCCGAGTACCATGGCCCCTACGGTTCTCCACCTACGTCATGAGGAGAAGCCCTTGGAGCACCGGTCTGCGCTCACGCCAACCACGGCAAAGGCCCTGCTCGACGCCGGCTACACGATAAACGTCGAGAAGAGTCCGGCGCGCATCTTCGACGATGAGGAATTCGCGTCTGTCGGCTGTTCCCTCGTCCCCACGGGGAGTTGGCGGGAGGCCCCGGCAGACCATATCATCATCGGGCTCAAGGAGCTCCCAGAGGAGGAATGTGAGTGCCCGGCTAAACCGGCGGACTTACCTTTGCTACGGACGATGCATGTCCACATAAAACGTGCGGTTGGCTGATGAATTGCCCTCGTCGGCGTCCTCTATAGTCCCCCTCAAGCATGTTCACGTCCAGTTCGCTCATTGCTACAAAGGTTGTCAGTCAGTATACCCGCACTCAGGCTTAGGTCCACAGCCATGTTTTATCGCATGAACCGCATTGGTTGATACGAATTACCTTACTAATTTATTAACAATAGTCCTCAATATTTTCATTTCTCCTCAGTCTTCTTAACTTGACGTCTGCCGGCGATTTCCCCCGAAAACACCTCACGAAACTGTTGTCTGCGCTTGGTTGGCTGGTCTTTATATTAACGGTTAGTAGGCCAAGCTGGTTGGGACACAGTTCTGGGTCGCTTCCCCCGCCAAGGCGGAATACTTCTTGACCTAGAGTTCCTTCAAGATCCCGCGACTGGTCGCAGAATTGCGGCGTTCGGGGCGGCCGCGGGTTTTAGTGGTAGCGCTCTTGCCCTCAAGAACTGGGCATGGCAGCAGACACATCCTGCGGGAGAGCCGCTTCCCGGCGTTGAGAGGTACCCCAACGAATCAGCCCTGATCTCCGACATTAAGAGCGACCTCGAGGCTGCCAGTGCTAAAGCCGGTCGTCTTCCTCGCGTCATCATCATTGGTGCTCTAGGACGATGTGGTCGCGGCGCCGTCGACATGTGCCTTAAGGCTGGTATCCCCGACGAACAGATCCTCAAGTGGGATCTGGCAGAGACTTCAAGGGGCGGCCCCTTCAAAGAGATTCACGAGAGCGACATATTTGTGAACTGTGAGTTCTTGCCTAACTTGTCATCCTCTGGCCTCCAGGGGTCTTAACGCCGGAGTTACCTCAACATTGGGCGGACTATGGTGCTAACACCAGTCTTAGGCATTTACCTAACGTCTAAAATACCACACGTGAGTAATGTTCAATCACATCGCCGGATTACACCAGTGCAGCGCCATTTCCTGTTATTTTCACCAGGCGTCTACCGTTGTAGCGCCATTCTCACTCAATTGCTACGCGCTCCGCGTCTGACTACTGACCTACTCCCGCTAGTTTGTAAACTTGGAGTCCTTGAAGGAGCCGGGCCGAAAGCTCACGGTCGTATGCGATGTATCAGCCGATACTACAAACCCCAATGTTCGTATCCCCAGATATTCTTTATGTGATGACTCAAGTGGCTAATCTGTTGTGTTTAGAATCCCGGTAAGAATAGAAGAACACCTATTTATTGCTAACAATTAAATGAGACCTAGGCTTTGAGGTCACAAGTGCTCGGGTAACTAACCTTGAAATCAATTTAGTACCTATCTATACCATTGCCACAACATTTAAAGAGCCCACCGTCCCCGTAGAGGGCCTCGAGGGCGCGCCGTTAAGCGTCATAAGCATCGACCACTTGCCCTCGTTGCTACCGCGGGAGTCGTCGGAAGCATTCAGCCACGATCTCCTACCATCTCTCCTCAAGCTCAATAACTGGCAGAACGACCCCGTATGGGCCGGGGCCAAGAAGCTGTTCGACGAAAAGGTCGCGACGCTCCCCAAGAGCGCTCTAGCCTAAAATCCCTATGCGGCAGAGATCACTCAGGAGAGCTTGACAGGATAGAAGAGGTCAGAAAATTCGATAGAGATACCATGGTGTACTGTGAAAGAGACATAGTGGGAAAAGAAAAGGTGACTTGGGTAATATACCCACGTGGATATAGAAGGCTGCGAAGCCATCTTGGCTACAGAAAAAAAAGATAAAAAGGGGCAAAAAGTAGACGTCCCGCGGAAACACGCAAAATACCTACTATAGAGCGAAATGGTGCATGTATGCACATGAAGATGAAGAGACACGAGAGTGAATCTGCAAGAGTGTATCCATATCTATTCGTGTTTTCCGTTCTCGTAATTTTCTATCCCATCACTGGTTTACAGACCGGTTGAAAGTTTCGAGACGTGGGAGCTAAAGTGACATCGATATATATACATTAGGCATCATCATTCACATATTCATGGTGGCAGTATCAGTTCTCAGTAGAGAGTAATAGTGTGATGCCGATTTTCTAACGTGGTATATCTGGTGTAGTCGTAGCCGTCACCGTTGCACAACTAGCGGAGAGTGAGAAGACAAAACACCGAAGCAAGTGAGTAAGTAAATAAATCAGAAACTCCGGGCCATGCCGCGTTTGCATATGTCTATATACAGAGGAGGAAAGGTAGAGGGAATGGGGAGGGGAAGCTATACATAGATATACACATACACCTACGCCTGCACGCACGTGTAGATAGGCCTGACTCTCATGGAGGTTCAGAGAACCGAGTCCCTGTTCCGAGGACTATTCCTCGTCATCTCTCTCTCTCTCTCTCTTCTCTCCCGCGTTGGAAACCCCTGAATTCTTCTTCATGAATTCTCCCCTGTTTTTCTTTCTTTTTTTCTTCGTTTTTTTTGTTCTCATCTTAAACCCATGCTACCGCCCCGCACTACCGTCCCCCCTAGAACTCGCGTCCGGATGCGTCTGCGTCTGTGTCTGTGTCTGTGAAGGAGAAGAACCCGGCCCCATCTCGCGCCTCCGCACGGCGCCGCCGACGCGCTCGGGCCTCTCGAGCTTCTCGAGGTCGCGCCCGACGTCGCGCTCGGGCAGGCCCCACCACTCGCGGTGGAAGCGCTCCTGCTCGAGCTTGCGGCGCTCCCGCCTCTCGCGCTCGCGGGCGCGCTGCATGCGGGCCGCGAACCAGTCCTCGCGCGCCAGGTCGTGCTCCGCCGGCGTCGCGTACGCCTGCATGCAGCTGTTCATGGCGTGCGAGAGCGCCCGGCACACGAAGGGCGTCGTGAAGGTGCGGTCGCGGGCGCAGTCTGAGAAGGCTGTTTGTTTTTTTAAGAAAAGTCCTCGGTGTTAGTCGATCTTCTTTTGCTCTTTTTTTTTCATGTATGGTTTTGGCAAAGGGAGGGGATGATATTGTGCGCCTGCCTCCGCCGCCCCCTCCTCCTCGTCATCGCCGCCGGGAATTGGGAGTAGGCATATTCAGCGGCGATCAAGATCAGGCAAACGAAGAAAGAGACAGGGAGATGGACGAAATAGACAAAACGAACCTTTGAGCTCGTCAGCGCAATGCGCCCTCACGCGCGCGTTGAACACCTCGCGCACCTGCGCCTCCTGACTCGCCGAGAGCGGCAGGGGGTTCCGCGACGGCATCGGCAGACGCTCCTCGTCCCCGTCGCCTCTCTTCCCGCCCCGGCCCCTTCCCCCGTCTGCGGCTGGCATCGTGGTCGGTATCGCGTCGTCGTGCCCTGCTACTGCGGCGGCCATGAACTAACTAACTAGCGGGCCTGGCCCTGGGCCGGAGACCGTGTCGAGAGGAGGAGGAGAAGAGGAAGCGAAGCGGAGCTGAGCTGGGCTGTTTGTTCGGGGGAGTCGGGGGAGAGATCGGGGGTGTTCTTGACGATGCCTGATAGGCGGGATCGATCGACGGCTTCGGTAGGCCCGGGAAGAGACGGGGAGCAAGTCGAATGGTGAATGTCGGCCTCGTCGGATTCGTCTATCTATTCATCTATTCGTGTATCCCGTTCGCCGTGCGGCCGTCGAGGAATCGGAGTCTCCCTCGAACTTGATCAGGGCCCGCGAATGGGATCGGCGGGATGGTTCGGGCCCGTTTCTGATGCCTAGACTTCCTAAGCCGGTTCTAGGATATACGGATGATAGCAAAGATAAATCCCTTGAGCGGATTGTTAGGCGGTCTTCGTTTGTTGTCTGTTTTTATTCTCTGTCGTGCTGGTGAGAATAGCTTCCAGTAGGTTGGTTGAGCAAGTACACACTTTCCTATCGTTAAGTCCTTCGTCTGCCGGTGTGAGCTGGAGAGCTCTTATTCCCCATTGGCTGCTGTCAGGGCAAAGCCGCCCCACAGACGGGCTGTGCCGGTCCTCATCACCACCCGCCACCTGCGAGCCAATCTTTTACGGTCCGGACCTCAAGGAGGAGGCACTTCCACCTGGATGTCTAGATACCTCGCCTAAATCATCAGGGGCAGCCTCAGCTATCCATATAGCCTCAACAAGCCCCTGTCGTTTATAAAAACAGGGCAATAGGACAATACTACAAATCATGACGGTAAGGGAAAAAGAGAAGTCACCATAGGCCCATATATACTGCGCAGACCTATAATCTTGCTGCTGCTTTAGCTCAAACTGGTATAAATATACAACCTCGCTACTTTGGTCGGCTTGAAGAGCTACTACTTGAGTGATGGTGTGTTTGGTGCCGTGGTCGAGCCCGAATCGTCCCGCTCAATGTCCAGGCTTTCCTTCTCCCTGCCTGCTTTCTTCTTGATCGCGAACCTAGAACCCCAGCCAACGGGCTTGTCCTTGGCGGATCGAGGCCCGCTAGTCGGTCCGATCAGAGGGCTACTGTGCAGGCTGTCGAAGCTCCGACCGAGGAATGGAGTGCCGTTGTCTTCCGCGAACTCGTCAAAGCTTGTACGATCTCCGGACGCGTTCCGATCCGAGCCTGCGACGCTGGTGGGCCCCTTCTTACCACCCAGGCCTCGCACCGACGAAAAGCTGAACTTGGACGAGCTCCCCTTACGGAGAAGCTTCCGGAGCCCGCTCTCCTGGTCCTTGACTCCGGCCCCCGCCATCGGATCCATTGGGGAGTGGGGAAACGCGTGTTCGAGGTTAAGGGATTCGCGCGATTCCGTGATGGAAGGGGAATTGACTGAGATCGTATCTCTGGATTGGCGAGCATCGGACGGGAACTCGTCTAGAGAAGGTCGGCCCATGTCAGAGACGGACGCAAAAGACGGCCGGGGTTTCTCTTCTTTGAACTCCTTTTCCTTTTCTTTCCCTTTCCCCTTGGGCTTGTCCCTGGATTCTTTCGCCCCCTTATCTGGTTCCCTTTCCTTTTCGCTCCTCACACGAAACAGGCCGCCCATGAAAGTGGGCGCCGTCGGGTTAAGTCGCTGACTCAGGAACTTGTTTGGCTTAGTTCCGATAACGCCAACCTGACTGGGCGAGGCATGGAGCAGCTCTGAGTCGTCCAGTATCTCGTCGTCTGCGTCGGCAAGAGTCGTCTTGAGTTGAGAAGGGGATCCGTGAAGCGAAGGCCGTCGCGACGGGTTCCGTGACCCAGTCCAAGGGCTGTCTTCGGCGGGCCAGAGTCGGCTCTGCGGGTGCAAACTCCGACCCCAGATAGAGCTACTGTCGGTAGAAGGGCGGGGGATCTCGGTTGATGCGATTGATAGGGGCCGTGGACTGTTAGGATCCCGCTCGGAAAAGATGTTGCTGCCCAAACTGCCTGTGTTTGTACCGAGCCCCAACCGTCGGGACGGGAGACCCCTCAGATTCGGCGCGCTCGCCTCTGTTACGTCACGTCTGAGCTGTGCAGTGCCCCTATTGAACATGGTCCAGCCAGTAGAAAAGCTGATCCTTCGCTTATTAGGAGCTGACTCTTCCTCCTCGGTCTGTCGAGGCAGAGACTGACTCTGACTCGGTCGGAGTGTCCCCAACGCGGGGGGCTCTTCTGCGTCTTTAGGGGGCCGATGAAGCCAAGGTAAGAATCGATTCCGATTAGAAACCTGGGCGGCCGGTGGGATCGGCGACGAAGACGGGCCAAAGTCGCCCCGGTATCCTCGAAGAGACCGACGCTCACTAGTATCCCCAGCGTACTGAGAGAATGGTAGATGTTGTGTAGAACTCTGCGGACTAGACATGAGGCTAGGCGATCGAACCGACGACGTTGGTGATTGGGGATCATAGTCATGAGATAGGCCGGAGCCGAAGGTATCATGACGAGGTAGCAGAGATTCGGGACTGGGAGGGTCGTCGTCGAGAAGATCAAGCATGCCAGCGGGGAGAAGAGCCGTGGCAGTAGGGCTAAGAGGGGCGCCGCCGGTCAGAGCTCTCATGCCTTCTTCGTCAAGGGGGGCCGAGTAGGGCGCGTTGCTATCCATGAAGGGTCCTGGAATAAACCCAGGAGGTATGGTTGGTGGTCGCGATGGACCAAAAGTTGACGACGTTGCAAATGGACGGTCTGCCACTGCAAAAGATTGGGCAGGGGAGGGAATAGCGACGTTGGAGAGCGAGTTGCTGTTCCGACTTCGCCTCTTCAACTGATTTTGGGTCGCGAGGTCAAAGTCAACGCCAGATGAGTTGGCCTGGTTATACAGGAAGGGTAAACCAGACTGCTGTGCCGCCGTCAGTTGAGCCTGCAAAACGCGCTCGTAGTCATTTGCCATCCGCAATCTCTTGTTAGCGGCGTACATCCGACGCTGCAGCTCTCTCACTCTGATATCCCAGTTTCGTCTGATCTCCGCCTCTCTTTCTCGCCACTCTTCACTCTCCTCTCCGCCAGGAAGCTTTTTCCGTTGATCTTCTGCTTCCTTCAGCTCTCTACCCTTCTCCTTCAGCTCTGCTTCTTCCTGGGCGAGACTCGCTTGTGCCTGAGCGATTTCTTGGCGGAGGTCTTCACTTCGCGCCTCGCCCTCTTCTTGGTACTGCTCTCTCTCCTTCTCGAAAAATCCTTGCCGCTTCCGCATAGATGCGATGTCCTTGTCCCACTTAGCCATATCATCGTAGAACTTTTGTCGTTCTGCCTCTTTATCCCGTAACAGCTTCTCCTTCTGCGTTTTCCTCTGTTGTGCACCTCGCATAGCCCTCTCCGTTGAGCCCATCTCCCTCTTCAACTTCTCCGTTGTCTCGTCCTTCTCTCTCTGTATTCGTCTTTTGAGCCTCTTTTCCTCGGCCAGCTCTCCTATTAACTCCTTGTGTTCCTTCTCGTCCTTGGCGATTTGTGATTGAGTCTCCTCAATCTCTTTTCGTATGCTCTCGAACCGTTCTCCGAGCTCCTGCAATGACTGGGCAGAATGATCGTCGATAGCATCTCTCACCGACTGCTCGATACTGGTTGTAGATGGCGAGTGCTTCCTTGTCAAAGTATTACGCCTGCCAGCGGCAGGATTCGTATTCGTATCACGAGATGGCACCGTCGAGCTGTCGGGAATTGTTGCCGTCTCGACACCAGCCGCGGGGCCACGTGACATGCCATCTTCATCGGGGCGGTCATTCGGGGTTGGCGCCCGTTGCTCGTCGAGTACGAAATTAGACGGAAGGCGTCCATCTCCGAGTTGGGGGCGGCCGTCTCTGCCGAACGTTCGCAAACGAATGACTCGACTGCCAGCTTGAAAGTTGTTGTAGCCGACAGCAATAACCCGTATGTTGTAGAAGTGATCCGGCTTCAGGCCAGTGACAGTGATAGCAGTCTCTTGGTTCGCAGAGTCGCCAACTGAACGCAACGAAGGTTAACAGTCTCTCCCGACTATAACTTCGAAAGGTCCTATTACTCACCATTCACTCCGTTCACCTGAATTGTAAACTTGGCGACGGGTCGCGTGGGCAAGGGACGCGTCCAGTTGAGCGTAGCCGCATCGGCGCGTATCCCAGCAAGCGACACATCGGGCGCATCGGGCACTTCGACGCCTAGGACACCAATGAGGTCGTTGACAGATTTTCTCAACGTCTGAACAGCTCGGTGGGCTAGCCTATAGCAAGAATGTAAGAGACGTGATCAAGGAGAGAAAATGTGACAGGCAACGCGCTAGCACCGGCTTGCGCATTACCTTAGGCACGAGGATGGGTGGCTGCGCATACCACAAGAAGGCGACACCAGTCAGGAGCATGTTGGCATGATACAGGATCAGCGCGTCAAGTCGGAGGAAGGTGGCGATGGTTAGGGAGAGTTGGTAGAGGCGAGCAGGCGTGGACTGAGCGGCCTCGGGGGCAATGGCCCAGTAGAAGAGGGCACAGCCGACGGCAACGATCAGATTCAGATGGGTAGTCTTGGGTTCAATGAGCCACCAGGCCAGAAGGGCGCAGAAGAAGAGGAACGTGGGAACAGCCGTCCATGGGGCCCATAACATATCGACGTGGCCGGGTCGGAGGGCAACGGGAGTCGGGGGAGGCCGGGGCGTCGTGAGTGATGCTGGCAATCCCTGACCTACCAAGTACCTATACCTGCCTTATAGCTGTAGTGATACCAACCAGGTGGATGGTATAGACGGCCGGAGTACGAAGCAAGGTCCTGTATGAACAAACTATATCTTGTTCGGGGAGCGGGCGTCGGCGGATAAAGGACAGATGGATATGGATGGGATGGAAGGGTGTGTCGTCAACAAAGAAGGGGACGGCTGGGGGTTGGTAGGTTGGCTACATATGCATGACCAAAAGGCGATGGATGGTTGGGGAGAAGTCGATTCCTTTCCCGTCTCTTCAGACTCTCGAGGGCCCTCTTCTACCTTAGCCTGCCTGCCTAGTGTAGATATAAAAGTGGCTTTTCATAGATGGGAAAGGAGTGAAAATTTATTTTATTTGTGGATAAGAGGTGATTTACACTAGAGGTAAGAAAGAAAGAGGAGACCGGCGTTGCGCAGGTGAGCATGTTCTGGTAAGGTACCTAGGTACTGTGATCTGGTAGTGTGGTGTACATGTGTCTTGATAAGAGGTACAGCCCAGATACGTGCCCCCGTGAGACTACCTCCCGGCACTCGAGAACACTATACCTCATACGAATAGGCGCGCTACGGCTGAGCTGTATTGAGTTAGACACCTTACCCCGCCCCCACCAGCTAAGTACATTCTCGTAAGGATTACCCCAGAGACCCAAGTTGAACACAATTCGCCTTCATCTTGTCAAAGATGCCGAGTTTATACCCGTTCAAACCACATCACTATTTACCTTACTTAGTAACCTACACTACCTACGATGTAATAATTAGCAGGAATCCTTAATCAACAGCAGTCATTATCTGTCGAAAAGACAAAATGCGAAGTAAAGGGGCAAAGCGACCCCACCTATGGTTCCCGTGCTTGCCTACTAACATTGGAACAGCGTCGTAGAAAAAGAGTGTCAGGCAGTCACCAAGCATCCAGCCAGTTAGTTTGAGAAGCAAGACCATCATCTCCTCGAATAAACCTTCTAGTTGCTAAAATTTGGCAATCAACACCTCAGCTACTACTCTGGCAACACGCTGGTCTTGGTACTCTCATGTGCTGTATCATACTACACTTAAAGCCAAACAAAGACAGAGATAAGGCGGGGAGGTTCTGTTTGGGATAACGGGGCCAATGTATAGCAACAACCTGTATTGTCTACCCTTACACAAAGAAATTGGAATAATGTGGAAGGGTATTGTTCATCTGCTCCGTCAATATATATAGCAACGTAAAGTCGGGATGAAGGGGGTATATCGTGGGTACGAACAGCACAACCGCGAAATCCACTTCTCACTACTACTAAACAATCCGATCAACTATCGCTACAACTATTACCTTCTCACTCCCGGCTTCTAAACAATCATGCCTCGATCATATCTGACCGCAGATAGATATCTCCCTGCAGAACAGCATTGGACAAGGGTTATCACCGCCCTAAGTCTGATCGACTTATTCTTAACGGGCTGTCAGATCGCCCTGACACCGGACGTCCTCACGCGATCCGTCGGCCCGCACATAGCTGCACTCGTCTGCTATTGCATTTTCGTAGGTCTCCTCGAATATGCCGGGCCTCGCATACGCTACTTTGGGGATAGTCACCATACTGCCCTCAACTTCCTCTCTGCAGCCTTGTGGATGTTCTCGCTTTGGCTCGAGATGAACAGTCTTATTCTTGCGACTAACGGCGATCCTACCTTGGGTCGCTCCCTTCTCACATGCTTTGTTGTCGGGAGCGTGTCGGGGATGGCATATAGATATTTTTCGGGGCGACTGTTGCCTTGGGCTCAAGTTAAGAAGTAGATAACTACATGGCATTACGGAGTGAGGCCAAGAGAGGCAATTAGAGAAAAGCCTAGTCGACTGACATATAGATGAGAAAATATACGTCTAGTTGAGGAATAGAAAATATAAAAAATAATACTTGCCATGAACCATGAATGAAGAACACATTGATAAAATAATCTATCGTGAAATGTAATTCCTGAAGGGTGCTTGATTGGACCCGCCTCTGCCAAGGTAGGCAAACGCCAGTCTCAAATGCTGTAGGCATCCGTGTTGTGGCTTCTGGAATTGGCGATATTAGGCAGGTAACACCGTTCGGGACAGAATCCCTCAGAATTATGTGTCTTACACTGTATTTTGTACTATAAGTACTATAGCTCTCCGGAAGGGCCTCCCAGTCCTGTTTCCCTCCAATAAAGCATCCGAACCTAGTACAGACCTGTAGACCTACCAAATCTAGTAGGTTATAGGTCCAACTAGACGGAATCCCAGAACGCACATTCGGAGCGCCGTATCATATTCGTAAGAGAAGACAGACACATACGCCTCAACATGGATATCTACCGATCCGAGCGCCTGAAATACGTTCCCATCGGGGACATCAAGCATGAAGAATTCTTCTACAACATGATGCAAGAGCCGTAAGCGCCTCTACTCTACTCTACTCTACTCTACGTTCGTTCCCCATACCATACCTAGTATATCCAATGACATGCTTTGTAAATCAAGCTACTACCTTACTTAATCTTATGCCTATCTGACGCCGGCCCAAAAAAAACCTGCAGCGCCGTCCTAAACGCGGACCCCTCGCTCCCCGTCGGCTTCACCATGATGCAGGTGGACGCGGCGGTCAAGAGGCTGGCGGAGCGCAAGCTGCTGGCCATGTACGTGTGCCTGCAGGACTTGTCGGCGAAGCCGATCGGGTTCGTAGCGCTCAGCAAGCCGAACGCGGGCAGCGAGCAGCACGGAAGCTCGTCGCTGAGCATCTCTATCACGACGGCGTACCAGCGCCAGGGCTACGGCCGCGAGGCCATCGCGTGGGCGCTCGACTGGGCCTTCGACCTCGCGCGCCTGCACCGCGTGGAGATCGCCTGCTTCAGCTGGAATCCCGGCGCCAAGCGCCTGTACGGCCGCGTCGGCTTCCGCGAGGAGGGCCTCAAGCGCGAGGTCGCCTGGTTCATGGGCGCCTGGCACGACATGCACGAGATGGCCATGCTGGAGCACGAGTGGCGGGATAAGTGGCGCGAGGCTGCCAAGGCTGGGACTTGGGCTCCTGAGGACGGGAAGAGCTATTCCGACGAGCAGCTCGCGGAGAAGATGGGGTCGGCATAGTGTCAATTATCAAAGCGGATGTGAGCGCAAGCAAATAAGCAGGCCTGGTTTGCAGTTGATGTGGACTAGACACAGTTGCGCAGCGAAGCGAGTCAATTGCCAGTTTCTAGACGCCTTAAGAGAATACTAACTGCTGGTTGAGTTGGAGGCTATCTAAACGTGCTCTACTCTCCGGTCCGATTTTCAAGATTAGGGATCGAAAGACGCCCATTCTAGAGAGAGTGAATTTTATTCTTCATCTAATCTATTGGTGTTTGTTGGAGATGTCCCATGGGACCATGTCGCGAGACATCGAGTACGCGCGTTATAAAGGGCCTTGTCCTCACTGGATCTTTCCCTCGGCCACCAGGCGACGGATGGTGTCAATGCTGCTCTCGACTGCTAGTTTCGCCATCTAAAGCACACTGTCAGCGGATGATATTCGATAATGAGGCTCCTCCGAATGCCGGGACCAAACTTAAGTAAGCAGGTAACTAACCTTCCAGTGTGCCTGTTCAAGCTGCGAGGCCCGCTCGCTTCCCTCCGCTACATCGGCGTGGCGCCACTCGAAGACGTAGCTCATGATGAGCTCGCCGTCTACGCCCTTGCTTATGATGTTGGTGACGGTGCTGCCGTCTTCTTGGTTGAAGACGACGCGGCACGGCTCGTAGTGTACTGTACAGCTGGGAGTTAGTGACAAGCGTAATCGAAGCACCCCCGGTATAAAATTTCTTCTTCTTTTTTCTTTGTGGAAGTTGTGCCGAAGAGTCGGCTTGGGAGAATCCTGGCTTCTCGGCATCACGTACCGCACACCTCCTTAACCCAACCACCATTACTGTGAGCCGTAGTAGCAATGAACTGCACCTGGCGCGTGACTTGCAGATCCCCCGAGGGAAGCGTCTCCTCCGCGAGGACCTGGCATTCGGTGATGGCCGGGACGAAGTCTTGCGCCCGGCGCACCTTCATCTTGAGGCCCTCCCAGACTTGAGACTGGGTCAAGGTCGGCGTGGCGCCAGCCTTGTTAATAGGCGCAGTGTAGGCGATGTTAAAGGTAACCATCTTGGCGATATGGAACAGAGGATTTGAGTAGAGTGTACTGTGAATATTATTTTTGTTTGGGGAAGATTTTGAATAAAGTACGTAACAACGATCTCGGGACGCGGTTATGTGATGGAGCTTAGTAACAGTAACGGGTCTAGGGTCGGAGTGATCAGTCTTTTATATATGAGCACAGTATACAGATGTCTGTTGAAGTAAGGGGCTAACGCAAGGCGAACAACTATTTCAGGGAAATCCGCGACGTGGTCGGGAATCGGCGTCGTCATACGTTACGTGCGTACTCACTAACAGTGATGTTTGTCTCTCCTTCCCTCCTCACGAGTGGCGTCCCAATGAGAACGGGGGTTGGTAAGCCGGACGAATGAATCTCTTGCGGAACCCTGTCCGAATATAAATACTTCATTAACCCCCCCTTGTGCCCAGCACTCGGGTGGAATTTACCAGAACCCGTCCGAGGGGATCGTCCGTTCTATCGGGACCGAGCTGTTTGAAGGTTGGCCATTCGCGAGTAAACTGAATCCTATATTGTGGATACTTCTGGATGAATGCTACGGCAGGTATTGGGCAGCCTGAGACACGCGGGTTCCTCGAGTAACACCAGCCAGGGTATGAAAACGTTTGCACGAAGTAATTATAAAGGTATTGCGCCGCAAACTACAGTCTCCATCTATCAATTTGGGTTTAATAGGTAGGTGCCTGCAGTGCCAATGAAGTAGAGTGAAAGAACAAGATGAATAAGCACGAGTCTTGTTGATTTTCCAAAAATAATAAAGTCGTTGGACCCGCCAAGGTGGAAGATTGTATCAATTCGCCGACCCGAATGCTTTCATTCATCGGTGTCAAATGACAGTCGCCGCCCGGACGGCTTACTAATCGACCTAGTTAGGTACGTGCACATATATGCCAACAATAGGGGAAGCCAACAGTTTGAAGAGCTTTCTCATCGTCCTTCATGGCAATATAGCCCTTAGTTATTTCTCAAAGTAGATTCACAGCAAGAGTGATGGCTAGTACCCTGTACGGTAGGTACCAAAGGCCCAAGGGATGATAGAACTCGTCACAACTCATGCTGCGCTGGCCCGTTTCCAAGGATTGAATGGCTTAATGCCCAACTTACACGTCGAGATTCCGGCATCGAGAGTGAGAAGACACGTCTGGCAATTATGAAAATTTGATTATTTGCTTAGCCGCCCTGACTCATTCATCATCTGAGGACTCCTCGTCCTCGTTTTCTTCATCGTCGTCTTCGTCCATGTCGTCCATTACCTCGTCCTCGTCCTCGTCCTCGTCCTCATCCTCACTCTCCATTTCAGCGACATCTTCTTCCAGAGCCTCCTGCTCCTCTTCTTTCCGCTTGCGCTCGTCTTCCTTCCTTGCCTCCTCCATCATCTTCGCCTTCTCGGCGCCTGCTTTTCTTTGCGCCACCACATAAGCACCGACAGGCGTCTTCTCCCACGAATAGTCCTTTAGGAAAGCATCTACCTGTGTTCGGTCTCGAGGCGCAAAATCTACCTTGGCCCGCTTACCCTCGATGAACTTCGCATTGGATTCTAGCTTCTGAACCAATAAGACAAGGCCGGAACGCAGCTTGCCGTTGTTATTCCCCGAGGCCTTTTTCCTCGATTGCTTAAGCCAGCGCTTGAGCATGATAATGACGGGAAGCGCGAACTCGGGGAATGCGATGTTGGTTGACCATAGCACGAAGTATTCGGAGAATAAATCTACTACTTGCTCGCCGACCCCATCTTGATACACACGTGTACGCAGGTATGCCTTTGGTGCTTTGTATGCGACGTGGAAATCTAGGGCCTTGAGAGTAGCCTGCTTAGGAGATCGTCGCATTTCTGCCGAGTTGAGGACCTCTATAAGAACGGAGGCGAGGGGGATATAAGTTCCAGTCGATCTAGAGATCCTCAAAAGCGACCGAATCATATGAAAGCGGAGAGGGAAGTAAGTAGCCGTGGGAATGAGACGCATAGCGCCAAGAGTAACTTGGACGAGGGGGTAGATCAGGAGCCTAAGTTGTGACTCTTTGCCTGCTTCGGCTTCCCTGAGTGTATTGCAGTGCTCTGATAGAACAAATGACCAGAAGTCCAAGGAATGAATATACTGCCAATTGTAGACACGCTTGTAGGAATCGTTTTTGTTGTGAACTATGCTGTTCCGAAGATGTATGGCTAGTTGTCGAATGAAATTGTAGGCTGTCGTATAGCCGATGCTTTGATCAAGGCCCCATAATTCTGCGGCTGAATTCTTCATGAGGTTGATTCCCTGAAGTGTATTCACGTTCGTTGTACGCGCGCCAGCTATTAAGCCCTGATATGTTGCCTTGAGGAGTGCTTCACGGGTGCCTTTATCCCCAACAACCATAAGGCGTCGAAGAACAAGGAAGGCTGTGATCCTTGTAGGGTCGCTGCTCGTGGGCTGCGACCAAAAGCCGACCACCGTCTTGATGAGGGTTTTTAATAGCTTCCGGAAGGTCAGAATGTATGGAACGAGGGGTGTCAAGGCCGAAAGAGTTAGCTTCAGGGTGGCATCATCCGATAATGTGGGCAGCATATGGAGGATTGAGGATGTGAAGCTTCGTAGGAGCATTGACAGTGGCTTGAACTTCTTTGATTCCGTTGGTACATAGACTTTGCCAGAGGCGGATTCCTTGACGGGAATATGATGCTGAATGACCTCGGGTATCTGTCTGAGGGCGACAATAAGGACATCGTGAAAGACTTCGGGACTGGATATTGTGTAAGGTTGGCGGTTCCCTCCGGTGTCGTCTTCGTCTTCGTTGAGGTGGGCTGCCGATCGAAAAGCCAGAACGATCTGTCTCGCGGCTTTGAGGGAGTGATTCTCTGTCATGGATGCTTTCCATCGCGCAACCATCTCTTGTGTGAGCTCGTTGTCTGGCGAAGAGGCCACCGCCGCGTTTGATTGAGTAGACTTCTTTCGCTTCTTCCTGGGCGAGTCATCTCCATCGTCCTCGCTTGCACTCAGCTCGTCGACCTCCGCAAGATCCGCATCGTCAAAATCTAGGGCGTCTGGGTCGTTCTCTTTCAAGAATTTGTAGAAATCGGGGTCGTCCTTGGCGAGAGCATCCATGGCGTCCTTGCTCATTCCGAGATCGCCATCGTCAAGCCGGGTGTCATCCTCTTCGCTGTCGCTCCCGACGGGCTGTTCGGCGTCGGAGATTTCGATGTCGTCTTCCGCATCGTCATCGTCGGATTGGCTGATCTGCGGCTCGTCCCTCTTGCGCTTCCCGAGCTGCTTCGAGGACGACTTGCTGGGTTTCGGTTTCGGGGCTTTGTCGACGATCTCGAATCCTCCGCCGAAAAAGTCGTCGACGCTCATCTCATTGACATGGGATGTCTTTGACTGCCTCGACTTGGCCGCCTTGTCGGCATCTTCGGGGCCCTTGAAGAACTCGGCATCTGTTGCTTTCCGAGCGTGCTTCTTCGTCTTGAGTATGTGTTGCTGTTTTATCTTGGCGCCGGCTTTCCTCTTTTCCAGAACAGTTTTCAAGTGTTTCTGCTCGAATTTCTTCGTGGCCTTGAAGTTCTTCTTCGTGCCAGCCATGGTTTACGAGTTGGCCAGCGGCAATGGCTCTAAATTGATGCGAGGCTGAAAAGTGATGGTTTCAATTGGCCCTGGACCAATCTCCAGCCAGCTGCTCAGTTCCGTCTCGTCGAGCAAGTCGAAAATTTTAGCGGAGCTTATCGCGGGGGACCCTTTATCTATCCCTGCTAGTCCTGATATGGCAAAGTTCAAGGTGGTAGGCTACCGTTAGGCGGATCTTCAATGTACCTGCGTACCCTAAAGGGTACTTTACTTTACCTAACAGTTCGTCATACTTTCCTCAACTCTTGCAGCATCTCGACACACTTCAGCTTGTCATCTGCCGAGGAAGATATATCATCGAAATCTAAAGTGCATAGAGGAGCCTCTCAGAAGCCCGTCATTCTCTTACCTTCCATCTCAAGAACACCCCCCGAAATGGCAACCAGGCAGGCGTATGCTCCGACGCCTCATAGCTATGTGCCGAATACGACTCTGTCCGCAACAATAAATCTCGATGAAGTCCGTATTATAGAGAAATTCTATGGCCAAATCCCGGAACGCCTCAGAATATCGTCGAGACTAACGGAAAATAGGAGGTAAAACTGGCCGAGACTCGTGCCGAGCGCGACCTACAGGACTCCCTCGCTGAGATCTTCTCTATCATCGTCACTCTGGACGAGCTCGAGAGGGCGTTTCTCAAGGATGCGATCCCCGAGTCCGACTACACCGATATATGCGAGCGGTCATTAAAGCAGTATAAGTCCATATTAGCCGATGAGACCGTAGCCAGGGCATTTGTCGGCCTCGAAGAGTTTAAGGCTGAGTGGGACGTAAGTTGCGACGTCTCAATGTCAATCGTCACCTTTCCGCATACTCACAGCGACATAGCTCGAAGTTCCAAGGGCAACAGAACGGCTGAAGGTCGGTATGCCTTCCACAGCCGTTACAGCGTCTACGGGCACAGCACCTCAGCCGGCAGCTACCACAGACAGCAAATCCGGACAGCTCATCTTGAAAGCAACGGAAGATTTCATCACATTCCTAGACGCACTTCGTCTCGGACTTCTCGCTAAGGACCAGCTACACCCCCTTCTGACGGACATTATTCAGAGTGCCAATAAAGTCACCGACCAAGATTTCGATAACAGGGGCAAGATCATCCAATGGCTTATAACCCTGAACCAAATGAAGGCCACCGAAGAACTCTCAGAGCATCAAGCTCGAGAACTCGAGTTAGATATCAACTCGGCCTACGTAGGTTTTAAGAATGCTATTTGAAGAAAATGCTCGATGAACCGGTCAGCCAATGGCGGCCATCATCCCCCAACTCGAGGGCTGGTATGACTACTTAAGATATGCCGCACCCAGCACGCGCAGTAGACTATATCCGGGGACGACTGTTTTCTCTCGCCAACGATTGCCGCGAGGTAGTAGCAGCCACAGTGTACAGCCCGAGATGATGATGATGACCCTCAGATCTGACTCGTTTTCGAGGTCTATACTGAAGTGTCATCTGCAGCTATGAGTGGACCAACTTGACATGAACCCCACTTTAAGGGCGCATTTTCTTCACGTTTCCATTGATTGCTCTGCCTCCTCGTTGATGATAAGTAACTACCCAGCAACACCGCATTGAGCAATCATCCACATATCCTGGCAGCATTTCGAAGGTATTTTGGCTTGATCTTGACCTCCCCGACAGCAACTATGCAACGCACTTTTCTGGCTTTTCAGCATAATGCCCATCTTCACAGCCTCCAGACGGTAGTTCGGGCCGTGAGATCGTTCGCGTCACTCGAAGAAGCAAATAAAGGTCTTTTTAAAGGTGCGAACGAGGAGGATCATGTTGTGGTGACAGAGCAAACAATATTTCATCCTCAAGGCGGCGGGCAGCCATCGGACGTTGGATCGATCACAGATCCGTCGGGGGCTAGTTTCAATGTGTCGGCTGTTCGCATGAATCAAGTGGTCCAAGGCGAGGTGCTTCACCTTGGTCAATTCGCCGACGCATCATTACATTTCAAGCCCGGCGACAACGTCACGCAGACCATCGATAGTGACAAACGCCTGCTTTACTCGCGCTATCATACCGCAGGCCACGTCCTGGGCGCAGCTGTCCGGCATCTCCTCGAGAATGAAGTCGCCAACTTTGACGAGTTGAAGGCGTCTCACTTTCCCGACTCGGCATCGTGCGAGTTTCAAGGCTTGATAGAAGGAAAATGGAAGGACCCTATACAGGCACGCCTCGATGAATATATCAATAAAGATATGCCAGTTGAGATAGACTTTTGGGACGAGGAGGACTTTAAGACAAACGGGCTGGAAAGGCTCATCCCCGACCGAAAAGCAATGGGCATGACAGACGAGGAGAAGTTCCGTGTCGTCAGGATCAAAGGCGCCGAGGTCTACCCGTGTGGAGGAACTCACGTCGACAGTACTCAGCTCTGCGGCAAGACGAATGTCAAGAAGATTAGCCGATCAAAGGGCATAAGCCGTGTGAGCTATATTCTCCCCTAACGGCCCCGGTTGAGAACGGCACACATCGACATTGTCACAAGAGATCAGGTGTCTCCGTTATAATGCAACCATCACAATTCAACGTGTTGTACCTAGACCGAACCATTCGAGCATTAGCCTTCAGCAAGGCACATGTACAGTTCCTGCATCCTGGCGAATGTGGCACTTGCATATGAAAAATGGGTGCTATGGCCGATCAGTTCCATGCATGTCCTTATCTCCATTCATCCAAACACGTATCAGCGTACTAGCGCTAAATCAATTCAGCGGTGCTTGGGGGACCATTGTTGAGGAGGTAGCTTAGTTATTTGGTCAGAGCTCCATTCCCGCCTCGAAATTTGAGCACGTGGCCTATTCGTGGCCTTTCTGTGCTGGGTGCCCGTATTCTGCCCGTAGATCAGGTAGTCTAGTCCACAAAAACTCCCTAAAACTGGATCAGGTAGGAGACTTGTTGGGAACAAGGGCGAACCTGGACACCGGCCCCCTCGCGACAACTGCCGATAGGTTTGGCAGTGAGCAGCACTAGAAGACCCAGCGATTTGGGATTTAGCTGTTCATTCGATTGGCCGGCTGTTCAATCATTAGCGATGGCCGTATTTCCCGTTAGTCACGACAGGAGTTCTGAAGGATCGCATCCGATTCAACAGCTAGCACACTGGCCTCGAGCAGAGGGGCCGAACTTGAGACCGGGCAGTAACCGGGTTTCGCCATATCTTGTCTTCGAGCCGCCAATGATACGGATTGTTCGTAGCGCTGTGCTAAAGGTGTTGACTAACCAGAGTTGCATTATTCTACCCAACATGTTTCGATCGAACGCGTGCCACCCGCCTTTATCAACAGGTTACATGTGGCCGAAATGATTGGTTCCTGCAGCAACCAACGATCCAACCCCCCCGGCTGAGCTCAAGCTTGATGGCGGGGTCGTTGTCTCCCAGGGTCCTATCAAATCAGGGTCCTGGACCCTAAGCCCTTTCGACAGGTGCAATGCATCTTGACCGAGAATTTTGACATCTGTTCATCCTGCACCTTCGCTAAGCGGTCCAGTTGTATTATTGTCCAGCCTAGACTACGAAAACCAAGCGGCACGTCCTGGCCCATTGCAAGGTTAAATACATATCCTCATCCCCTCCCCTTGTAGAGTTGACTTGGAGCTTTCATCTTCCTCACACACATCTCTAGCCATTTTGCGGGGCTCACGTTCAACACTGTGAAACCTTTCTCAACACTCTACTCTCCCATCCATAGAAATGAGAGAGTACCATGGATTTTCTTGGTGGTAACATTATGTTGCTTGACTCAGAGCTCAAAATATTTTTAGTTGGAATAGGAGGGGTTCTACTCGCTGGAACCTGCTTCTCTATTATTTCCAACGCAAAGGCTAAGGACAAGGAGAACCCTAATCTCATCCAGTCCCTCTGGCTATTTTTCTACTCTTGCTTCCTCAAGCCACACGAGGGTGATGGCAAGCGCAACCAGCAGGATGCTCTTGAGAGCTTCTACAAGTCCCAAGCTGGTGCGTATGACGCAACGAGGAGAGGGCTTCTCAGAGGCCGCGAGGACATGCTAGCCCTGGCGGCAGCACAGCTTACGCTGAGGGCGGAAACTGTTGATTCGACCAGTAGCAAGAAGATCTGGGTTGATGTCCGTGACCAAACCCCGATTTTCGGTTATCATTTCGCTAACCCGAATTACAGATTGGTGGTGGAACTGGCTGGAACATTGAGGCAATGTCCCAATTTGTCGACGTTCCCACCTTTTTCGATAGCGTGTACCTAGTTGACTTCTCACCGTCTCTTTGTGAGGTGGCTCGGAAGCGTTTCGCCAGACTGGGCTGGGCAAACGTGAAAATTGTATGCCAAGATGCGAGAGCATTTCGCTTGGAGGACCACGAACCAGTCCTGGATGGCGGACGACCCCGCTCTCCGGAGGCGAGTTATTACTCGCGGGAGCAGCCAAGACATATGGGGGCCAATCTGATTACCATGTCCTACAGCCTGTCCATGATTGTAAGTATCCCGCCCTGAGACTCTAGGAATAAGGGGAACTGATGGTATCACAGCCTGACTACTATTCTGTCATTGATTCTTTGACCCCACTCCTGGCGCCGAACGGCATCCTTGGTGTTGTCGACTTTTACGTCCAATCTCAAACCGATGTCAACTTTAGAAACTACACGGGAGGTCTCATCGATCGCCATGTGAACTTTCTAGGAAGGACTTTCTGGCGTGCCTGGTTTGATATCGACCGGGTGGCTCTTGAACCCGGTCGCCGTGACTACCTGGAGTATCGCTTTGGTACGGTTCTCAACGTTAACACGCGTAACTATGTGTTGGGTGCGATTCCGTACTACATCTGGCTGGGTGTACGAAAGCAGGGACCATCATCTTCTCTCTCACACGAAATTGTGGAAAAAGTTGATGCTCTGGTTACTGAGTCGCCCTACCTCTCCCCCACCGACCACTCGGATATGTTGTCGCGCGCGATCGAGAAAGGCACCCCTGAAATTCGCTCCAAGGCTTTTGACGCAGCCATTGTGAACCTTTCCTCGAATCTGCCTCTTCCCTCATTCTTCTATCAGAACCATCACTACCGAATTTACTATGATGACCAACTGAAGAAGCACACTCAATTCAACAACGAGTACATCTACGCGTTCACCTGGGAAGACACCCGTGTTGACGAGCGGATCTTGAAGCTTAAGCCAGACGATGTGGTCCTTGCTATCACCAGTGCAGGCGACAACATCCTCTCTTATGCGCTCCAAGGCCCTGCTAGGATCCACGCTGTTGACTTGAATCCGTCCCAGAACCATCTGCTAGAGCTCAAGGTCGCCGCATACCAGTCGCTCGAGTATGAGGATTTCTGGAAGATCTTTGGCGAGGGCAAGCATCCCGAATTCCGTTCTCTGCTTATTTCGAAAATGTCGCCTCACCTGTCGAGCCGCGCATTCCAGTACTGGCTGAGCAACCACCGCATCTTCACCAAGAGCCAGGGCGGCCTCTACGACACGGGAGGTTCGAAACATGGAATCCGTATTTTCCGATGGATCACGCGCGTCTTCGGATGCCGGGCGGCCGTCAAGGCCCTGCTCGCGGCCAAGACGCTCAACGAACAGCGCGAGATCTGGCGCAAGCGCGTTCGTCCCGCGCTCCTCTCTCGTCTCGTGTCCAATCTCGTCGTTAGCCAAGAATCATTCCTCTGGACCGCCCTGGGCGTGCCAAAGAACCAGCTCGCTATTCTCGAGGCCGATCACGCGGTGTCCGACGCGGTCTGTGGCCCGAACCCGACGGCCAAGAACACGCGCTCCCACGCCATCTGGCAGTACATGGTGAACACGCTCGACCCCATGGTGGAGTCGACGCACATCGCAGCCGACAACCCGTACTACCTGGTGTGCCTCGACGGCAAATTCTCGCAGCAGTGTCACCCGGATTACCTCTCGGCCAAGGCGCACGCGCGCCTCTCGCGGCCCCAGGCACTCGACAACCTGCGCATCCACACGGACGAGATCGAGGAGGTCCTCGCGCGCATCGGGCCTGGCTCGCTGACGGTCGCCGTCGTCATGGACAGCATGGACTGGTTCGACCCGGGCTCCGACGCCGCGGCGTCGCAGATCACCAAGCTCAACCGCGCGCTCAAGATGGGCGGGCGCGTCATGCTGCGCTCCGCCGGCCTGAAGCCGTGGTACCTGAAGGAGTTCGAGAAGCTCGGCTTCGTGGCCAAGTGCATGGGCTCCCGCGAGGACGGCGCGTGCATCGACCGCGTCAACATGTACGCCTCGTGCTGGATCTTGACGAAGCGGGAGAACATCGCGCCGCCTACCCCTGACGAGTCCGTCAACGGCGCGGATATATCCTCCCTCGACATTTGATGTGAGGATACGTGAGTCCCGTCGCGTGTCGGATCGCGATAGTGATGATAGTGGTGGGGAACTGCAAATCAAAAAAGGAGTGTGAGGTCGGGTGTGGTATTGGTACAACACGTCGACGCGGAGGAAGAACAATTAACGATGGGTGTGAAGATATTGGCAAATTGATATATTTTCTTAGCACACAACAGATTGACATATGCCACGTTCTCTACAATCGAGATGCAGATGTGTCCGTCGTGATTTTGTGATATTCAATCGCCATGTCGAGTATTTGTAAGTGATTTAATGCTAATCTTGACTTGTTGACCATGTGCATTACCTAGGATTAATATATAGGATAACAGGAAAGACATCCTGCCGTAGCAGTTTTCTATATAAGAGGCTCGATCGTAATATGAATGGATTCCTACCAGTTAGATCTATCTACTATAACACCACCACCACCAAGAGGTAGGTAGCATCTAAACGTGTTGGGTATAAACATCCGCATAAGCAGGGATTAAACAATACTATAACACTATAAAGTACTGGTGTCTAACTAAGTACTTTATATATATGTAACCAGAGTGTCTATTTCATGTAGGTATGCAGTGGCAGTATGGTATCCGGGCAACGCAGGTTACCCAAACATTCATTTATATCTGAAAACTACGCGTGGCAACAAGACTTTGTGCAATAATAACATGGTCGTGTCAGGGCTTGTCTCTCCCTTCGCTACGCGGATTTATTAATTACAGCTATTTACCCAAACGCCCTGGGTGCGCGTACTGGTGATCAACAAAGCGTTTTAAGAAAGCTTGAAGGCCTTTTGTTGCATTATTTGGTCGGTGATGAACCTCAGATTTCGATGCAACTAACGCATGATAATTTCCCATACACCACCTCCACGCTTCTAATACCATCCTATCGGCACATCGTAATTCGACATGATGGCCCCTTTCATCGACAGCATACGAAGCGTCGCACGACGCTGCTCGTCGCAGAGTAGCGGTTGCTCACATCTCCGGGTTCCTCCAACCATGGTAACACTCGACGCTCACGGCGACATGATGCTCCTCGTGGGCAAGCAGAAGTGCATCCACGAATCTTGCAATGACGAGAGACAGAACAGGCAGCCCAACGCGATCTGCTTCCGCCTGAACTCGGCCATCATCGCGGGCGCCTCGCCAGCCTTCGGGCTCGCGCTCTACAGCCCGAGCGCAGAGACCACGAGACACGACGGCGTGAAATGGACCGTCAATCTCCCCGACGACGACCCGCAGGCCATGCAGACCATCATCACCATCCTCTACGGGCACTACCCCGTGTCCTCGTTCGACAAGCACATGGAGATCGAGCAGCTCTTGCAACTCACCGTTGTCGCCGACAAGTACGACCTCGTGCACCTCTTCCCGAAGTGGTCCGCGCAGTGGCTGCGGGACATGGAGCGCTACTGGGTCGACCGGACGTTCGTCCGGCAGTCGACGGAGGATCTGGAGTCGCTGCTCTGGATCTTTTGGGTCCTCGGCCACGAGCCCCTGTATACCTACATGGTGCTGCAGATCGCCTTCTACAGCGAGCTCGACGCGGCGGGTAAGCTCACGGACCCGGCCGAGCAGCTGTGCTTCACCAACGAGTTCCGCGAGGTCCCCTTGCCGCCGTGCGCACCCTGTAAGTAAAGTAAAGTAAAGACGATCCAGTCCGGTCCGCGATCGAAACAAACCACAAGCCAAGCTAACGCGTCGCCCATTCACAACGTAGTCGAGATCGGGCTCGCGCGCATCGAGGTCCTCAAGATTATCCGCCGCGACATCAAGCAGACGATCGAGGAGCATCTCCACGGCAGGCAGCAGGGGCAGGCGCAGAGCAGCCGCTGCCGGCGGGCGGACGGCGAGAACGACGCGGGCTGGCGCCAGAGCGTGCTGGCGTCGCTCCTGGAGATGCTGCGGGCCGAGGGCATCTGGCCGGTGCCGCCGGCCGACCGGCTCACCGCGAGCCCGCGGAGCCTCGTCGAGATCTTCCGCGTCAACCCGAACATCCCCGCGTTCGCCCACCACCACCACGGCAAGGGCGAGGGCGAGGGCGACGGTGGCCGCTCCTCGTGCGACGCCGACGGCCCCTTCTGGGCGCGCGTCGAGGCCCTGCTGCACGAGGCCCGCTTCGCGCTCTCGGCCGCCGCCGCGGGACACCTGAGCGAGCAGGCCGCCAAGTCCGGGCTCGCGGGCTACTTCGCGTCCAAGGACCTCGGCGTGCATCTACGTCCGGATAAGGGATGCTGGAGCCTGAAGGACATCCTGGCGTTCCAGGCGGCTGTCAGTCGCGCTGCTGCTGATAAGGATCAACAGCCGCGTTGGATATGATAGAGACGCTGTTGGCTTTCGCTTGCTCCTCCGGGGGGAATGGGATGGCTATTCTATTCGTTCATGTTAGGGGCCGAGCCGAACTTCACAATTCGTGGTGTTCACGGGGGAAAACTAAGGATTGTACAGTAGTAATACGGCGGGTGGGAAGAGGATGGCTCCGGGGTCAATAGTTGACCAGGGTCTGTAATTTACGTGAAAATGAAGACTCCGGATTTGTAGTGTATGTGTAGATGAAGATCGCATGAAGATTGCACCTGCAATTCTTAGTATGGGACCCCAGGACTTAGGTAGGTAAAAAGAGAAAGTCCTGCCGAACGCTTCGCGGACAGGGGTTCATCTCCCGAACAGACTTTTCTGCAATTGTCCGTCGTTTTCCACGATCCCCTTTTCTTTCTTATATTTCCACCAGTTAAGCTTAAATTTGCCGGGTATGCGACGCCAAGCTCGTAGTCCGGCACTGGCTCGGGAGGGCGATGATTTTATTATGCGACGACGTCCCCTAAGGCGTATCGCCCATCGTTTCGAGCTTGGCTACCATTCTAGACATTAGGGTGCCTGCAATGTAGGCATTGGCGTGATGATTGTTGGGTGTCGGTCCGAGGCCCTATTAGATCAAGTTCCTGTCAGTGATCAAAATCGTTGAACTCAGCAATGAGTGTAAAAATATGAAGTAGGTAGGTATTCGCAGTAATAAGCACGGAGGATAGCGCATATAGCGCATTAATACAGTTCAAGCCCCTGGCTATACACTATGGTGAAGACCGCAATGCCACGCCTATATCGCAAATGTGGCCAGGCAACCCATTCTCTTCCCGTCGCGTTTCGTTCTGAGGTAATGAGTTTGAAACGGCCAGCCAGCCAGATGACCTGACCTCTATTCACATGATTTCGTAATTCATTCCGCATGACAGATACAGTCGCTCGCTCTCCTTCCGCGTCATCATCATGAAGAATGCATTCATCTTGAGAGAGAGCCTCCCTCATGAAGCTCGGAAATACCTAAAACAAAACAAAACAAAACGAGCGTCAAAACGTCTATTTCATACCTTATGATGAGGTGGATGGGGCCAACCTGCACTAGCGGTTAGGGGTCGAAGGTAAAACACTCCTTGTCAGGGTACTGTCTCAACTCGTCCCCACGAGTCGGACCCCTGACCCGCATAGCAACACAACCTCTTAGAAGTCAGGTAGAGATGGGAGTTTTCTTAGCACATATCGCATTTGGCCTTAATACATAAAATCTCATCACATAGCTTCGCATGGGGCAAGTGCTGGTTTAGTAGTGTAGGCGACTAAGCCACCGTAAATATCCCTTGTATTCCTCCTTAGTATGGAGGACGAAAAACGGATTTCCCCTGTGTCGGACGGTGGTGGACTAAGGTGATTAATACGTACGTTGTCGTGCACGTAGGTATTTGATTGAACGCAGCCGCTACAAAAAAAATAAATGGTGGACTTTGTAAACACCGAGGAGCGCTGATGATAGCAATTCTGGAATTTTGGTTACAGAATTGGAAAAAAAGAAACACTCGCCGCAGGACTGTATGCCCACTACTGGAGTCGAACCAGTTGCCTCCTCATTACTAGTGAGGCGCTCTACCGCTGAGCTAAGCGGGCATTCGGCGTGTGTTGCTTGTGGGATGGTTGCGAATTACACATTTTGACAAATTCATTGCTGCAGAGTACCGGGATGATGAGGTATCGAGGTGGTTTTCGTTGTGGACACTGGTCGTTTTGCCTAATTGAACATAAGCTTAAACCTAATTTGGATAGTGCCCCACCTGGTATGCCGACTAAAGCAGACCGTGGGTCGCTTCGAAGCCTTCGCAATGTACTTGTAGACACGCTTGGCTCCCTTATCATCACAAAAAGTTACACAGCGCACTCATCGAACTCTAGCCCGGACTTCTTGCCAATGATGAAGTCTGCCAGTAGCACGTAAGGCTTGATAGGAGCTGGAGGTATCGGGCCCTGTGTTGCTAACCGCTCAAACGACGCCTCTCCAGTCGTCACGAACCAACCACCACCGCCGACTTCTTCTACGACTGCAATGAGTGGACAACATGGACTGGAATAGCGTAACAAACTTGATCATTCCGCAACTTTGGACATCTTAGGTACCTACCTAGGATAAATACCTACACAATTGACAACGTCTACAGCCAAGTCGGCTGTGAGCATGACAGAGCTTCCCCTCCACAACCTGTTGCCTCCGCCTTAATAGTTGCAGTTCACGATCGCAATAGCATCACACAACCTGCAGCAAAGCTCGCGGTCATGGATTACGCTAGCTAGTGCAGTCTACAAAGGCGCATAGAGTAGTGAATGAGTGCGCAAGCGTCGATACTGCTACCTAGTACATTTGGCATTAAAGTAATCAGATCACGGACTGTAACCGTTTCATGAACCGTTTTCCGCGCATATTATAGGATACCCAGGCAGGCCGAGCCGAGTCTGAGCCAAGCGGCGATGGCGCTAAGCCTAAACCCGAAAACAGTTCTGAGCCTCTCAGCAGTCTCCTCTCAGAGCTCTCTGTTGCTACATAATGCAACACTTCTAGCTGGTAGCCACCGATATCATGCGTTCCTCGAGTACAGACACTAGGTCTCCACGAAGGCCGTCACATTGCACTGCCGCCAATTATAATTGTAGCCTCCATCGTGGCAGAGGTCTTGCCCAAGATCCAACACCCCATCCACCCAAGATTTGAGGCAAGCACCCCGGTCGAAACGATCTCCAGACTAAGTAGGTAACCCATCCAGGGGTCAGCTACAGGGGTTAGCTACACTAAGGTAGTAGCAAAGGTATTTTCTCCGAGCTCACATCGCTTCACTCGCGTAACCATGAGCTGATGTTCTTCGTGATACCTACCTCCTGGCGAGATTCTTATTTTTTTCTGTTTCCCTCGTTTCTTTCTAGGTATTCTATTTCTAGTCTATCGTGTCCTATCTGCCGGGTCTAGGCAGTTTTCGTTTGCGCCGTCGTGTTTTGAAGGTTGGTTGGTACTACCGCTCTTTTAGTCCATCATCCTCACTCAACCCTTCACACGGGGCTTTACCTGGGTATCTCCCATCCAAGAAACAGAAACATTCCGGAATGCTCTCGTTTTGACCTCATTACCTCGTGACGGGATCTCTCAGGTTTATTATTATTCTTGTTCTATTATTTTTTTTCTATCTTCACATATTATATTTTTCTCCGGTTGGGTTGACCCCATCACCGATACCATAACCATAGCGGCTGGTCTGTTTTTCTTTTCTCAACTGTTTATTTTTCCACTCCCGTCTTTTGGCTCGTTGTGTATTCGACTTATTGGTTGGATCGCGACGTGGGAAGAAGATCGATTCTTTGTTTACGACAAGGATTCTGCGCCTACAACTCCCCGGTTAGGATGAGGGTGCTTTACTCGGGACTTTTTCTGCTCGCTCTTGGCGTTGTGTCGCCGGCACAGGTGCGTATCATGACAACCTCCGATCTAAGTCAAGCGGCGGACGACTAATGAATAAGGAGTAGGCCAATACGTACAAGGCTTATAATCAACCGGTAAAACGCACGTTTTTGGAGGATCTTCTGGGAAAGCTTACTGGCAAAGGTGGTGATGCTACAGGAGGGCAAGATGATGGCGGCGGTCAAACCGTCACTGAGACGGTGCGGCAGACTATCACCGTCGGCGGCGGTGGACTGAGCGGGTCTCTGAATACTTCGGTAGCAACCATAACGGCAACGGCGACGATCACAGTCACGCAGCTCGCCGAAGCTGTGGCAGAGTAAGTATAGTTCACGTGGAGTCAAATAGTTTGGGGACTAACTCAGTCCAACAGACAAGTGACGGTCACGCAATTCGCGACTACGACAATGATGCAACTCATTGCTTGCGGGACGGATTTCGGAATTCCAATCCCACCTTCCGAAGCCTCGTCTATCGCTTCTTCTGTAGCGCAAGTCGTCTCGTCTGGCCAGGCGGCGGCTTCTTCGACAGCGGTCGCTTCGTCCATCTCTTCGATAGGGAATACATCGTCCGTGTCGTTGGCAGTGCCTAATTCGTCTGTTTCTTCGGTTGCGGCCATTTCGTCTGTCCCGATTGTTCAGACGACTGCGGTCGTGACAACTTCACCGATCCCAATACCCGTGGCTACTAGCGCGCCTGGCTCTTACCGTAAGATATTCCCTGTCAACTGTTCCCATTAAAGGTCTTCAGTTCACTAATACCAAAGCTGTCTAGCTGTGGTTGAGTCGCCTTCACAGGCGTCTCCAGACCCTTCCTCGAACCCCTTGCCGACATCTCAGGCAACCGACGTACTCCCCAGCACGTCAAGCAAGACAGAAACTCCATCATTTAAGGCAGACCCGAAAACGCCATTCACGGACATTATTCCGGTATCAGGCTCGACCTCTGTGCGACCTAGCAAATCAAGTGCGGTGGAAATTCCATCATCGTCAAGTTCAGCGATTGCAGACTCTAGCCCGTCCAGCGCAGCAGAGACACCGTCATCGAATTCCACCTCCACAAACACCGACATACCCGACACACCAGGCATCTCAACACCCAGTTCATCGTCGACCGTCGAAGACTCCAGCGCCCCAGCAACAACACCATCATCAGCCGCCGTGCCGGAAACCACCTCCTCGGCACCGGGATCGCCAGCCGTCACGACTTCCGCGACGGACACCCTGCCGGTAACCGGGGCATCGTCCATCGCGCTCCCCATCCAGACGACGCCGTCCTTGGCGCAGACGACGGCGGCGACGCTATCGACCGTCGCCCTCCCCGCGGTGCAGGAGACGCCGCCCGCCTCGCCCGACGTCAACCTCGCGGCCTCGCTGCCGGCCATCATCACGGCGACGACGTTCGCGGGCGCCAACGTGGGCCCCCCGATCAACTTCAGCGGCGTCGAGCTGAACTCCATCATCAATCTCGGCCCGGTCGCGTGATCCCGCCGCTCTCATCACCAACCGGTTTCTCTCCCCTCTCCTTTTTTACATACTCCATAACAAGTAACAAGAGACAAAGGCTGAATAGAAAAATGGAAGGGGAAAGGGAAAGACGAGACGGGAGAAGATTGTGACAGGCGGTTTTTAAAATACGGGGGAGGGAGGCAATGGTGTATGTCGTCTATATATGATACATATTCTTTTCCCCGCTGCTGGGCTGGTTCCGTGTCTGTCTGTGTGATATTTGATTAAATATGTGCGTGCCTGTGTGTATAAGTAAACCCTCTTAGAATCAACTTTGGAAAGAATGAATATGCCCCGGCGGAGAGTCCCTTATTTTCGACCATGTGATCTCTCTGTATGCTCTGTAGGGTAGGGATACCTAGTTGGGCGGGAAGGCCGAACGAAATAAGTAGCTTGACATTAGCATCATTCAACATCAGGACTGCGTGAAATGAAGGAGGGGGGGAAAACTTTTAGTGTACGAGGGCCATTTGAAAAGTTATCTGTAAGAAGTAGTTCTATCTTAAGGGGGTATCATAAGTGCAGTTTGTCTTCTCTTCGAACCCAGTTGCCCAAAAAACGCCGGTTTCCACTCTTTATACATGCTTCAATGCGACTACGATGCTAAGTTAGGTAGTTAAGTGGGATCATGTACCAGCCGTCCCGGTCTCTAGTTGTTTGTTCCGCAAGGCGGCTTTCATCCGCTTCGCCTGGCGCTTGCTCACCAGCTGCTCCTCGCCTCCACCCGCCGGCTTCGATATCTCGTTCGTGCTCGCAGGGGCAGCCGCGTCGGTATCTTCGGCCTCGCTCTTCCTCTTCCTTTCCCTCTCTCCATGACCGCTCGTTTGTTGGTTCTTATTCTTATTCTTCTTATTACCCTGTCCATTTCCGGAAGCAGCTTTGGCAACGCCATCTCCGGCCTCGCTCATTTCGACGTCCGCCTCTTCTCGATCCGCGACCCCGACGATGTCGATGACGCCCCTGAAGCCGCTCCGCTTCAGCCCTTCGTTGACGACGACGCCGCGGGGCAGCACGCTCAACCCGTCCTTGGCGCGATCCGTCGGCAGACCCCACACGTGGAGCAGATTTATGACGTCGGCCGGGGCGCGCAGGCCCAGGACCGACTGCGCCTCGCTACTTATCACGATGCCACGACCGCGTGTGGCGCGGATCAGAGACGACACATTGCCGATAAAGGCCGCGCGAGCACGGGCATCGACGCCTAGCCCTCCTCCGCTGCCAGCATAGCCGCCGTCCCTCGCGCCCTTGGCTCCGATGATATGTGCGCTCGCGGGCCCCTGCAGGGCCTGCGAATAGCATACCTCGAAGCGAACGCCGCGGCTCACGGCGGACATGCAGGGCTTCGGGCGGAAGGTGAAGGGCTGTCGCACCGTCAGGTCCAGCGAGATGAGGGAGATGTCGTTGAGGCTCAGGCAGGCGGCGGAGAAGCTCTCGTCGGTCTGCGGGCGCACGGCGAGGATGTCGTATGCGGAGGCGAGCTGCGGGAGGCGGTGGTGTTGCGAGGATTCGCTGAGGACGAGGGTTGCGCGGCGGAGGACGGTGGGGAGCTTAGGCTGCGGGGTGGACGATGGAGGCAGAGATGACGACGGGGAGGGGGGGTCGAATTTCGGCAGCGGATTCGTGACTTGCGGTGGCACGGGCGCGCCGATTGTGTGGTTTAGGGCGACGACGTCGTAGCCGAGCGATGCGCTGAAGCGGAGCGTGCGCTCGAGGTCTGCGGCGCTCGTCTGCGGCGACCACGCGATGTTGAGGTCGTAGAGCATGTTGATCGAGGGAGGCTACGGGGACGTGGCCCGTCGGCGCATAGGATGAGGGTGTCTATGCGATGGGATGGTGGTGGGGTCGGGGTGTTGGAGGGGTTCGGGTTTGAGATTCGGGATTCTCGTGAAGAAGAGTTGAGCTCGGTCAATAAATTTCTTATCAGATTCCAGACCCCTGGTAAGAAGAGCTCTGAACTAAAGATGCCGAGCTACATACCTACCTACTTTAGTGTACTTGCGTCATCTGGAGCTAAGTACATATAAATACCGAGGTACATAGCCCAACGCAGACCAGGGGGTGGAGAAGGCGAAGTATACCTACACTATACTTCGTACCACTTCATACCGGTATTCAAGTACCTAAGGTACCTCCGAATTCTAGGCACCTACGAAGTACCTAGGTACACACTGCTATGTAGGATGCTCGGTGCTACTGTAATGGGTGGTCTCAGCCGCTTCCGCAGCATTCGCCCCATCCATCAATCATATCATGAAAGAACAATGACTTGCGCCGCCTAAGACGGCCACCTCATACAGCAATTCTGTACTGTACCATACTACCTATCAGCCTGGCCCAGATATTACTTAGCTTCCCTACTTACCTTTCTGTATTTCTATTGTATTTCATCTTCACTCTCGATACCCAAAACTCATTGCGACGCGAATATACCCGCCTGAGCAGCGCCCAACAGCCACGACGAGCAACTATCGCCACACCGAGCGAACATAAGCTGAACGCATAGACCCCGGACCATGTGTCTGATATTCACCTGCGGCGAGCACACCTTCCGCAAGGAGGTGGAGGGCTATGAGGGCATCACCTGCCAGTGTCATAACTGTGGCAATTATGCCGCCCATGTTATCAAGAGCAACCCGTGGTTTACCTTTTGCTTTATCGTGAGTCGCAGCGCCTCTTCGTCTCTCCTCCTCTTGCTTTACAATTCCAATATATACCAAACTGCGTTACACCTCTCTCAGTCCGCCCACAACTATATCATGTAGACGACCAATGTGTTAACCTGTCCCGTTGCATAGCCTGTCCTACCGCTCTCCTTCAAAGGCTACCACGACGTAGTTTGCCACATATGCAATTTCGCCCAGCCACTCGAGAACAGGCCAGACGTGATGAACATGAAGGGCGGCGGAAACAACATACCGCTGCAACACCAAGGTCCGCCACAAGGCTGGGGCGGAGGCCCGGCCCGCCCCCAAAATCAACAGCCCATGCAATATAAGTAATACTGGCATGAAGGGCCGGACTGGTGAGGGGAGGACTCGGAGTGAGGTGAAGCATGAAAAAATGGCATCGTGGGAGAGTCAGTCGGCTGGTAGTGGTCATTGACACGCTTCTTTTGGAAGCGCGCTTTATCCCACTCAATTCCATGCCATGCAGTACTTCGATGCAGAGACTCATACTACCACGGGGGCTTCGGGTTGAAGCCTGTGACATGGGCGTTTACGGATGTATATACGGAGGGTCTCTTTACTGATTTTATATCCACGGCTGCTTCCAGCCAAGCAGAACTACATCACTGGGGCTTGTTTGTCGACTTTGACTGGCCCCCGCAATCAGATACCATGAAGATTCGTTTGTTGGTTTAATGATACTCAATTTTTTACTCTGCTCCTCCTCTTCCTGTCATCGTGCCTTTTTCTATATGGCAAGTTGAACATACGAGCAAAGTTGAAGCGGATGAAGATCTCCTTTCATATCACCACAATCATTCTAGCCCAGCTCGCGACTTGGATCGATGGCCTGAGGCTGATACAGGTAAGCTTTGAGTCTACCAAGTCTGCATGTATGCCCAACTGCCATATAACAAAGCAGATATGAGCATCCAAGAGAAACCTAGTATAACTTTACTCAATATACATCATTGCGTCTACGGTCTAGGAAAGTGATTCAATTATACATCTTTGGATACTACAAAATGTTGCTTTAAAGTGAAGCGACCATTGGATTCTCAGTGAAATCTCACGCAAAAAGAGAAGTGAAGCCCTCATCACCCCATTGTGAGCTCTCTTTGCCTTTCATTTCTATGCCATTCTACATCAATTGCCCTAAACCCTTGCCTTATGTATCTCAGACTGCATGTTGCCTTCACATTGTTGTGATCTTGGGCAGTTGCCACATCTCTTGTGTACACTCAATACCTACTCCACCACCCTGATAGCCAGATTGCAAATACCATGTCTCAAGTAGTTCTCAAGGGAAAAGGTCAGATAAGATATAATATATCCTGCTTGCTTGTAAGTGTTACCAGCCCATCATCTGCAAAATTGCATTCGAGGCGTAGATGACAGTACGATATACGAGCGTCCTGCATCCAAGCAACTGGTGAGATGGCCGAGTGGTTATGGCGCTGCGTTCAGGCATCTGCAGTATTCTCTGTAGCTAAACGCTGAACAAGTTTCGCAGTGGAGCAATCCGCGTGGGTTCGAGTCCCACTCTCATCATCAACTTTTTCCTTTTTGCTTGTTTCACTGCCATGAACCCGCCCGTGTAAATGAGATTCGACCATATTTTTATATGATGTCAATCAAGTCGGTCATCTCTGATTACACATATTCTAATGCTATTTGCAGATCTATGCAGCATGCATGTCTTTGCCCTATTTTGAAACAATCGAGCAAAAATGAACCAGACAGGAGAGCCTCTGCATAGGTATTGCGTAACGTACCAGATGTTTCTTTCCGTTTGATAAGGGCCTTCTTCAGAGGTATCTACATCTCCGTCTGTGCGATTTTAGTAGGTAAGTTTGCCCATATACCTATTTTATAGACTTGTGACAGTCTAACAAACCCATTCACAGCATACAACCTGTGATACGACTTGGATGATTTAAATAAATCATGGCGAAGCGCTCGGGAAGCCCAGAAATAGTGCCAAACCCCTTCATCAAGAAGAGAAACCTACAATGGAGCATTGACATAACTGGCTTGCCCCATGACGCTGCTAGCTCGAGCAGCTCCGACGACGGGGTAGAGCCATGGCGTCGTCAAGAAGAGGAAAAGCCGCCAACCACCGCCGCAATTGAAGCTGGGAAGACCGAGATAGACGATCATCTCAACTTCTTTAGTGCGCTCCTAGCGAAGACTACTCTATCGCCATTTCCATCGGGCACTCCTCACCTCTCTGTGGAAAGCTACCGCAAGCTATACGAGGCCAATGTTGGAAGTCCGCAGGGAGCGCACTTCATCATCCATCAGCACGATCATCCCATCGCAGGCACGCATTACGATCTGCGACTGCAAATCAACGAGACGAGCAGCGCGTCTTGGGCCATCATGTACGGGCTGCCAGGGGATCCGAATAGCTTTCGGCTGAATCGAAACGCGACCGAGACACGAGTACACTGTTTATGGGCAAGTTATAATTACACATCTCATTGATCACGAATACGAAATAGACATACACTAAACGACGACAGAACCATCTCATCGAAACAGGCTCTCACGCCACCGGTTCCGTCCTCATCTGGGACACCGGAACCTACACCATTCTACCGATACAGTCAAGCTACTCACGGGATGACTCCCAGTCTTCGGCGGACGAGGAGAACAGCACGCCAGAACTGACAGAGCCACAAAAGCTGCACCAGGCCTTCGCGGCGCGAAAGATCAGACTGCAGCTCCACGGGACACGGCTGCCCTCGACGTACGTGCTGAATCTCCGCCTGACGCGCGAAGAAGACGCCGCAGGCCGGGCACGCAGCACACGCATCCCCAAGACGCGACGGAGACGGGGCGCGCCGACTACGTTGTCATTATCAGACAGGGTAACGAGATCCAGCGCCAAGGGCAAGAAAAGGACACGCGCCGCCGAACCGAGCACAAGTTCCGACTCGGAACCGGAACCAGAACCCGCCCTCACGCCCTCCCGGCCAAACAAGGGAACCGGCGGAGATCACGACGACGCCGACGACACCGTATACGCGCCCGCCGAGGGCGACGGGGGTAGGGAGATCTCGGCTACCGAGCGCGAGTTGCGCGAGCTCGAGGACGAAGAGGTCCGCAGGACCAACGCGTACCCCGGCGCGACGAACTCCGTCGGCAGCGTGCACCAGCGGCGGTGGTACCTTTCGCTAGACCGCGAGGCGAGCGGGTTTGCGAAGAGGCGGAGGGACGGGAGGGTCGTTTGGGAAAGCACAGACGTGCGCCCGGCTCGGACCGCGAGGGGCGATCGGGAGGTAAGAGACGGCGGGAAAGGGGCGAGAGCGGATGGGGGTGGAGACGGAGACGCTTCGACGCGGCTGACGTATCCGTTTTACGTTCGCGGCGTCGAGCACGAACGAAGCGTGGTTACTGGACGCCTGGGGAGCGAGGTGTTGAGGGACGAGGGGGTGGTCGGGTATGTTGGGCGGAAAGGTTGGCAGGCAATTCTGAAATAAGGGCCTTGCATGAAAGAGTATGTTTACACGAACATCCTACTTCTCTTCCCATCATGTTCTGGGAAATGTAATACCCGCGACTGTATCGAGCTGGTCGGGGCATGATTCTCGCTTCAGCCCCTTTCATGCCAACAATGTATCAATGAAACCGAATGTCGATGCAAAGAGCTCTCTGGTCCTAACTATTGTCACTCGATATCAGAAGTAGGCATCATCTGAATAAAATATAATTTGCCTGATCCCGCTCTACCTCAGGTACTACTTCATTCCCCGACATTGTGCTGCACGGTGGTTGATGACTATCCCATATTTATTTACACTGCTAATACTTATACTTCTGGTATTAGATTAAGGCAGAGAATGTCGATGATGTTTACACTCCTCGCGTGTGCAACACAATCGCGGTTTACTCAGACATAAACGATCCCCAGGTGCTTACGAGCCCATACACTCACTGACTATTCCCATGCTTAAAGGAGAGGCAGAACAAGATGTGGTCGGGATAGGGGGCGCCTACACCTCTTCCTCACCTCACTGCGATCGACCTACCTATCCACTCTATGCGCCAATACCCCCTGGCACATAAGAAAGCACAGGCGGCCGACGAATAGAATAGGTAGTTAGCTGCGGCACCCTTGGGAATGGCTGAGTTCATGGTATGTATCGAACGATTGTTGAAAAACATGCCATCTGTGGTTTGTGCCCCGTAACAGCATTAGCTGGGACAATATGCATGCCTTGCTCTTGCGTTGAATTTTTCGATTATTTGATAATTACATAGCGACACTCCTTTGTTTTCCATATGATAATAGCGTTCTTCCTGGCCATGATGATTTCCACCGCTCCTCGCGAAAGAGCTTACTTTATCTGTCAATCCAGTTAAATAAGCTCAAGTATATATCTCTATTCTATATAAGTTTCGCGAAGTGCTTGAATGTAAGTCTCTGGAGTACGTGCGCATATGTCGATTTCCCCTTTTCAGTATCCCGTATATTGGCCTCCCTCCAATCACCCCGTGTTTGGCGGTATATTTGTGCGTCATGATCAACGAATAGACAGGCGATATGTCTCATCGCCACAAATGTAACCCATTGCCCCGGGAGACCAGGATTGGCTCGATAAGAATATTATCACTACCTAAGTAAAGTACATCATCTCGCAGCATATACAAGATCCCCCTCTCCCCATAAACCTCACCACTCTCACTAAGCATCTTGAGAAATGTGCTCTAGCTCTTATGATCACCATGCCTACTATCGATGTGTTTGTAGAAGCCTTCGTCCTAGGCGTCATCGCAGTCGCCAGTGTTAAGATTCTCCTCGTCATCTTCCAAAGACGACCCTTGCCTTTGCCTCCGGGACCTAAGGGCCGTGAGTAATTCTCATACATACTTTTTCATTTAGATTGTTTCGGTTATAGGATCGGCTACAGATCTGAGCCGTCCTTTTCTGGCTTCACTCTCGGATGTACACAAGTATCAGACGAATTGGTGGTCGACTACTGACTTCCGAGCATCACCGCAGTGCCCTTCCTGGGAAATATCGCCGATTTCCCCCCCGAGGGCGAACTAGAATGGGAGCATTGGTTGAAACATAAGGATACCTATGGTCCGTGATCTTATCTTTATCGTTGCCTTCCTTGTTCTTTACCGCCCATCTTTCACAGAGACTATTATTTTTATCATGGCAACAAGTCTCAAGATCACGTTCGTAGACTGACCCTCCTCATAAATCACAGGACCGATAAGCTCTGTAACTACATTTGGAACAACCTTCATATTGATACATTCGCCAGAATTAGCCTTGGAACTCCTAGAGAAAAGGTCCGCGAACTACTCAAACCGGCAAATGGTGGAACTTTCCAGCTTGTAAGCACGTTGCCTGTCAAGGCTCGATTCGCGACAGAGGGGCTCACTCGTCTTAAGTGCCGGCTTTGACAAGATCGTCGGTTTCAAGCAGTACGGCCAAACGCATCGCTTTATGCGGAAGACTCTACACACGTCGATCGGAACCCAATCTGCTCTCACGTCTTATCTACCCTTGCACGAGAAAGAAGTGCACCGGTTTCTCTTCCGTGTCTTGCAAGAGCCGGATTCATTGATGAATCACCTAAGGACGTACGTCATCCGCCGCTCGACTGCGTGATGTGCTAACCTAACGAACGGCAACATGGCAGTTTGACTGGCGCGATCATCCTCAAGATGGCAGTGAGTAATTGGAGCCCTTTTCTTTTTCATTCAGCATCATTGGGGACGCAGGTTCTTCGCCATGAGCAAGGGCCTATGAATTTCCAAACCTTCACAAGCTCCATCTTGAATCCCGATAACTGAGGAATGGTCAAGTACGGATACACGGTAGAACCTAACAAACCGGACCCGCTGGTCGATCTCGCCGACCAAGCTCTGCTGCACTTAGGTCTCAGTGTTGCGCCATCACTTGTCAACCTTGTACCTGCATGTATGCCGTTCCTAGCTTCACTGTAGTTCTTAGTGGTTACAACTGAATACTCGCAGTTCGATATATCCCGACGTGGGTTCCCGGTACCAGTTGGAAGAAAGCCATCATGGGGTGGCGACAACACTTTGACGAAACCAGGGAGAAGCCATTTATATTCACTAAGCGACGCTTGGACGAAGGTAGCTCAGAAAAATCTTTCCTCCTGGATGCGTTTAGGAACAGAGGTGATACTATATCGCCAACCAACGATGACTTCATTCTCAAGTGGGCTTCTGTAAGTAGTCTTACCACGCAATAATTGCCATGCCCTGCTTTATATAGGCTCTATCCCTGCCTCTTGATAACCCATAACATTAACAACGATGGTAACAGGTGTCCATGTACTTGGGTGGCTCGGATACAGTATGTGGTGCCCTCTTCCGCTCATCAGTCCGAACAAGAACCATGTCAAACGTCTAATACCTGAACGACTTTCCGACCAGACCGTTCACACGCTGACGTCGTTCTTTTTCACCATGGCGCTATTTCCCGGAGTCCAGCGCAAGGCCCAAGAAGAGATTGATCAGGTCATCGGAACCAGCAGGCTCCCTACGTTCGGCGACAGGGACAGTCTCCCCTATATCAACGCGGTGCTCCTGGAAGCTTGGCGGTGGCACACCGTGGTCCCCATGAGTATCCCGCATGCCGCAAACGCTGAGGACGTTGTTAACGGGTTTCGTATTCCCAAGGGGGCGGTAATATTGCCCAACATCTGGTAAGTAACCTGTACAATCATTGTTCATAAGCACCCTTGTCAGAAATCGTGGGGAAGTTGGAAATGAAAGTAGTGCTCTTAGACCCCCTCTGACCATGTCAACATTAGGTGGTTTATGCATGATCCGGCGGTCTATCCCAATCCCTCGGAGTTCGACCCGTCACGCTATCTGGGTTCAGACCCAGCTCCGGATCCGACAAGGCACATCTTCGGCTACGGTCGACGTATATGCCCCGGCCAGGCGCTGGCCGACTCCTCCGTATGGCTGACTATTGCTCAGTCGTTGGCGGTTTTCAATATCAGCAGGGGCTTGGATGAGAGTGGCCGCGAGATCGACCCAATTACACAGTACACGCCAACGTCGGGTATGGTTAGCCGCGTGGAGTCCTTCAACGTCACGATCAAGCCAAGAAGCTCTCAACACGAGGCCCTGGTTCGTGAGGTTGAGAAGCTACATCCCTGGGAGGCGAGTGACGCTGAAGAGGTGCAGAAAATTGTAATCTAGCCGTGCCTGTACAATGGCATCCAATCTCTCAAACTGAGAATAGGGGGAAATTTTTGGCGGTGATTCCAAGGGTAATTAACATATAGGACCCAAATAGTGAGTTCAACAGCGGAATTTGAAGTGTGTCGTTCTTAATGTACAGCCTATCACACACACACACATTCCGTACTGGTTGGAGAAGAGTTGTATTGAGGGGAGTGTGAGCTTTCCGGCTAGCATTTGGTGCGAGTGTAATGCTAAAGGAGATAGGTAAGGAACTTAAGGTGACCACCCAAGGAGCCACGCCCTCACGGGCTACCTTTTCCCGTACAAAATCCTCATTTTAACATAGACAAGTTTCCTGGCTTGAGTCCCGCCAGCCTACACCGGAAACGTTCTCTTCTGCAGCTCAATAACACTCATTTATATCGCTACGCCGGATCGTTCCAGGTGTTTTGATCGTGTAGCGGTCGTTGCGTAACTGACAGTGATTAATATCTCTTTAGAGTGAATGGTCGATCACAACGAACCTCAACATCGTAGTGTTTCCCAAACCGAGCCTTCAGCATATTTTCAAGCTTTAATGGGTTGATGAGACGTCCGTCTATCGTCGTTGTGATTGGCAGATCATGGCTGCTGCCAGCGCCAAGGCTGCTGACATCCGGATTCCGAACCTCGCTGTCACGAGCCGACATTGAAGCAAAGTCTTATGTTGTGCTAATTCAGTGGATAAGTATAATTATGTGGTGGATGAGTAGACTATGGGCAAGAGATGGTGACTGGGGGAAGAAGAGGAAGGGACGTGGAGAACTTGCGACATAAGACGGGTAACCCTTTGAATGCCCTTTTACCTCCGCGACTTTTGGTGGAGTAAAGGGATAGGATAAAGCCTGCTCGGGTACAACAGCCACTTATGCGACATATGATGATCGCGTATTTCGTATCATATGTAGGATAGAGAAGACAGTATAGTCACTGTGTACAGAATGGCTTCTTATGATGTGGATAAAGTTCCCTAGCATCATTTTCTGACATCCCTCCTTCTGAAATGTCACAAAAGATCTAGGGGTGCAAGTCATCCCCTGCATATCATATGACAGCCCGACACCACCATTATATATAATATTTACATCAGCAGCTACGTACCCGAGATCGCTGACAACAAAATCATGCGCTTTCTATCTCTGTTGTTGAAGTCTTAGCTTACCTCATTTTCGAAGAATATGCAAGTTGAGGCCTCAGTGGCGTCTATTCATATTGAAACGGGAAACTCTATATACATCCCGTACTCTGGAGACCTATTCTTTAAGAACTTCACGGGTATTTGATAGAATATATTCTCACCAGGAGTTCGAATTGTGCAGATCTATCAATACGACTCCTATATCCATATTGATACTGCGACACGACAAATGGAATGGGTATCAGTCTATAGATTGCGTGATTAAGAGTTACATGAATATGTGTGTGCTTGTTGCCTATCAACTTGATATGATCTTGGGCACTGGGGAACCGGCCAGCCAGGCTAGAAGCTGTAGGTATCGTGACTTCTGCTAGTGTATGATAGTTGTGTGCACCTCCGACCCAGAGAGTCACTGAAATTGACCTCTCACACGAGTTCAGATGAGTCTTGTTGCTGGCGGCTTGCTTTTCGATTGGAGATGTGCTTATGAAGGCCGTAGATGGGATGGCCAATGAGTGCCCAAAATCCTAATCCAAACATGTTAGCGGGATCAATGTAATTCATAGAAAGTTTGCGACGCCGGCTTGGCCCTTACCTGTGAGCGGCTTCAAGAGAAGTCCCGCAAATCCATGAAGAACGCCGATGCCGAACCCCTTTATGCCCGCTCCCTTGGCACCTTTGTACGGCAGCGTAACAACTCCCGTGATCCCATCATAGAAGCCGTAGAAGAGCTCCTAATGTGAGTCCATGTTAGTGATAACCCGAACTGCGCGATAATACAGTGAAGGTAGCAGGTAGATAGTACGAACCCTCCCACCCGCAGCGCAGCCGCTCCTGAACCCCGTGATTTCGGGCCATTCACGGGCGGTTTTGTCGCCGTAGAGGATCGGAATATGCCAATAGAACTTGGTCATTCCCTGCCCGGCAGTAGCCGATAGGCTGATTATGCCAGCAAAGAGTGATCCCATAGCGCCGAAGAAGAGAAGAAATGGGTTGCAGAATCCGCGACTCTGTTTGCGGTCTCCTTCAGTCGAACGAGGCGCGACGTCCTGCTTCTGCGCATTCCCGCCAGCCGGCGGGTTTTCGCTAAGGGGGGCCTTGGTCTCTTCATTTACTCCTCGTTGAGCCATCTCTAGGTTTCCAGCCTCCAGCTGGGACTGTTCGCTGGCCGCCTGAGCCATCGTGGGTTTTGGTGAGCCGTGCCGTAATTAGAGATCAATTACCAGTAGAGGCGAAAATGCCAGAACACTATCTAACAGAAAAAATGATCAAGTGCAGAGTTCTTTTCAACGCGGGCCAGCTCCTCTGGGTGTGCATGGCTGGGTAATTATATGAAGCATCTAGTTGTCGTCGCGATCCTCGCTTTCGGTTTCGTTTAACCAATCCAGGTTCGAGAGTTGCAGGGGAGAGAGGCGCAGCACATTACAATTGATCAACGCAACCGTAAAATTCCAAATGTGGCCGCCTTGGCATAGATTACTACAACTAGGTGTTGACCTATTATATCGTAACCCCACGTTGTATAGCATGGGGGACTTATATTGAAACACGAGAGAACATATGCTCTTGAATAGTAGTTTTGGAATACACAAGATTTCATCAAATCTAAAGCACTGCAATGAAGTGTAGTGTATGTGGGCTTTCTGTGCATAAGTTCCATGCTTTCTGTGGCGGTGGCCTCTTGTGGCTATATTGAAGCCACGGAGTTCATGATAAGTAATGGAAATACCTACCTAGGTGGGGCATGCACAGAGACCTCCAAATGCTACACCCGAGCAGCCAGGGTTGTGTTCCTTCGCAGTTGGTCAAGCTTCCTTTTGACTCCCGATAGAGGGAGCTAGGCAGTTTTAAAAGATTGAACTTGAAGTTCGGGCCACTATCATGTCTTGAACGTGGTGCGGAGCGTCAAATAGGTCATGCACGTGCATTGTGGGCTGAGTTTGTGATGGGATGAGTGATCCATTTCTTGGCGGCCTGCGGCAGTCTTCTAATAGGCCCCTGGTTGTCGGGACTTCTTACTACCTAGTCAAAGATATTCTGCTGTTGGCGGTGTAAGCTTACCTAAGGTCTATTAGGTTTGAATAGGGGGTGTAGGGCTAAGTGAATGTTCAAACACTAGGAAATGCAGCAACGTTGTTAAGCTAGTTGTGAACATATTATGCAGAAGTCCAGTGTGCTTAGGGGTAACGGGACTGAGCAGATGTAGCAGCCCTCCCTGGAATACTTTTGACAGTGCTGCTTGGAACCTGCAGCCAATATTAGAGGGTCATCTTTGTGTATCCTTTCAGGGGGTGAGCCAAGTATCACAGGTGCAGAGGGCCAACGAAAAGTCAAATGAAGGAGTTGAGCTAGCTACTTACTACTGGAATTTCATCATGATACTAATGATGAAGTCAAAATCATCATGGAGGACAAGCTTGGGCGTAATTGAGAGGAATGCAATAGTAGGTCACGCCATGCTCCCAACCCCCCCCTATATTTTAAAATGTATTCATTCTATAGAGAGACATGAGCCGCTGGTCAACTCTCATGTAGCTCTGTATGATGAGGCGTGATCAAATGTTCTGATGGTGTTTGCTCCCTCACGACTAGCCATCGTGATGAACTTGACAAAGGATCCAAGAGTCATATCAACCTGTTTTTGCGGGCTTAGAAAACTGAACAATACCTTCACAGTGTCACAGTAAAACTATGCTCTATTAATGTGTTATACAATAACAACTCCTATATTGATGACACCAAGTCCTACTAGGCTTACAATAATACACCTAAGCAAATGCTATTAAGCATACCTAATAAAAATGCGGGAAGGGATGAGCATTCTACAATGAAGTACCTATAGTAGATAACTGTGCAATATGTGCAAAGATAGTAATGACAATCTTGCAAGTCACCAAGGCAACTGAACTTGGCCCAGCGGATGACAATCTTGCCCCAGACTCCTGGGACACAGTCGAAAAAATTGATGGGAGGATAGCTTGAGGCCAAGTCTTCAAGTCACTTTGAATGCCGAGGATAACAATAATCAATGTTGCGTAGTGAAGGGCAACAATGGCTGAGGTTTTCATAATGAACTACATTTACTGGCTGCAAGATAGCCTGAAAACCTATTGTGACAATTACCTACTTGTTTGTTAGGCCCGACCTACGAGGTTACACGACCCAAGTATGCATTGCCTACTTTGCTAGTGCCTGAGGCAGCATTCTACTTTCCCAGTGACATGTAGTGAATGCACAACCTCGCACCTACCCAAGTAGTATTTTGATGCTCGGCTGCTTAGTCTATGTTTAGTCGCATAGAGAACCACCCAACCACATGCATTCACTCTCCATTGGTGGTAGGGGACGAGTTAAACAATGCACTTTGCTACCAAAACAGTGCACCCCAGGTGGCTTCATGCAAGTTCACCAACCATACTGGCGGCAACAACCCACCACGGCAACCGTTGTCCAACATCGAGGAGAGCTCGGGGTGGGTACTGTGCAAGGCCTGTTGAAATATCATTTAAAGACAGCACCCATCTTCATCTTCTTCCTCCATCTTCTCCTCATCCTCTTCTACTCATCGTCTTCTACTCAGTCTCTACTACTCTTCACCATCTACACTTCACCTTCTACTATTTATCCTCTATCTTCTACTTTTCAGACTTTCTGATCCCCAGGCACCTCAATACAGGTTACGACCTAGGGTGCTAGCTTGAGCAGATTCTCCCTTGACACCACAATATTTGTGGCGCTACCAATATTTCAACTTCAACAACCCTCAGACAACAGACACACGACCATTACAGCATCGCCATCCTTGTTCGACTGCATCGCCGGGGATCATACTAGTGCCATATAGACCTATGATCCTTAGATTTCCTCATACCATCTCATCATCTATACACATAGCATATTACACACCCCCAATTACCAACAGAGAGTCTCGACATCGACATTACAATGGACTCAAGCGCTGCACTCGACACAGCTCCGCTTCTTCCGAAGCCCCCGAAGCTCTCAAAGAGAGCGAAGCTGCTCAACCATGTTAAGGCCGCAGCCAAAAAGCCCGCGGAGGTTCTCAAGACCGGATCCAAGGCGGCAGCGAAAGCGGCGATCAAGTGGGCGACGAAGCCAGCTCTGCCCCCGAAACAGGGAAAACATCCCGAATGGCCGGGATTCAAAGACGAGAAGGTCAAGCTTGACTTCAAGCTCAAGCCGCGGGCCTACGAGGCCAAGAACATGCTCGAGAACACTGTTCTCAGCTTCTTTCCGATGGCGGGCGACCGGAACCTGACGCCCCGGCAGCTCAAGGCCCGCCAGGGCATCATTAACAGATACCAGGCGTTAAAAGACAAGGAAATCATCGGCAAGCGCGACATCAAGCCCTTCGTGCGCATGTTCGACGAGTTCTTCTTCTTCGGCTCCCTGACGAACCGGGCGCGCCCCCGCTGCGCCACGTTCGTCTGGGAGGAGCACAGCACCATGCTGTCCGCGTGCGCCAGCTGGTTCCGGGACGACGACCGGCCCTGGGGGTTCACGCGCGAGCGCTGGATCCGGGGCTACGGGCCGTTCGCGCAGATCCATCTCGCGGGCCGCACGTTCTACAGCAAGGATTTGCCCCTGAAGCTGCGTTACATCCTCGAGACGCTGATCCACGAGATGGTGCACGCGTACATCGGCGTGTACATGTGCCGCTGCGCGAACTGCACCCGGAACACGCTGAACACGTGCGGCGGGACGGGCCATGGTCCAACATTCCTGATGATGCTGGACGCCATCGACCAGACGTTGAGGTCGTGGGGCGCTGGCCTCTCGGGCCTGGCGAAAACCGGGTGCCCGATCGACCCTCAGGGGCGTCCTCAGGACGAGCTGCAGCACTGCATCTACAATGAGATGGTGTGGCTGCAGGAGAAGATGGTAGAGGAGAGAGAGTGGAACAAATACCACGGGATTCGCGGAACGCTTCCGCCTGCACCCCAAGTACCCGCGCCCTCTCGACATGAGCCGCCTGTTCCCGAGGCTGTGGAGTCTTCCGAAGAAGACATCTACGAGATTAAAGAGGAAGGCGCCCCTCACGAATCGCCTATTCCCGAGGCTGCGGATCCTTTCGAAGACATCTACGAGATGCAAGAGAAAGACGCCCCTCAAGAGGCCCCGACCGAGTCACGCCCGGCTCGAACTGGTTCCCTGCGGTCGAACCACGACCGTCCTCGTCGCCTCCAAAAACCCCGACGCGGCATAGTCCATACCCCCACCCTGCCTTTCTGGATACGCGAGAACAAGCGCAAGGACAAGAAACGGGCCAAGGGACCTTCGTACTGGGTGAAGGAGGTGGCGGGAAGCGCCCTGCTCATCGATCTCCACCTCAACGAGCCGAGGGACGTCACCGAGAGACAGCCGGGTCAGAGTGTCTACATGGTCAAGGCCAAGGTTGGCGGGACGAGGGTCGAGAACGTTCGACTCGATGCCAGGGGCGAGGCCCTCCTGGCCGCGCTCGAGGCGGGTAAGCCAAACAAGCTACAGAAGAAGGGGATTCTTTGGCCCACGCTGTATTAGCTGAGAGGCGGCGGTGAAATTGAGGTGCATGCCTGCGAGGAGCAGAAGAGCCGGAGTCGGAATGGTGGAGTTCGGAAGAGAGGACGGCGCTACAGGATTGATTTTCAGGACTACCTATACGATATGTATGAGAAGATGCTCAGGAGTCGGGAGGTCCACCACGATCGCGTGGACTACTATTGTTTTCGCATTTTTACTTATTTCTGTTTTGCCGGTTCGCGGATATATGACGGGACGAGGCGGGAATCTTGTCGGGTGTCCGATATTGCATAGAGGAGATATGAGCAGTTGTGTATATATACACTTCTGGATCTTCTAAATGGCTTTGAGATACATACTACCTATGATAGATAGCTTCAACAATCTCAAGGGTCTTATTCATCATACTCTTTCTCGGGTCTCATTCTCGTGAATTTATCGGCCTATAACTATTGCAGAATTAGGTTGAAGAACTGATACTAGAGCGGGGGATGGATTGGTTAGAGATACGAAGGGAAGTCCTGCTAAGGAGAATAGGAGATACATACATACCTTAGGTAGAGGGTCTGGGTCTACCCTATGTTTGTCCTTTGAGAGCCTCTTATCCCAAACAAATTGTCATGGATAAGGTAGATTCCTAATAGTATGTGGTGTTTCTAGGACACAATCTCCTCTGAAAAGTGTTTGTTAGGTAAGCTTTCTGTCCTAATCTTTCTACTCTCTTCTGGATACACAAGTATATCATCGTAAGGGCCCGTGAAATCACTTCCTCGTTAGCAACACAACCATATGACCTACCTCCCTACCTGGTAGGTGTCATAGCCTCTCGGTACCATCATCATTAGCAGCGTCATTCGTAGTGCCATCAGCACTTGGATCCTCTTCACACCGTGCCTTCTAAGCCTCAGGCTTGTACACCCCGTCCTTACACAATAACACAACCCTCTTGAAAAAACGCCGCCACTCCAAGGGGTCCCCCTTGAGTTTGACGAAGCGGACCTCGAGCAGCTCCTGAGATTCGGGAAGATAATACTTGTCGATCAGAATCTCACCGAGCAAGCTCTGCTTCCGGTCGTCGACGGCCTTCACCCTGAGCGTGGCGACGTGATCCCCCTGGCCGACATAGGGATGCCCCGATGGCAGCGGCACGTTGAGGTTGTGCAGCGCGTCGCTCAACATCTGCACGAGCAGTTGTGGGGGGACGTGCGAAAAGAAGCGCGCGAAGGAATGCGCTGGTACGATGTCTCGGAAATTCCTCGCGCGCTGTGTTAGCGTCATGGGTACGCTGGGGGTCTGTGAGAACTGGCTCATCGATGGTTCCTCCGCGAGAGCATCGAAAAAGTTCGCGGATTGCGTCGCATCAGGGGGAAGTGATGCGTCGGCTCTGGATATCGGCTGTGTCGAGGAGATCCCGTGCAGCCCGAACGGACGCAGGGCTGGCCTCTCCCAGTCAAAGAAGGCATCGTTGATGGGCGTTTCGGGTTGACTCGCAGACTTCGTTGTGGGGCCTGGCTGGTCATCATCGATGTCCATGGCGTCCTGAGACGGCTGTGAAGGTCGTTGAGAGGACGGGTTCTTTTGACTGAAGTCGATGTGGAGGTTTTCAAGCATCTTGGTTGCTAGATTTATCGGATCGGAGATCTGGCCATCTGCTGCAAGGAAATTGTTACCTCGGGTATACCAAGGATGTTGCCGAATCTGGGCAAAAGAGAATCGTCTGGCCGGCTCGATACTGATCATGCCCCTAAGTAACGAGAGTGCGTTGGTAGGAATCTTCTCCCAGAGGTTATCGGAGCTGCGGCCGTTCGTTTTCCTATATTCCTGAAACTCCCAACTCTGTGCTGTCGGCTCCTCCCACGGTGTATTACCAACAAGGAGCACAAAGAGGATCACACCGCACGACCATATGTCAACGAGTTCAGGGGCATACTTGGTCACATCGGTAGATCGTCTATCTGTCTTGGAGCAAGCAAGGACTTCGGGAGCGATATAAGGCGGGCTGCCGCACATAGTGGCGCTCAGCTTCTTCTGCCCTTTGTACTCGAACATGGTTGCGAGACCAAAGTCGGCAATTTTTAAGTCACCGTTGCTCGACAAGAGGATATTCTCGGGCTTGAGATCGCGATGAGCCACGCCCTTCGAATGCATGAAGCTCACGCCGCTGATGAGCTGAAGAAAGTAGAGGTGTGCGATGTCCTCAGTGACGCCGACGTCGGCCTCAATCTTGTCGAAGAGATCACCTCCCTCAGCGAACTCCATGGCTATCCACCGCCAAACGTGATCCTCGCCGGTGGCGAACCATTCGATGACGTTGGGGTGTTGGCCGATATGTGAGTGGAGGGACACCTCCATGGCGATCTGCTTCGCAGAGATGCGGCCATTTCGAAGTGCATAGCCCTTATGTATCAGCTTGACGGCAAATATGGGCGTTTGCGCGTCGAGAGGCACGGCCTTCTTGACACTTGGAAGTCGGTCAGTAGAGTCATCAGGACTTGGAAGTGATGTGTGGCGAGACGCCTTACGAGGCATATGCTCCTCTTCCTATGGTTCTTGATATTATTCTGAATGGTAGATCTTCTGGTAGAGGATCTAGCTGAGACTGTGCCATTTTATTACTGTTTAGTATAAGAACGCAGTCATGTGGTTGGTTCTATAAGACGAACGAACCACTTTACTTCATTTCATAATCGCGAATGCAATGACAGACACCAACGAGGGGATGAGAGCGAACATATAAATCATTTGAAGAAGAAATAAATAAATAAAACCACATGCCTAACAGCGTCGCGTCAAGGATGAAGTGGCGTAAAATACCCCGCGAACAGATGGGTGTTTGACGACAGCCAAAACTTACCATGCTTCTTAATAGGATGCTCGACGCGTCTGGTCGCGTCTGGAAGTCTGCTACTTTAATTGGTTTGCTAGGGTAGGACTGCGACTGGGACCGGCCAGTGTTGGTTGTTCTTTTGGTTTAGGAGCGAGCTTGTCTGGTCGGGATTCGTTGGCTCGGGGAACTCTGCTCTGATTCGGGTTGTCTAGAATAGGCTACTTGGGATGTAAGTAAGTTGGTTGGCGCTTCGTACGCAAACCTTGTTGGTTGGTTGATGGTTCTGGTTGCTGTACTTCGTAATATGGTTGGACTTCGCTGGCGCCCTTCCTGATTTGCCTGGGTCGGGCCGGCAGGTCGGTCAGTGGGGCGGATCGGGTGGGGGGAGGAGATGCCATGCGAATGTACCTGCCTGCCTAGGGCCTTATCGTGGGCGGTTGCTCTTATCGCGGGCGGTTGCTGGGGCTCTGGTGGGGGCCGACAACAGAGGCCTGTGGTCCCTCGAGTTCATGTTGTTTACCAACTCACCTTCACAGACAGAGCTGCGCCAACGACATTGTTGCTTCCCCCGCGACTTCTTACTTCTTGCTCATCAAGTATAATTATTGCTCCTCTTCCTAAGACCCCAACACATTTCACTTCCCTAAACAATAGTCGTCGACACATAATAGCATTAGGTGCGTACAACTCTCAACCTCCCTTACATTCACCGACTCCCACAAGGCCACACACACGACCCCTCTCATCACAACCTGAGAAATGTGCTGGTAGTACATAAACACTGACTGGTCTTGTCTTGCGATTGTTTATGGGAACGGACTTTTCATACTAATAGCCACCACATTCCAGTTCGACATCTTCCACTTCGTCTTTCGATTTTCTGCATCTCCCACCACCAGATCAATCACCGGTATCCCTCCGCTCACCCAACCGCCACTGACGACCCCCTGGCCTCTAAATACCGACAGCGGCCGTTATTTACATAATCATCCGGATCACGAACGAAGAACACAATGGATGATACCCAGAACTCGGCTCCGGGTAGCGGCCCGGCTGGCAAGATCGGCGGCACCCGCAGCGGCCCTGATGCACAGAGCGTCGCCAAGAGGTACGCATGCTCTCGCCCTGCCCGCTCCGTGATCACATGCTAGCACATGCTGGCACTTTGATCGATCCCCATGTCCTTGTCCTAACATATCACCACACAGACTGCAGACGGAGCTCATGCAATTGATGACCTCGCCGGCTCCTGGCGTATCAGCTTTTCCCTCGGCCGATGGGAACCTGATGTCGTGGGCGGCGACGATCGACGGCCCCGACGACACCCCCTACTCCGGTCTCACCTTCAAGCTGTCCTTCGCCTTCCCGTCCAACTACCCCTACGCGCCGCCGACGGTGCTGTTCAAGACGCCTATCTACCATCCCAACGTCGACTTTTCAGGCCGCATCTGCCTCGATATCCTAAAGGACAAGTGGACGGCTGCCTACAACGTCCAAACGGTTCTTCTGAGTCTCCAGAGTCTTCTCGGGGAGCCCAATAAGTAAGTGTGCTTGACGCTACTGTTCTTCCCCTTCTGTACTTGCTGTCTTTCGGGCTATCGTGCTGACTGTGTCTTCCTACCTAGTTCGTCGCCGCTGAATGGCGAGGCAGCTGAACTCTGGGACAAGGACGCCGAGGAGTTCAAGCGGAAGGTCTTAGCCCGCCATCGTGATATCGACGACGATTGAACATCTCACACATCACGAAGGGAAAAATAAAAAAAGAATCGATTTTATTATGGACCGGTTCGAGTTCTCGAACAATCATGACTTCTTTCTATTGGAATTCCGAGGGTCGAGGGTATGCACTGCTAAGCACCGGAGAATAGGAGTTGATTTGATAGCCCGCCCCTCCCCTTTTTACCTTTGCATAAAGCAGAAGCGGCGGATATGCTGCGGATGTCTTGGTGTTGCCTATGAGTTTTACCATTGTTTGTGGCTGGGACCGAGACATGGATATTAGGTCGTGATCATTAGGTATTGGAATAGACGGCAAGGGAATTTGCAGTCAGCCCAATAACATCGCAATGGACTAAACAGTGGACCAAGTTTTCTTGCACTTTCAACATCACGTACAACATATGACTCCCAAACCGAGTTACGGAAGATGATTGTAGGTGACATTTCTTCGATTGAGTTGGGCGAATGCCTCGCCAGACGCTAAGGCGCCGGCGTCCTAGATGCGATGGGCTCTTATCTCACAGAACCAACATAACCTAGGGGTGGGCGTGGGCCACCATCCTACTCGTCATCACACGTTCATTTGTATTGGCCGAGCTCGTAGGTGCTCACAGGTCTTGATTCATCGACTAGTGAGGCTAAATTCCATTTGAAGCCAGGAAGAAACTCCGAAACCATGCCCTACATGAACGTTGCCCATCCGGTATCTTCTTCCCTCTTGTCTTTCCCGTCCCGAACGAAGAAGAAGAGTCCTAGTTTTTTCGCTGCTTTACGCCGTTTCGTCTTGTTTGATTTGTTGATCGGTCGGTCGGTCGCACGCGCCCTCTCTTATTCCTCGACGACCACCGTCACCAGGCCCTTGGGGTTCTTAACGTTGACGGCCTGGACGTAGCTGTAGAGCTTCTCCTTGGCATCCTCCTCGTCGTTTCGTCTGCGGCTGATGCGGATGCGTAGTCTGTATGGGACGCCCTTGATACCGTTCTCCCAGACCTTCTTGTTCAATTGGGGGTCGAGACGGACGTCCGTGGTACCCTGTGGATTTGCAAATTAGTCTCTCGTTCCGGAATTGGCACGTCTAGAGATGGCGGTTCGAGGTCGCAAACAAGCATAATCGAGTAGGAACGCCGTGAGATGGGGATCTATGCGCAATAGGAGCGTTGTCGTACCATAGCCTTCTCGGCGAACGCCTTGATCTCCTTGATGGCGCGAGGAGCCCGCTTCTTGAAAGTTACACCATGCAGCTTTTCCCAGATCGTCAGCACTTCTCCCTCACGAGGTGTTCGACATTGTTCGTCCGACGCTTGGGCCTTGCATTTCGGGCGAAGCGACGTACTCTCTTGTGCATGTGGATGGTGTACTCGCGAGCAACGACCTGCTCGATGGCCGACTTCGCGGGCTTCTTTCCCTTGGACGACATTTTCTGTTATTTTGGCGAAAATCAGCACTTCGGTCGGTTGACAAAGGGTCTCTCGTATATCGTTGCGAGTAGGAGAGGTAGGAGGCGGCGTCGTCCTTACTGCTGTGGGTGTCTGGGGTTAGTTGTCGAGAAATGTCCGGCGTTTGGGTTGGTTTGTTGATTAACTTGCGAAATCGAGTAGTAAAAAAACCCCAAGACCAGATGTGGGAGGCTGTGGGCATGGAGAAATATCGGTAAACGAGCCAATCAATGTTAGGGTAGAGGGGAGATACCTAGATACCTTGCAAAAGTGGTCAGTGCTTCTTATCGCCCAGATTAGGTACCTAGGTACTCAATGTGGCTTGAGAAGCCACGATGGGACCTGGCCCACTCCGGTCTTGCCCATGTGGCTGTTCCTAGGTAAGATGATGATGTAACCTGGGAGTAGGTACCTAAGGTGCCTAAGGTACATAGATACATCCATTAAATCCCTAGTCGTACGTATCGTTGCGACTTTAGCTAGCGCAAGCAACAACGTTATGTGATTGGATACTACAGCCGGGTCAAACAGAGGTAATTTTAGGGGTTGGTGGTACCTCGTATGCCGGAAGTAGGTACCTGCTGGAGCGTGCCTCCCAAGATTCTTGATTGAACGCTGTTGATCGTAACTTCATGCCTTGAACAACCCATTCACTACTATAAGGTTTTGTCCTCAGATCAACCACCCGGCGCGGTGCGCAGTTTCCCTCGTTCGCCTCACTGCGCTCTCGGCCAAGGGCTTGCCTCATCTCCTTTTCTCTCTGCCTCTCTCTCTATATCCGTCCACTCTCTCAACTTAATGATTCTCCCTCAGTAGATCAATCACAGCAGACCAAACAGCTAATTACTTCGTACCAACCTTGCCAATTGTCTCCCTGGTTTGACGCAGCAATTGAGCCCACCACCAAAAAGCAAGCTGCCTCAGACGTCTGTCTTAGACGTTTCCGAGTATATTGCATTCTTCATAACATAGCTATCGATTCCTTCTCTTCGCATCGCCTCATATATATCGCCTGGCTGCTCGCGCCAATTGCCCGAAATGGCGTTCCAGGGTCATGGCCTTGCCGACGACGACAGTCATGCCCATTCGCCGATGCCCGACCAACGGAGAAATCGACTGCCTACGCTCTTCGAGGTTCTAAGCCGTAGAACTCGTCCGCCTGTTGACCTGCTTGCCTTCTATATATATATGCGTGACCAGCAGCGATCAGTCGATTACCTAGATTTCTGGTACGTCAACAAATCGACACCTCGTCAATCCGATCGGGAACTCACTCTTCTAGGCTCGATGTCGCGCAACATATGTCACTCTGCCGCCATTACGTTCGAGAGCTTCGACGATCTGTATTAATCGGCACCCCCGACCTAGAGAATAGATCGAGGCGATCCTCGAAGGCGCTTGAAGCTATTGGCGATCTCAGCGCCGGACCCTCGATGGGAACCGAGAAGGAACGAGAACAGAACGCGCAGATGTCTGCCTACTTACGGGATCAACCCGCACCCAGCGCATTTCAGGATTCTCCGCAAAGCAGTCAGGAACGCCGAGCGAGAGCGAGTACCCAGCTCAGCTCTCAAGCCTTTACTACAGACTCGAATTCGCCAGAGAATGCCGTCGCGCGAGACGACATCAGGGCATCGGCCGAGAAGATTCTCTACACCTTTCTTTTGCCTGGTGCGGAACGCGAGATTATCCTCTCCGGCTCCATCACAGACGACATCATCACGGCAATTGAACAGGATGGACGTGACGACCCTGAAGTATTCGACGTGGCTAAGGACTACGTCTTTCAGGCTATGGAGCGAGAGGCCTTTCCTGGCTTCTTGAGAGCCCGCGCTCTCGGCAACCTCATCCCTCCTACCATTATCGCACGGTTAATTATTGGTCTCATCTCCATGTTCGGCGGATTCTGGACCGCGTTTGTCCTCATTTTCCTGGATGCCTCCCGTAGCACTCGCTGCTGGGTACGTATCCTGCCTTTTGGATTTTGATAACGTACCTGCAAGCTTACTAACCCTGTTCAATAGGAAATTTTACCATTCACAATCGGTGTATATTTCCTCGCGTCTTACCAGTACGCTCTGGACCCCATCATGGCTCTCCTCGGCTATACCGAATACACGCCTTTCACCTACGTACAAATCCAAGAGCCTTATATCCGCAAGTTACTAGTCAAACGCTCTATCACTGTGCTGGCCGTTACCGTCCTAGTCGATGCGGCTATCTCCGTGCTTTTCATCCTCGTGCCAGGAAAGCGACTCTAAGCACGGAATAAGCTGAGCGAGTTTCGATCGCGCAATTCTCACGACGTTATGACCAATTCATCCCCTTTGCGTTTCTTGTTTTTCTCGCCTGATCGTTCGCAATATACCTGCATCGTGCGTGTGTTCTAAAAGACAGAGTTGCTACTCACAGCTCTCTTCGAAGGAACTAATACTAGACACGTTGTGCCAGCCAGGTTTTTCGTTCTCGTCATTATGCAAAGCTATATCATCATTCTTGCCCGTCATTCGTCACCTGCCATACGAGACGGACTATAGGCATGTGAGTTTCGGCAGCATAATCTGAACAGGGGAACGCTTGTTGTACCCCACCTTTGTAGATAGTCTCATCTCGCACTGGAACGATTTCCGAAGTTCCAGTCTCACCGATATAAAAAATAGCTCATTTGTCTAAATCACCATGGCCATTGGAGGGCGTTTTCAGCTCAGTGGACATTTGCCACATCATCAATCAGGGAGACCGGGGTTGTGTCCGGAGGATAGGAAGGGAGGAGAAATGGCCGGCGTTTCCGTAATGTATACACCATATTTGTTGTCGTTAACACGTGGAGATCTAAAAAGAAAAAGGAAATGTTAATTTGCCCATTTGTGACCGCGTCTCCTCGTGCTGTGATCATTATGAATCGATTGTTCTATTCTACATTGTCACGTAACTGACCAGGTCGGCAATCGCCTATCCATGCCGGTCAGTCAGTCTATGGGGTTGCGTCGCCCATCGTCGTAGGAGTCATCTCAAATTAAGACGTCTCGTGACTTAGCTTCGAATAGTACGTCAGCACGCTTGGATCGTAACCTGACTGGAGCGAATCCCCACACCGCTCGCTTCGATGATGTCCTCGACTACACTAACTACCTATATGCAAGCGATGAGATGGGCACTTATGACTCTGTAGCTTATACCAGCTAGCTAGGTAGGCAGCGCCTGGCACGCGGTTCCGTCTCAAATCCGCCGGAAACCCTCTGCGACTACAGTGTACACGCGAGGAGGGTAAGGTAGGGAAGGCGAGTAAGTGGTGGGACTACCTGGGTTATGATGATGACGCCCGCTCGTTCGCTTGCTTGCTGCTAGATTGCTGCTAGTTTCGATGAAACGAGCGTCGAAACTATCCTTGGAATGGCGTGGCCTCTTTCTTCTCTTCTTTTCTCTCCTGCATCGTTCGTCCTGCTCTTATGAATGGGATCCCCGAAGCTTTTAGGCGTATTAGGCGTAGTGAATTGGGTGAGTAACATGGAGCGAGCAGCTCTACTCTACTCTACAGCTTCCGGCGGTTCGCCCGCTTCTTACCCCCATTGCCGCCGCCACCACCCTCTCCATCGTCGAGTTCGTCGTCGTCGAGGTCCATGGCCTCGTCATCGTCGGCGCTCGGCTCGAGGCTGCCGCTCCCTCGCTTGCCGAACCGCTGGCCTTGCATCCGAGCCAGGGCGCGGTTCAATATAGCGCCGTGGCGTTGCGTGTGGACGCCGTTACCACCGCCGACGCCGCCCTGTTCGGCGATCTTCTCGGCCTCGGCGAGCCTTGCCGTCTGCTCGGCCCAGGCCTTCTGCTCGTTGTGGCGGGCCGCAGCGGCGGCCTTGATGCCCGCGATCTGGGCCTCGAGGTCCTCGAGGGTCGAGGCGCAGCGGCCAGACCACAGGCGCAGCGAGCTCAGCATCGAGGGGATCGAGGCCGGGGCGAGGTCCCGCAGGGGCGAGACGGCGGAGATGTGCACGGCGCCGTTGCGCGGGTCGAGCTGGGCGTCGACGAGGCCGGCGTAGACGGCGCTGATGACGAGGTCCTCGACGGCGCGGGCGGTGGGGAGGCCGAGGCTCCGCTGGAGCGCGGCGTACGTCAGCTCGCGCGGGTCCCGGGCGAGCGAGAGCAGGGACAGCTGGCGGAGCTTGCGGGTCTGGGCGTCGTTGAGGGGCGGCAGGCTCGTGGCGGCATCGTTATAGCTCGCGTAGGTGCCGTGGGAGAAGATCTCGAGGAGCCGGAGGTGGGAGGCGTAGTCGGCGGACTGCGAGAGGGCCTGTATCTGTGGCGCCTGGAGAAGCTCGGCGAAGACGTAGGTGTTGGGGTTCGACGTGGCCTGGGTCACGAGGTCGGCGGCTGCGCGGGGCGCCGTGGCGGATTTGGTCAGGGCGATGAAGGGCTGCCGGGGTTAGTCTCCTAGTACAAGAGAGGCCGGCTACCAGGCGTATAGCATAGCACTGGATTGGACTGGACTCGAAGCTCACCTCTAAGGCGTTGAGAGCCTTGGTCTGTTCCATGGTGACGGAGGGGTGGGAGTGATGTATTCACGATGAAGTGTAATTAATGTTGACCGTGATTGAGTGATTGGTTATCGGTGCTGGCTGCTTATGCTGACTCTCAGTGGGCCTGGGTCGCAAGGCTCGTGCGGCTTGGAGTTGTGCGGCTTCAATGTTGGGATTTGCAGCCTCGCGAGATGCTGTGAGATGCTACGAGATGCAACTGTGGCGGGGTAGTGAAGCGTAAGAGACGAGGCCGGTGATGTATGTGAAACGTGGGCGAAACGAGAGTGAGTTTTGGCCTATTTTAGTGACTAAGTCGTTCTGCCTGCGCTGGTGGATTGGCTGGTCAAATAGGTAGCTAGTAGAGATCTGTTCTAGAATGTTATTGCGAATTCGAGGGATGCTTGTTGTATGTTATGTCATGTCGTTGGAAATGGCTGCGGTTGTACGAAGTACTCTACCTACAGTACCTGGCAACGCGTGCAACAGAGCTTATCTAAGATAAGGTATCTCAAGATTTACTGTGCATACACTGTATATGCTACTGTGTACGATACTTTTTCAATCTAGTGCATAGAACTTGACTTGCGTAAAGTATAAATCAGATTTGTGATAAGCTTCATGTTTGTACTACTTGTACTTCGTAGTAGGTACCTACCTTAGGTCCGTAGTACCTAAGATCCTTTGTAGATACCTGCTTTGTATCTTACTGGGCACTTGCCTAGGAGCAGTTAGGTACACCAGGTTACTGTAGCTCGCCTCGGTATTTTGGTTGCTGAGTCTATCGATCATCTGGTGTACTTCACTTTGAAGATCTAACACCGTACCTACTTTTGATAGCAACTTATAATTTGTCCAAAAGATGGAAACTGCCAGTCTTGTTGCGTTTATCCCATTTCATTAGTACATGCATGACTTAGATAGGTAAGGTACCGGGCAGCAGTGTGAACGCTATGAAATATGCTTATTATGGTAGGCTCCTTCTTGCTGGAATCCCTCTGAGACGAACTCTGTCTTCATCCTTACTACAAGCTCTACAAAAGATGCGACGCAACGTGATGATGCCAGAGGTAGCAAACGCAAAGTCAACGACCTCTCTGATAGACGTCAAGTCGTCTACGAGGTATAAGCTGAGGCTCACCGACAAGCCCGGCACCACCGCCTTACGCTAGATGTTCATCTTACCAGCCTGCCTCAATGACGAGGACCACATGACAAGCATCAGCCATGTTGTACTACCTAATTGCAGGTACCTGCACGGGCTAACCCTTCTCCTTTCGACACTCTTTGGTGTATCGAGGGGCAACCGTACTCTACACCGAGCCGTGGATGATAATGCCGATATTGCACGGAGATAAATTAAATCACCCCGCCACCAATTCCGACGACCTATCCATGTCAATCATGTTGCGTCTATTAGGGTTTCATCCGAGAAATTATCCGGAAAACCCATATCGTCGGCTTCATCAGTCAATGCAATGTAATGTCTTCACACAAGCCTGTCGTCAGCGCTGACGACGAGACATCCCTCTATTTATCTCCCACCCTTCTTTTTCTTCTTGATCTGGATAGCCACGAGACCGATGACAAGAATCGGCTAGAAACAACACGTGTCCCCTCGTAGGATCATACTTATGTGAGTTACTGTTTTTGGAATTTTTCGGCGCAAGTACGCGACGTAAGGTCAGCCACAGGCAGTACTCCGATATTCAGGGCATGAATATCTTCACTACCACCACCTTCACTTACACTGCCTGCCGTACCTACCGTCCGACCGTCCCTCCCGACTACACTACTACACGATTTAAACATTGGATGTGGGGTTGTGATTTAGGGCCGATTCGCTCTGCGAAATGCCGGGCTAACACACGGCTAACATTGTACACTATCCCTACCTCCTCCTGGCTTGTGTCTGATTGGTAGGCCAGGTATCCCGGCTGGGTCAACGGTACGATTACAAACCAATGAAGAAAATAATGGGGCGTTACGCACATTAGCGCGCCGCACGACCGCACGACCACACGACCCAATCCGTAGCCTGTCGGAAGGGACCTACATAGGTACAGTCTGCTGCGGGTAAGCGCAAGGGTGTGTGTCTCACCCATTTCCCATTCTCTCGGCATCCGATCGACTTGCATTTGTACTCACCAACCCTCTCTCACTCTCATTCTACGACATACTAAGAGCTGGCCTCCTGCTGCTGTATTGCTGCTGCATTTACGCCTCCTTCTCCTCCGCCTCCTCCTCTTTGGCACTTTTTCCTTTGCTCTTTATCAGTTTCTATTTCAGTCCCACGAACTTCATATTCAACAACCATTTGTGCCTTGTTCGTGCAGCCATTGATTGCATTGCATTGCACTGCGCAGCGACATCGATCCATCTCATGACGCCCTTTATTGCATAGCCGTGTCCGCCACACACCATTCGTACATATACACTTGAAAGACACACGGCCGTCCGTTGCCATTCCCGCCAGCCCATTGCGCGCTTTCCTACGTCCGTCTTCCTCTCCGGCGCATTTCGCCATGGCTCCGACCTACGCCAAAGTCCCTCAGAGGGAACCTTCGGGCCCTTCCTCTACTCCTTCACCCGCTAGATCGGCCACAACAACTCTTAGAGTTAGCGGCATGACGTAGGGCCCCCAAGATTCCGTGAATTGAGTTGTTTAGTTGGCGGGATACAGACGAACTGACACTCCTTAGATGTTCCTCCTGTGTGGCCTCCGCCGAAGCCGGCTTCAAGGGAGTCCAAGGAGTTGGTGAAGTGTCTGTGAGCTTGGCTATGGAACGCGCCGTAGTCATACATGACCCCGATCAAATATCCTCCGAGCAGATTAAGGGCATCATCGCAGGCCGTGGTTTCATCGTCGAGGTGCTAGATTCCATCGACACGCCCTCCAAGCACACCGCTGCGGATTACCACCAAGACGGCCCTATCACCACCGTTACCACTATCGCCGTCGAAGGCATGACTTGCGGCGCATGCACATCCGCCGTAGAGTCAGGGTTCGCCGACGTTAGCGGAGTGAAGCATTTCAGCATATCGTTATTGTCCGAGCGAGCCGTCATAGAGCACGACGCTGCGTTATTGCCCGTCGATAAGATCATCGAGATCATTGAAGACCGGGGCTTCGGCGCAAGGTTAGTCGACAGCGAGGAAGCGAAACCCAGCAAAGCTACAACATCCAGCGATAATATTTCGAAGCCCACTGCTGCAGTAACCACGGTCGCCATTGAGGGAATGACTTGTGGTGCTTGCACATCTGCGGTGGAAAGTGGGTTTACAGGCTTAGATGGCATTCTACGATTCAATATCAGCTTGTTAGCCGAGAGAGCCATTATAACACACGATCCGACAAAGGTATCATCAGAGAAGATTGCAGAAATCATTGAGGATAGAGGGTTCGGTGCAAAGATACTCTCCTCCGTACTAGACAACTCTGACCAGAGCGCTTCATCCACCGCCCAGTTCAAGATTTACGGAGATCCGGATGCCACAGCCGCAAGTGGCATTGAGGAGGCACTCGAGGCCCTCCCTGGTGTCATCTCGGCTAAGCTGAGCCTTGCTACTTCAAGGCTCACTGTATCTCATAAACCAAGTGTCACTGGCCTTCGTGCAATTGTTGAAGCCGTGGAGGGTCTGGGCTTTAATGCCTTGGTTGCCGACAACGATGATAACAATGCCCAGCTCGAGTCCCTTGCGAAAACAAGGGAGATTCAAGAGTGGCGGAGAGCATTCCAAATCTCAGTTTCATTTGCCATTCCAGTCTTCTTCATCAATATGGTATTTCCAATGCTCATCCCCGTTCTAGATTTTGGTGGCATACGACTTTTCACTGGCCTGTATCTTGGCGACGTCATTTGCTTGGTCTTGACAATACCCATTCAGTTCGGCATCGGAAAGCGCTTTTATACCTCAGCATACAAGTCCCTCAAGCACGGATCCCCAACTATGGATGTCCTGGTTGTTCTAGGCACATCCGCGGCATTCTTTTTCAGCATTTTCGCCATGATCGTCTCCTTCATTTCTCCGCCGCATTCCCGACCTAGCACCATCTTTGATACCAGCACAATGCTGATAACATTTATCACACTGGGTCGATTTTTAGAAAATCGTGCAAAGGGCCAAACGTCCACGGCGCTCTCGAGACTCATGTCCCTAGCTCCGTCCATGGCTACCATCTACGCGGATCCGATCGCGGCAGTGAAGGCCGCTGAAAGCTGGGATTCACAGGCTACTACGGCAGACGGCAAAGAGACTGCGCAGGAGGGCAACGCAAACGAAGAGAAAGTGATCCCTACCGAACTTATCTCCGTGGGCGATGTTGTCATTATCCGCCCGGGAGACAAGATTCCGGCCGACGGGATTATTACCCGGGGTGAAACCTATGTCGATGAAAGCATGGTAACTGGCGAGGCTATACCGGCCCAGAAGAAGAAAGGAAGCAGCGTCATTGGTGGGACCGTCAACGGCCATGGGCGAGTTGATTTCCGTGTCACACGAGCCGGCCGAGACAGCCAACTGAGCCAGATTGTCAAACTAGTTCAAGATGCGCAAACGAGTCGGGCACCCATCCAACGGCTTGCCGACAGGTTGGCCGGTGTCTTCGTGCCTATGATTCTTATCCTTGGTTTCTTAACATTTATCGTTTGGATGGTCCTGAGCCATGTTCTGGATGACCCGCCGAAGATCTTCCTCGAGGAGAAGAGCGGCGGTAAGCTCATGGTTTGTGTCAAGCTGTGCATTTCTGTAATAGTCTTTGCCTGTCCTTGCGCATTAGGCTTGGCTACTCCGACAGCAGTCATGGTCGGCACCGGAGTCGGCGCGGAGAACGGAATACTCGTTAAAGGCGGCGCAGCTCTAGAAACCAGTACCAAGATTACCCAAGTTGTTCTCGACAAGACTGGAACCATTACATATGGGAAAATGAGCGTGGCCGCGCAAAAACTACCATCCATCTGGCAAGGAAACGACTGGCGTCGACGATTATGGTGGACTATCGTGGGATTGGCGGAAACCGGCAGCGAGCATCCTATTGGAAAAGCCATTCTAGGAGCCGCCCGATCAGAACTTGGCCTCGATCACGAAGGCAGCATCGAGGGTAGCGTTGGCGAGTTCAGCGCCGTTGTCGGTCGAGGTGTCAGTGCCACCGTGGAGCCATCATCAAGTGCCGAGCGCAAGCGCTACCGTGTTTTGATTGGAAGTGTTCGTTTCCTTCGTGAGAACAAGGTGAATGTTCCAGAGGCCGCTGTTGAAGATTCTGAAGAGATAAACACGAAGGCAAACGCTTCCAGCAAGTCTTCATCTGCAGGAACAACCAACATCTTTATTGCTATCGAAGGCATCTATGCTGGTCATCTTTGCTTAGCTGATACTATCAAGGACGGGGCAGCTGCAGCCATTGCTGCTCTGCATCACATGGGTATCAAGACGGCAATCGTCACTGGCGATCAACGGTCTACAGCCTTGGCTGTGGCGTCCCAAGTTGGCATCGCTGCTGAGAATGTCTTTGCCGGCGTGTCTCCTGATCAGAAGCAAGAGATCATTCTCCAGTTTAAGGAAAAAGGCGAATGCGTTGCTATGGTTGGTGACGGTGTAAATGACTCGCCTGCCTTAGCCACGGCTGACGTCGGAATCGCCATGGCAAGTGGAACCGATGTGGCGATGGAAGCCGCTGATGTGGTTTTGATGCGTCCCAATCAATTAATGGATGTCCCAGCATCATTGTGCTTAGCTCGGACCATCTTCACGCGTATCAAAGTCAATCTTGGTTGGGCGTGTGTTTATAACCTTGTCGGACTGCCTTTTGCGATGGGCCTATTCCTACCCCTTGGTTTTCATTTGCATCCCATGGCTGCCGGTGCAGCCATGGCTACGAGCAGTGTCAGCGTTGTTGTGAGCTCCCTACTTCTCAAATTTTGGAAGCGACCTGCATGGCTAGACGAAGCTCTCCTTACCGAAAAGGGTGGGCTTAAGAAGCGTGGACGTGGTTGGGGTTTCGACAGAGTCACCTTACGCGTCCAAGAACTTGTTGGCTCCGTAATGGGCAAGAAGTCCAAGGACGAGGGCTACGTACCGTTAGCCACTTTAGATAATGCGGATGCGTGAGGCCTGACCTGAATATAGTACGCAGCAGGCGAGACAGCGTAATGCGGAGGGTGTTGGCATTACTGAATCTTAGTTTCCAGTTTACATTGCATAAAGATTCCCTTTTTGTATATATCAAATCATCACTTGAATATATCTCATAGCCTGCTCTATGTGCGCTGCTTATGTATTGTGGTGTGGCGATTGTAAATGATGAAATGGGTCGCATAGGCCTTGATAACATGATTTTGATAAACCGCTCATTATGGTGAGGTTAGATTGAATTCTGCCCCTAACGCATGACCTGTTCAAGGCGATGACTCACGGCTCACTACCTGACAAAATAGGCAAAAGGTCTCAAAGTCTTTTTCCTACCGCGCATCCCACCATTTTGTTTTTCTCTCGTTATTTTAACTTTATTAACCAGATCACAGATCTACTGCTGCATCCTTTTCTCACAGCTACCCATCAGGGCGCGCCAATCAAACTCAGCGGCGCTCGCCAAGCCTCTTTTTTTTTTTCTTTTTTCGCAAACTTATCAGCGAGCCGTAGACCGCGAACCACCTCGTCGCGCACAGATTTAGGAGGACTGCATTTTTATTTGTCTCATCCCCCCCCCCCCACCCCTCGCACTCGCGATGCCACTGCTGCCGATGCCGTGGGGCGCTGGTTCGGGGAAGTGCACAAGCAAGCTCTCGGTCGTCATCGTGCTCGCCGCGTCCGCGGCAGCGTGTTGTTACACAGCATACATAGTGCAGCAGAGCGCGGCGCGGACGACGGCGTCGACGCGCATCGGCCCGCCGGACCCGCTGCTTGGGCGGAAGTCATTGGGGAAGAAGAGGACGGCGGTGGTGAGGTTGGGGGATGTAGACGGGGGCGAAGAAAAAGATGATGATGATGATGACGACGACGACGACGACGACGACGATGATATGCAGGCTATCCCGCGCGCCGTCCTCGCCGCCGCAGACGAGTACGTCATCGCGAGGGAGCGCGTCGTGTCGGAGGCCGTGCCGCTTGGGTGGATCCGCGCGCCTTTGGCAATGCGAGTGCGTGCGGGAGAGGTAGAAGTGAATGTCAATGGGGATGGGATTGGGGATGGGGATGGGGGCAAGGGGTTGCTGGAGACGTACCTGGGCACTACGCTGCGCTGCTTCGCGTGGACGCCGCAGGCCCTCGTCATGAGAGCGCTCGTCGCCCTCCTCCCCGGCGGCGCGGCGCTCGCGGATACCTTCTCGACGCCGTATCTCGACGCGTGCGGCTTCGAGGCGGGAGATCGCGTGTGCGGGGTGTATGTCGTCCGGGGACGAATCCGGAGGTACGGGGGCGGGGGTAGGAGCAAGGGGGAGAGGGTTGTGCTTGATCTTTCCGCGCCTGAGGGCTGGAGGGGGCCGGTCGTTTGTGGGGTTTTAGATTGCGGATTTGTGGTTGAGGGCGAGGAGGTAGAAGGGAAAGGGGAAGAGGAGGAAGGGGGGAAGAGGGTTGTGAGATTCGTTAATGAGACTGTGCTTTGGAGACGCAGGGGTGAGAGGCCGACGCTGCTTGAGGGGAGGGTGTCGAGATGGATGCATGGCCTGATGGTTGCGTGGATGATGGTCAGGGGCGTTGAGGCTGTTACTGAGAGCCGTGGGAGGATGAAGGGGGAGAAGGGGAGTGAGGTTCAGAGGGTCAGGGGGTGATTATGTTGTGCGGAAAGGGGATGTTTGGATATTGAGGTAGGGAGGTTTTGGCTGTGACTGTGACTGATACCCCCTTACGATGGCGATAGTTTGGGAGTGGTCTGTACGATTTTGTATACCTTATGATGCGCTCTCCTCAATATGGAATATCTTTATAATACCAGATTCAAAATGATGTGAAGTGAATAACACCTAGGCGTGAACCCGGATATTTCCTGTTCGTGTCGGCTCGCTCTTTTGAGACATGGCCATTTCTCCATTTTTTATAACATTGACGGTGCCGCTCTTAATGGGTACTTTTATATTCATGATATTTTAATTAGTACTATGCGAATCGCGTCCAAGTGGTTTAAAAAGACGGAGGACAATCCCGCCTATCCAACGAACCCCATAAACACCATCAGGCAAATTAGCAGCGCCAGAATTGCGCTTATAGACTAGCTTTTCCTCTTGACTCGAAGGGCAGAGTCAATACGATAATACCAGCTGCGATGAAAAGAGCACCACTAACGTAGACCGGCACTGGCGTGTTTAGGTCCCCGTAGATGGCGATAATCGGTGCGAAAATACCGAATATGCGATTCGAACTGGCAGTTAAGGCGTTTCCGGTTCCTCGATCCTGGGTCGGGAACACCTCTGGCGTGAAGGCGTAGAGCACGGCGTACACTGCGGTATGAGACATTAGAAATCTGAAGGCGAGATTACAGCCAAGATAAGACCGTCTTGGCCCCTTGAAAATGACTGGTCAAGGGAAAAAAAAAGGAAATTCTTGGGACGACTTACTGATATTTGACGCGAATGAATAAGCAGAATTCCAGCCCAGCAAAGCAGATGAGTTTGTCGCCGTGGTACTGGCGAATAAGAAAACGCCGGTAAGGATGGTACTGACGCTCAATGCGCCTTTCCTCCCAATCCCGGGTATCTCAGCTAGAACTGCCCCTATCAGTGCGCCGGGAACGCCAAGCACCTATCAAGCCGTGATATGGGATTAGCCGAGGTGGTTCGTTCCGCCCGCCGCCAACACCCAACGTGAAGAGTCACAATAAAAGGGGCACTCACAGCCAAGATAAGGTTGTTTCTGTAGGTGAGATATGTTGATCCATCGCCAAAATGAGCGCCACGGATAGCTTGGAGGTAGGGAAGGAAGGCGTGATATAGAGGAAAGGCTAGTCCAATTCTAGAGATGGCTCTTGTCAGCTAATACGCACTAGATTGATCATCCGAGCTAGAAGGTCGAGGGTTCCGAAGACATCACATCATCTTCGTTGGAATCAGGGTCGTACGGGGATACGGGGAACCTACAATGCCCACACGAGCATAAGTGCTCCGGTGCTGTACCCAAGTTTCCTGGTCGTGAAGAGGGAACGAACATGGGTAAGGCTGACGACTTGCAGCTTGCGCTTCAGAGCAGCGCTAGCGGAAGTGCGTTGTTCGTAACCCTCCGGCTCACAGGCCTTGAGATGCTCGACAGTTAACCAAGATTCCGTGCCGTTTCGTCGTGCGACTTCATGGACGATCCGAACGGCCTCGTCATCCTTCCCCTTGCCCATGAGATACTTGGGCGACTCGAAAATCTTGAAGGCGAAGAACCGGACGGCGAACATGATCAGGGTAAGCCCGCCGACCGTGATCATGAAATAGCGCCACCCGAAATTCTCGGCCCGCGTGCAATGGGTATCCGTGATATCACAGGTGAAGTTGCTCAGCAAGCCCCAAGCGATGAGATTGGCGACCACTTGAGCCAGGGCCCAGTCGACGGACAGGACGGTCAACAGATACTGATGCGAGGCAGGAAGAAATTCCAGGAAGATGGCCGAGTCGACGGGGAGATTGCCGCCCACGCCAAAGCTCCAGAAGGCGGCGAAGACCCCTATCGCAGCAAAGCTGGGACTACTCGCGGCGATGAGCCCCCATACCGCCGTCAAGCCGAGTGTCAGATTGAATGCCCAGCGGCGGCCGAAGACGTCGCAGCCAAATCCCCAGAACACGGCTCCGGCGAGCAAGCCGACGTTCTGGGCCAAGCTCAATAGCGGCGGCTTGGGCGGGTTGAACTCGGTCTTGATAGGGGTCTACGAACTCCAAGTTAGGATGAAATCACACGACAGGACGCAGTCCATTGTCCATGAAGGGAGCCGGATCAAGAACCATTCTTGCCAGAGGGAGCTTACCAAGATCAATGAAGTGACCACGGGCCAGAGGTTGTCGCTGGCCCAGCCAAAGCCGATGACGACGAAAAGTTGCCATTGATACCATCCCATGCCAATATCTTTGATGGCGCGGTTCAGCACGGCAGCCTTGCGGGCGTAGGTGGCATCGACGGCGTCCGATGGTATCACCGTGTCGTTCTCCAAGCCCGCAATGATCTCCTCAATGGTCGGGCCAACTACCGCCTGCGCTCGCAGATGCGGCTTCTCGTCCCCCGTCACGGTCCCCATGGTTGGTCTCGAGGGTCGAATTGGAATGGTCCACTGGCTGGCTGGTAAGAAACGAGGCGGGAGCAAAACAGTTGCAGAAAGCTGTTATGAAACAAACTTGATTGCGATTTCTATTTTTCTCCAGACGAACGAATCGTTCGGCTTACATTCCGATGGGGTGAGACCCAACCCGACCGGTCAAAGACAAAACCTTATAAGAATAAGTTTCTTGGCGGTATTACTGTAGGCATGGGACTGTATGTATGACTTCCGACCTTAAATGACGTGCTACACCGGTGTAGCTGATCTTCGCCTAGCTGTAGTAAGTAGCATTTCCCCCCCGGCTTCTGCCGCAGAGCAGAGCTGCGCTGCTTTGCTCTAAAGCTAATCTGCAAAGAGCATGATAATGCCTATCTCTGCCCTCACGAACGAAGCCATTGTGACTGGTAATACGGATTGGTAATTTAGGATGCAGGGAGGTAGTGTGTGTATGTACCTACGCTTACCGATAATAACATGCCGGATCTAGGTAGACTTAAAAACAATCCTTGGCTTTAAAAGCTGCTTGATTGTATCACGGAGCATTTCACCAACACAGCGGAGAAATGTTTATCAAAGATGTGACAACACTTGGCGTCATTGGACTCACAAGACTCATAATTTTCTCTACCTAGCTTGGAAGGCCCAGCTGAGCTCGTTATTAGGGACAAGTTGAAATGCTTAGAGTAGCTAGGGTGTGAAGTTTTCATCGAACTCCCTGCAGTGTCTCTGCATCCGGCTAGGTTGGAGAAGTATCTATGCTCAATGCGGCGACACTACATGTACTATACGATCCTGGCACTGCACGGGAGCCAGACCGGGGTCTCCGGGGTATTTGCCGGGGTCCGTATTGGCCGGGGATGGGGTAGCTAGCGAAGGATCGACCAGTCAAATCTTGTTTGGACTCTTTTTGGAATTGCGAACGTGACCGTGATGACTAAACTCTACGCTATCTGAGAATGGATATGACCGCAAACTTATTCTCTGCGAGAGGATTGGGACGAAAAATTACTGTGAACTTTTCAACGGCCTTTTTTTTTTCCTTCAGTCAACTGTGGAACTCATGAAGCTAGGAGATCGCGACGGTAGCTCGTAGTGCATGTATTGCACAGGCGCTTACGATGTCACTGCCGTACCGTATTGTGCCTATCACGGTGTCCGCCGGACTCTTTAGATTTTAACTGAAACGTCTGATGGGATGTTCTGCCTAGACTACATATTTCCCTCATCCACCTCCAGCTCCCAGTTCTCCATATCATCCCGACCAGAAGGCAAAGGGCCCGGCAGATTCTGCTGAGCACCGACTTTGCCAAAGTGAATCTTCAAGCCCGTTTCTCGCGTCCCGAAGTGTCGAGCCAACTCGACAACGAGGAGGGTGATGATCTTGTCACCAAACATAGCCGCTGCTGGACAGATATGTCTGCTAAGACCAAACGGGAAATAGCTGAGCTTTTGCAACTCCTCTAGGTACCCCTTCGAGCCATCCTTGTTGTTCCAGTGGTGAAAGCGTATCGGCATAAAATCCAGGGCATGGAAGCCCCAGACGCGCCAGTCTCGCTGGCATGCCTCCACATCTGCGGAAATAGCGCCGCTCTCATTGTCCGCCGTTGACGTTGCGCGGTAGATGCGTTTTGTTGGCGGATACAATCGCAAGCCCTCCTATTCTTCATTGTTAGTCGTGTCACGATAAGGTAGTTGGCATCGAGGCTGCTGATCCCGCACGCAGTCTGATGAATCACGGAAGTGTCCTATTCCGGGAGGCTGGGCGTGTTCACCTTCGCAATTGCTAACGCCTGCATCTCTGCATCATTGTTCTGGCAGAAACACTCCGGCACGTTTTTCACAGCTTCGCGAAGCTCTTCTGCCGTGAGAGGGTCTGTGTTCTGGCTTGCAATGGACACGAATGTCAGAAGGACGACGCGCCACAGCGTTTCGTAGGCTGGCATGATCAAGTCCAAGGGGCGGAAGTCACCATTCCCAACGAGCTGATTCGGCAACAGTTTCTCCAGGGCATTATCGAGTAACTTCTTCTCGTATAGAGAGGGTAAGACGCGTCGGTCCTTAGACTGAATCCACAGCCTGTTGATAGCCGTCGTTGCCTTGATGGCTTCATTCAGATCGATTCCGGAAGGTTCAATCCCGAACAACACGTGAAGCACCACGCTAAAACTGACGACTCGCACAACTTCAACATGATCAGAACCAATCTCTTGGACGGTGGTTGGAGCCGTGTATAATGCTCGAGACAAAGTTTAAATAACGGCTTTGGATATTACTCACAAGTTGCCAAAGGTATGTATGGTGAACCATCCCTGAAGTGTCCCTGGCAAGCGTTCAAAATGGTTTGGGTAACCTTGCCAAGCTCGATCCAGTCTTCCGTATGACCTTTATCGATGGCACTTTTCGCTTCCTTCAAGAACTTCTTATGCAGGCCCTCATAAGGGGTTGTGAATGAGTTGTGAATATCAAATGCCGTGACGAGGCGGGCATTGGATTTTGCCCTGAGCTTCAGCCGGTCTTCCAGTGATTTTGCGTTGAAAAATGAAAAGTCAGCAATTCGCCGCTGTTCCATCACTTGGGTCTCGACACGCCAATGTCGCATTGCATAAGCAGCAGCGCACCACCAAATCCACCGACGGAGCAATACCCAGATCACCTCAAGAAGGGAATTGAGAATAGGGACGACCGCCATTGTGGGATAATTGTTGGCAGCATGTACTTCGGTAATTCGTCTTTCTTCAGTACACAGGTCTGGTCTGTGTTTGATGCGACCTAGACTCAACTCTAGGTGTGCTACCCCTATATATACTTAATTTTCCCTCTCATTTCCGGAACCATCCAGTCCAGTTTTTGACAGGTCGAAATTGCTACCTGCTTACCGCTGCTTCATCATGATACGGCAGTTATTCCTGAATCCCAGATACAAACAAAGAAGGCCATCGTCAGCAGGCTTATAAAAACAAAAGCAAAAGTCAAGACATGTAGGACGTTGAGACTCTGCTCACCACTGGTTCGCCCAGGAGTCTGGTATGATCTTTCGTCTCCGGGGCCCAAGTCTAAGTAGTAGATTGCAACGCACTCTGCCGTCGACTATAGCAAACTGCAAACGGACGTTACACGGGCTGACCAATCATGGAATCGGCCGCACTTTGGGCGCAGCGACTCGATTGCAAAGACTCCCATAATTTTGATTGAATAGGCAAGAAGCCGCCAGGCTCTTCCTGTGTTTCGAGAGACACGTCATACTGGCACACCTCGGTCTTCTACCCGACCCGACCCGATTCGGTCCAGTGTATACATTCTACACAGCTTATTAGATATGAATAGTATCACTCAGGGATATGTGTTCTAGGTCAGCTCTGCGCTCCTGTAACCAGCCATGTCATATGTCATTTGTGGTCCGATTTTCATGGCAGAAACGCAAAGAGGACATGCTGGCATAGGACGCATAGCCAATATGTCTGGGATCCAGGAGTTAGGTCCCCGTGATTTTGACCCAGATTGACGGTGACACGTTGTCAATATTGTCGTTGGCAGATGCGGCCGGAACTTTCTCAACCCGTCCTCCCTCAAAGTAACAGTATCCAGTCCTAGTTCACGCACTTGCCTCCCAACTCATTTTGGACATAGAGGAACAAGCGTACTGATACATTCTTTTCTTTTCTTTTCCATCTTCTCTCTCCTAAGGCGGCATCGGAAAGCCGGTCCCTTTGAGGCCTTATGATCGAGAACTGCATAAAATATTTTCCGCTGAGATTAATATTCAAGTTGCCTAGTTGCGAGGTGAGCGGACTTTTTCTTAGCTACCGAACTTAGAAGGCTAGCCCCTATATGTAGTAGCCTGGTTCACGAGTAGTATCATGACTAGAAAAAAAAAAAGGTAGATAACATACAACACCAGGGATTCGCTGGTCGTCACCGACCCAACTACTGATCTGGCCCTCACCGGCTTATCTAGGGCAGAGCGGACGGGATGCCGAGTTCTCCGGAAGGTATGGTCGTATGTATCAGTTTGCTTCTTGATTCTGACATATATAGCTAGACCTGCCGGCGCCACAAGTAGGGTATGGTAAGCTTCACCTACCTGTATTAGCTTGCGTAGGTCGGTCATTAGCATCTCAAATCCTTATAGATTTCCTGGTCATAGCTGCTGTATTCCTAATTGTTGCGTTGGATTTGCATGCAGAGAGACTCCTGGCAGCAGCCAAGTCAGTCATATATGGATTTTAGAAGAAAAAAATCGACCTGAAGGGGCTAAGAAGAGATAGGGTCATCGTGAAGTCAAGAAACATCATTCTATACACGGCATCTTCGTCAAATAGTGGGTGTACCTGTGCTAGCATCATACTCAATCGACGCAGGTTCGTGTCCCAACTTGCACCGAAATTTATATCGCTCTATATTTAGCTTTGCAACACCTTGAGCTCGTCATACTAAAGAATTAGTATCTCTCTAATGAGGATCGTCATTATTCGGATGATTCGTATTCAGGCATCAATGCAGCTAGAAAGAAGTCCAGAGATTACACCCGCTATTCTACAATGTTGTGCAACGGCACCGTACGTCTCCTCGAAGCGGCAACTTCCCGGTAGTCATCACACCTTGTTGTAATGCTGGGTGAAGTCGTAGCACAGAGCAAACGACGCAAGCGCCATCTTTTTCTGGGCCTCGGGATCGTTCTCCGCCCCCTTGCAGGCCTGCAGCACGACGTCTCTCTCCAGCAGCGTCTCGGGGTGGCTGTCGGAGACGCGGCGGAAATTGTCGCTCGATACCGGGTTGATCACGTTCTTCCACTTGTCGATCCGCTTCTCGCTGTAGAGGTCCAAGATGGACTCGTCGGCCTTGCCGTCCCAGATCCCGGCCAGACAGTCGTAGAGCCCGCCGACGTCGACGAAGCCTCCTGTGATGCCCATGCCGCCCCACGGGTTGCACAGGTGTGCCGCGTCGGCAGCCAGCAGGATCCGGCCCACGCGGAAGGATGGCGCGCAGCGCTGGTGCATCCTGTATGGCGACATCATCATCATCTTGTACTCGCCCGGCTTGGGGTGGCCCGGGAGCATGAGCTCGTACTTCCACGCCTGACGTTCCTTCATCTCTTCCCATGACAAGCCTGGGGACTCTCCGTAGGTGACCCGGTAGAGGCCGTCAGGGGTAATTCTAGCGGCCATCTGCATAGACCGAACACCCAGCATCAGACACTCAGGAGTCGATGTCGCTTTTCGGAGGCGAAATTTAACTTACGAAGAAATGCTCCGGATGCAGCGTGAAACTAGAGTCCTTCCAGCCGAACTTGGAGAAATCGTAATACACCTAGTGCGTGCTGTCAGCGGCTTCTCGCCCCTGAAGCTCTCTTCTTTTCGCTATCCCCTTTAATCATCATATTCTACTCGTCACCAGGGCCTGATGTAATGAATGAATGTCGCATCGCAACTCACATTCGTAGCAACGATTTGCCGCTCCCACGTGAAACCGGGGAATTCGTCTCCGAATAGCGATTTCCGCACCTGGCTCGTCGCGCCATCACACCCGACGATATAGTCACCGTAGAATTTCTTGGTCCCCTCGGGCGTCTCGACGTCGACCCACGCCCGCGTCTCGTCCTGGCCGGTGCCGGTGACCCTGTGCTTCCAATGGATCTTGCCGTCGTACTTGGTCAGGAACTCCTGCAGCATGAGCTCGTCGAGCTGGTCCAGGACGAGGCAGACCATGCGCAGGTCCTCGCCGTCGACGTCGGCCATCGCCGAGCCGTCCATGCTCGTGATCGCCGAGTGGTCCTCCCACCGCCGCCAGCTCACCGACGTCGGGCTCATGCCCCGCCGCCGGATCTCGTCGATGATGCCGGCGCGCCGCAGCTCCGGCACCGCCGGGGACCCGTAGATGGCGGCCCGCGGCTGCTTGTCCAGCTCGTGGGACGCCTCGAATATCTCCACGGCGATTCCATGCTTGGATAGGAGGAGAGCAAGCAGCAGGCCGGAAGGGCCCGCGCCGACAATGAGAACCTGTGAAGACCGCTTATCAGCGGCGAGGACAGAAAGGCGCGACGCATGTTCTGGCTTCAACCTTACCTTGTTGAATGGGCGCTCCATGAAGGCTTCAAGTTGGATGTTCAAAGTACCTAGGTAGGCTTAACTAGGAAGTTGGAAGAGAAGAATAATCTCCCCTTTCTTCCATCTCTCTTGATGCCAAAATCATGCCGCAATCCACCGGTTAATTCGCTTCAAGCGCCGGGGGGGGGGGGGGGGGGGGGGGGGGGGGGGGGGGGGGGGGGGGGGGGGGGGGGGGGGGGGGGGGGGGGGGGGGGGGGGGCA
>MU392155.1:7524-219702 GCA_022578495.1 Nemania sp. NC0429 | reverse complement strand
TTGCCAAAAACATGCCGAAAACCCCCGGTTATTACGCTTAAACCCCCCCCCCCCCCCCCCCCCCCCCCCCCCGTTTGGCGCCTGGGCCTTGATTTACCGTAGCTCCACTGCCGAGCTTAAGACCTGGTCCGCACGACCACAGCCGAGGAGGAGCTTCCCCGCAGTGATGATTCGAGTTTTGGGGAGGAGGTCCATCCAAAATCCCTACCTAGGTAAGTGAGAAAAAGAGGGGGGGAGGATTCCATCGCGCGGGCGCCTCGTCTCCGCCTACGTGTTTTAGCATCCATCGGGTGAAAATCTGAAGCCACTTCCCCCCCTCCCCCAACAGGGAGCAACGATGTGCGAATCAAGTGCCGAGATCGTGGCTTTAAGATTGGCCGAAAATTGAGAAGAAAAAAAGAAAACGAAGAAAACCTCCCCAATTTCTTTCACTAAGAGCTGCTCGATTATCTATTTAGCTTGTTCCTAGTTCGATTTGTGACGTAAATGTGAAAAGGGGGCAGGGGATGGAGAGGGGGAAAAGGAGGGGGCAGAACTCGCGGCCTACCTGGTAGTCGGTCCATTCATTAATCATGCGACGAATACAGTAATCAATCCTATATCCGGCGAAAGTGGCATATTATAAAAACCTACCTACCAATCTACTGGACTCTAACAACAACCTTCCCGAAATGCCTTCCACTAAACAGGTACCTGAGCGCCTCGTCCGCCTCTCCGAATTCGAACGTGCGGTCGATGACCGGCCGGATCCGCTTCTCCTCGTACAGGCGCAGCACCTCCTCGAAGCGATCCTTGGGGCCGTTTATGATGCCCTTGAACGTGATGTTGCGCGTCAGCGCGAGGACGTTGGCGTTGAACCGCGCGCCCGCCGCCTCCTCCTTGCCCGACAGGTACCCGATGGCGCTGATGAGCCCGCCGAACGCCGCGCACCGGAACGACTTGCTCAGCGTCTGCGCGCCGCCGCACTCGAGGATGACGTCGGCCCCGCGGCCTTCGGTCAGCTCCAGGACCGCGTCGTCCCAGCCCGGCGTCTTCACGTAGTTGATGGTGTGGTCGGCCCCGAGCTCCTTTGCGCGCTGTAGTTTTTCGTCCGAGGACGATGTGATGATTGCTGTTTTTTATTATTATCAATCTTAGACTCTCGTAGTTGCATGATTCACCGTACTTGCACCAGAGAGACGACATGGGGAAAAAGAAAAAGCAGCTGCTACGTACTCGTCAATCCCAGCGCCTTCGCAATCTGTAGCCCGGTGACCGATACGCCGCCTGTGCCTTGGAATAGCACCACCTTATCCTTGCCTCGAAGAGGTTGGCCAATGGGCTGGAATGAGTTGATGCCCATCCACCCCGTGACGGCACAAACAGGTAGGCAAGCGGCTTCATCGTCGGTAATGTAATCGGGCACTTTGACGAGACCAGAGGCAGGGAAGACGCGGTATTGTGTCAGGCAGCCGCCAAGCGGCAATCCCAAACCGTACGCCTAGTTGGGAATTTGGGGTTAGCGATAATCGTGAAAGTGATGACGGCTTCGAGAATCTAGCAGAACCATGGAAATGGAAGCGTTGGTACCAACCATGTCTTTCTCAACGATCTGGCCCGTCAAGTGCGTCTGGATGAAGATGGACATGACGCGGTCCGTCTGCTTGAGCCCCGTATCGCCTGTTCCGGGCCCGAGTTTCACGACCGACCCGCAGCAGTCCGACGTGGGCACGATTTCGCTCTCTTGGCCGATCGTCTTGTGATGTCCGTAGAGACCCATACACACTAATAGACGGGTTATTAAATCTCTCCATCAACCGGTATGAATAAAAGCAAGCCTGTTATTCACCCTCGGTGTCCCGGAAATTCAACGACACGCTATGGATCTTGACCAGTACCTCGCCTTCCTTCAATTCGGAGGGCTCGGGAGCATCCACCAGCCGGAGCTTATCAAGGCCATCGTGTTTGGTAACCCACTGCTTCATCGTCGTGTCGTTTCTAGTATTCTAGACGCGCACACAGGCAGGGGGAGGCTCTGAAGATCAACAAGAGAGAGAGAGATGGATATGGTATAAAGATGGAGCTAAAACTATACAGATCGGACGAAGCTGATTTGAGAGCGCTCGTAGCTTATTATATGTCAGCGAACTTACTCGAATAAGTCATCTTACCTAAAAGAAAAGAAAGACAAGCCGCCAAGAGGCCACACTGTCTCCTCATCATCGATCAGCATAGACGTAACCACACTTAGATGGAGTTGACGAAGCTATCCAGTAGACTGGCTCTGATTTCCCAATCACCAGCGCCGTCCTGATAGTTCTTGTTATACCTACATATCGCTTATCGTGTGCGAAGTGGTAACCCGTAGCACGAGTCCACTGCCGTCTGGGGTGCTCGCAGTTCTGTTCCACAATAGCCACAGACTGGGTAGAGAGTATAAACCGCCCCAGTCTTATCCACTCAAATCGGTTTCTGTTCGGACAGCTCCGACCAGCCCCAACCTTCTTAGTTATAAGAGTCTTCCTCATATTGCAAGTGACCACGCAAAAGGACCGACATCGAGTGCTAATTAAGTTGTTACCTGACGCTGTACAGCCAAGAACAAAAGGGGGAAAGGGGGATTACCACATCGACTAGAACCCGGGTCACCATAATGTCGCGCCAGAAAAAGTCCAAGCAAAGAAAGACCTTGTATCGCCTAGGATGTGCATGTGGCAACTTTAAGTTGATTGTCCAGATTCCGTATCATTACTCATCATTTGGTCTTTCGAAGGCCATGCTTGAAACTATGTGCAAATGCTGCTATCCAAAACGTTCTTCGCTTTTGTACATCTGCTCTCGAAATGCAACTGGATGGGTCTAGAAAGTGCCGCCAAATCACACCTCCGTCGCAGGTTGACAGTGCTGGGTTGCCGTGCGCCGAAATCCCCCACGTCTATATATGCGAATATGGTTATGTCTCTCATCGTAGCTCGCCGGGTCCCTTTTCCACAACAAAAGTCACCGGACGCCTCCCACGACGGTTTCGCATGCCGCTCACAGGGGCAAGTGTCATGTTTTTCAAGTCTAGACCCGTTGTACGAGCGGTCTTTTCATCGTACCCCCATCGTGCGACGCCGCCTCCCTTGACCCAACCTTCAAGATTGCGACACTGGCTGATGTCAGTCCAGACTAATCGGCTGCAGCCCTCAAGAATACTCTCGATCCCAGAAGACGTTACTCGTACACACCCTCGTACACTCAACCGTTCAAGATCATTCAAATGCAAAGCGATACAAGCGAGGCTGTTGTCGCTGACCGCGCTACCACAGAAAGCCATCTTGAGTTCTCGCAGGTGTGGTAGCCCAAGAGCGACGACTTCCGTAGCAGTATCTGACAATGCACAGCAGAAGGATAAATCAAGGTGCGTAAGCGCTTTAGCGGAGTTCACAAGGGCCACTATGGCGTTATCGGAGAGGTACGTGCAGTCGGCAAGGCACAAATGAGACAGGTTAATGAAGCGGAAAGGAGCCCACGACTGAAAGCCGGCGTCAGTGATTGATGTACAGCGTGTGAGTGAAAGGGATTGTAGACGGTTTGAAGCGTGAGCGGCCATATGAGCCATGGACCGGTCCGTGATATGTTTGCAATATGAGAGGTTGAGTCTCTTGAGCTTAGGACAGCCAATGACGGTCCCCGGCGGTGGTAATGTTACGGTCTGCGTCTGCTGCCGTTGGCCTCTTGGGCGCGCAGCCGAGTTTGCGATGACGACCTGTTTTTGGGGTGGATGATCGGGCACTACCCATCCTACTACGCGAGCCAACAGGTTATCGCCAACCTTGCGGCAGTTGCTCCAGTCCACCTCTTCCAAGTTCTTAGCATGATCACTCATTTCGAGTATCTGATTTGCTGAAACTTCCCAAACGGATTTCATCCGCCATATCCTCACATTCTTACCACACAGCTTCCAGAATGACGAAAAGCCTTCATCTGTGATGTGGAAGCAGTTACTCACGTCGACCAACATAGGTCTGTGGCCAAGGAAAGGTGCTAGCCGATTGATTAGGATATCGTCAGTGATGCGACGGTTGTAAGGAGACAAGTCCACATGATGACACAATTTAGGCGAAGCTGATAGCACCTTCAGCCAGTGAGGGGAAAGCCTTCTCAAACGGAACAAGTCGACGGCGTTTACGTGTTGGAAGATTGCTATCAATATGTCTTCAGGGAGATACGTGCGATCTTCTCCTTCACTGTCAAGATGACTTAGTTTAGCCGAGAGTCGCGCTCTCTTCATGGGCCCTTCAGAGTCTGGTGACGACATGACCGGCAGGGCAATCTTGATCGGTGTGATTGTGTCAATCATACGCGGACGTCCCCCACCCGCGATTGGGGTGCTGGGGGAATCATTAGGGGGTGTAGGCGGAGCCAGAGATGCTCGCCGACGACTTCTTAAATTCTCCATGTCGACACTCAGGTATGGGTCGGGATCTTTTAATAGTAACTGCCCAGACTCGTCGTTGATTGGGGACGCTGGTTTGGAAGGCGTCGTGAAGATCACCTGAGGAGTTGCCACTATCGGGGTTGATGGTGTGGCACTTCCTGCATCATCTTCGACGTCGACCATATCGACATCTTCTGTGTCGTCTTTTTTTATTCGCTTCCTTGCTGTCTCTTCCACTTGTTCTCTGAGACTGCTCGGACACCGTTTCCACAGCTCATCAAGAGCTTCGCCATCAATCACGAGGCACTCAACAGCAGTGATTGATCTAACGGTTGCCGTTCGTTTTTGGGAGAGCCCGAGGCTAGTGACCTCCCCGAAATACTGGCCCTGTCTCAGCCGAGGCCTGATCAGGGATGCCCGTTTTGCCTTTACTTGTGTCTTGACTTCTGGAACTTCATGTATGACCTCTGCCTCACCACGAACTATAAAGTAGATCTCGTTTCCTAGCGTGCCCTGGCGAATGATATCCGTAAAAGGATCATACGTCTTCGGTTGCGCGCTCATGCCCAAAAAGTGAAGGATGTCGGGCGGTAGGGCAGAAAAAAGGGGAAGCTCCTTGAGGGTCTGTCTCACATTAACCAAGCCACTGCCGAGGGCGCTGCCTGAAGCCGGATCTTCGAGGGCTCCCGGACTGGGTGACTTTCTCTTCTTCTTATTTATCACACCTCCAGGACTAATGATGCCCTCATCGCCCGTTGCCACTTCCCCAGGTATAGCTTCTCGCGCGCCAGCATGACGGTTTGGGAGCTTAAGCGCACGACCGCTTTCCTGCCGCTTCTTAGCCGTAATGGTAAGCCGCTCATGGGCCTCGTGGCGAATTGCTTTCTCCATATCGGGGAATTTAGGGAGCTCGAGCTGAAGGTCTTCCTTCTTTAAGACTAGTAGAAGACACTTAGTACGCGCAATAATCGTGGCCGTCCGAGGCATATTCATGAGGACGCCGATTTCGCCGAAAAAGGACCCGGGTTTGAGCTCGGCGTATATGGCTTCTCCGTCTCGAGACGTGACAGCAACGACACCACGGACAAGCCAGTACATGGCTTTCGCCTCGTCTCCCTCTGTCAAAATAAGATCATGAGCCGAGTGAACTTGTGGTCTCAGATATTTTCCAATCGCTATTAGGAAGTCGTCCGAGGCCGACGTGAATAGTGGAAACGATCTCATTCGATCTACTAAATCCAGCGGCATGTCTGGAAACGTCGATGCTGTGAGCGGAGAGGGTCGTACCGGCCGCGCCGGATTTGTCTCGACATTGAAGGACCTAATTAAGGATGCTGAATCCGGCAATGGACCATTCACCGGATGTTGTGCCAGGGCCCTATAGGGCGAAGGAGGGGTTCTTGAGCGCCTCATATTCTCGACGAGCCCCCGGCAGGCGAATCGACTGTGGAAATACCCAGGAATCCAACGGCTCAAGTTCCGTCTTAGTTACTCCACCCACTCCAGCTAAAAGCGGATAATCTGCTGGATCGTGGGAGAAGAAGAAGAGGGCCAGCGGGTGCACGCCGAGTGAGCGATAGATCATGCTATACCCTGCGGTGGTGAAGTTCTCCACAAAGATTGCCAAGATGCGATACAATGTCCAGGGCTCTGTCTTTCCCACTCTCTCTGTCGTACTATACGTTTATACGCAACTGTAGCGGCGATTCACTCGTAACTGGGCAGGGCAGTAGGGCGCCTCGGTTCACGCACTGGATTGTAACGGATTGATAGTGACCCAAGCCGAAAAGGTATCCTCGGGAACGCGCGTCGTGCTCGATAGGTTTACGGGGATGAGAAGACACGATGAGAAGACACAGTATGCGTATCGTGCGAGTCGACCGAGGTGCTGAATGAAGTGAATTTCAGACGAAGCGTGCTTGAGCAGCAGGCTAGAAACCACCAAGCCGGGTCAGCTCTCATGCTTATGCGCGCGTAACGGCGACAGCAAGACGGTACAAGAGGCTATGATTTGCAAGACACGCCACTTACGACAGGGACAATAAGTAAGCAAGCGTACTCCTGTGTTTCCCGATCCACATACACTCCCGCGGTCCAGCTGATTGACGGTCAGTGGTCGCAAGAGGGCGAGTCCTGTGCCACGGTCGATCATAGATGGGTATCCACAAGCACACGACACGATACGGCACAACAGGGTATTTTCTTAAAATAAAGGTCTGAATTTGGGGGCTGTTCAGCTGCGACCCGAATGAAAGGTGAACCAAGCACTGACGTCCGCGGCGCCAAGTGCTGAGTTCAAAGCGGAACAAAGGCCGTGAGTTCTACAGACGGGCGACAGAGACAATGACAATGGATGTAGGTCAATAGATGGAACAGACAGAACAGCCCAAACATGCCCCTCCGGAAAGAAGACAAAAAATGGGCTGCTGTCGAAATATAGTAAGATTTCACCTTTTCCCTCCTGGCGTCTATGCAGCTTGTCGCATGCACATCAGCGGTGCGGGAGGCAGGGCAGGGCAAACAGGGGGGGTGGGAGAGTGGCGGCCGTGGTTTGATGGAGCGAGCGAGCGGGTGATTGAGCGGGTGCGGCGGCCCTGTGCGACAGCTCAGCCCGGAGGATGGATGATGCAGTGCAGAGAGCAAGGTACCAACTACCTAGGTAGTGTACTGTAGTTCAGGTGGTAGCAGGTACTATGTAGTATACCGTTCGGCGTAGAAGATGAGGCGGCTAGCTGGTGATGCCAGCTGAGTTGGACAGCTTTGGCCGAGGTTGTTGAAGGGACGGTGAGGATCATGACGTGACCATGATTTAGACAATAATAAGAATGCCATCTCCGGCGACAACTTATGTACCTCTCAAGCAGCTACTCATTGTACCTACCTCTCTTACCACAGGTACTTCACATCTTATCCACCTTCCTGGTACTTACATGCCTGTAGGTACCCAGTACATACGTAATAGATAGTACCTACACAAGATAGCGTACCTACATCTTCCCACATCCATTACAAGATGCAGATAGCAACCTCTCTCCAGCGCAAGGTGACCCATACTTACATGTATAAAGGGGTTAGTCGGATTGGACGGCAATCAAGACTTGCTGGAAATAGGTATGTACGTAGTATTTTAGATACTTCTGCAGTTGCTTCGTGTCTACAGCCTATACCAAATAATTACACCAAATGGTTGAGCTAAAAGCGTCCGAGACAGACGCCTCCAGGTTGTTGATGTACATGTGGGAAGGATGATAGCTGCAGCTCAGCGTATTAGCGCATTACGTAACTTGGGTAGAAGCGGCGGGTACCTCCTAAAGCTAGGTACCTCCTAAAGCTAGGTACCTAAGGTGGGAAAGTAAAACATCTCTCGTGCTGATGTTACATTTCTATACTTACCTACCAACCACACCTACATATACACCTGTCGAAACGTGGACTAAGAATAATCTGAAACTTATAGATAGGTACTGTGCAATATTTGATATAGTTATTCACCCCCATCCTATTGGTCGTTAACTAGGTAGGTTGAATCTTGCCCCCATGTTGGAGTGTAGGTAGATTCATAGCTCCAAGTTGTACCTGCTGGTAATCACGCTACCTCCGTCGGTATCTTGGGTCGGGCACTGGACCTAAAAAAAACACTCCGCGTGGGGAGCAAGGAATTTCAGCACAAAGCACAGGCTGGCCCGACAGTAATCTGATTTGCACTTAAGGAGTACCTACATGTACTTAACCTCCATGTAGTGTAGTAGCTACCTCATACGATCGAGTCGCCTGTTCTACTCCTTTTCTCTGGCGGAACTTCATGGTTATACAACTTCAGCTCCCATCGTATACCTATACTGTAGTGCTCCTTATACTCGACGTCACCGGCGTGGTGTTGACCTATAAGGCGGCGAGCAGTAACTCAGCTGAATTCATGTACACTGTAATGTAAGTACCTACATATCTTGTGCCTGCATGGAGCGGTAAGCAGCTACCACTAGGTAGGTATTTTATTATTAGATCTGTGGTACTGAGTACATCGATAAGCGAGTGTCCCAGTCCTGGCTACTGGTAATAACACAAATTAACAAATTGGCTGGCTACACTAGCTGAGCAGGCAAGCCTCACTTGCCAAGAACATATAATGCCATGTGCTAAGTCAGATTTAACTTTTAAGTAGGTAGGCGGACGGCTAGAGTGACTTGCAAGCATGTGTATATGCATCTGCTGCCTTTCCAAATGTAACATAAAGAAGCAGTGCGGGTTCATTGGGAAACAATATTGCTGCAACTAAATTAAAATATATCTAATACATGTAGCTATATATATATAATAGAATGCTACCTAGTTGCTGTTCGATTAATACTGTAGGTCATAAGGGTTATAATAAGTATTACGTGTTATCCCCCGGGGTCCCTCTTCGTCTCAACAAATCGGAGGGAAAAACAGGTTGGGTAGAATTAAACAAGCAAAAGATGACTCTGTGGAGGAAACCTTAAAGAATACCTCTGGGTATTGGAAAAGTGGTGCACCTACATGGCATAACCTAAGGTCCCCGGTGTAGCCGATCTTCACTAGTCTCTATGTACACGTGTATGTGATCTCAAGATGAAGGAAGCACTAGGACATAAGCTACGAAGATGGGGGACCTCCCACACAGAGTCCCACAGATAGATTTCTAAACATCAAACGACATCACTGGAAGAGTTGGCGAGTGCAGCGCTAAGGGATCCTTTTCTGCTACAATAGCGCCGTAATGGGACCAATGGCGTTGAGTACGGCACGTGGTTTTCGCAGACTACTACGACTAGGGGCACTATATCGTGGATTAGTTTCGGATGTCGTGTTCCATGATAATCTTCTAGAAAAAGGAGTGAAGATCGAGAACCTCCAGAGCTTACATGAGCATAGCGGTCAGGCTACACTAGGCATCCGAACTTCAAGTACCTAGGTAAGTATGCAATGCAAGTCATCACTCCTTTGATACACTAACCGAGGTTAGATAGCAACCATACTTGGGCTAATTTCAGCTGACGACCCTGTAAGGGCAGTTTCAAGATTCCAGAAGTTTTCTACACCAGGTACCACACTACCGGACGTACCGCACCACATCCATGAATGTCACAGTACTACGAAGTAAAAGCGGGTGATGATGTACACTCAAAAGTTAGGTGGTACCCACTCCCGGCCCCAATTCTGGCCGCTGCCGTCCGCGATTCATTCCTATCAGGAACAGGGAAGACACCCGAAGTTCTGTCTGTAGGTAGTGGTAATGTTGGCCCTCAGCGCCACGAAGGAGAGAAACTGACTCACCTCTTCGCCCATCCTGGGCTTTTGCTTAAGATGCCTACGAAGTATCAAGCTAGGACACTTGTGACATATGATCCCACGCAGATGCAAGTCAAAGCCCCTTGAGCTTGGGGGGTGTCTGCCGCTCGGGAGCACGTTATGTACCGATGCCGCGCTTCTAGATTGTTTCGCCGAACTCCAATCCGTATCCCTGCGTCTCTCGTCGATCCTGCGTTTGAGGACCCGTTGTACGGCATCAATTGATATCGGATGAAAGGTCTTGAAGGGGAAGGTAGCGTATATTTCGAAGTAAGTATGTACTCCAAAAGCGTGTGATATTCTCGGGACCTCGTAATTAATCGGTCTATCTGTAATCCCTGGCCAAAGCAACAACTCTACCGGTTGTACTGCACATAAACGACAGCTCAGAGTTTGATAAGGGCCAGCTAACCCACTCTTTAGCAAAACAAGAGGCGGAAAAGTCCGCGCTTTGCCGCTAGAACTACGTGGTGCTAGGTATCTATTGCCCATAGCCCGGAATACCTCTTCATAGAGTCGCAAATGATTTCACACAAGCTCTTTAAATAAGTACCCCGTAAAGCTGTTGAGCCTGCTATCCAACATTGAAATCGAATAAGGACAGATGGAGATATGATAACAATAAGTATCTTTTATCCTCTACTTTTCGATTCTATATTTCCATATTGAAATGCTTGCTGTTTTGTGGGCCTTTTTCCTGTACAACAGGTAGGCTATAAGCTCCAACCTACTCCTTCGTAAATTCCTAGCTATTCGCAGCGTTTAGTAACTTTAACTATACAACTATACGATGCTTTCATTTTATATTAGTAGGTATATCATGATTCCTAGAGTCTCTCTTGCATGCTAAACTGAGTTGCATCTACTTTGTCTGTAGGGGTGTCCTCTTTTTTTCTTCAAGTTTCAACTTGATTTAACCGTTACCTCTATTTAAGCTTACCCCTCGGTAGTGGAGTGTGTACCGGAGCTAACCTTAGGTAGTTTGTACGACATGGGCGCACCTACCAGCTACCTCGGTACTTATTGTAGGTAGGTACCTCACGACAGGACATTAGGTAAGGTAGACCGGACCCTCGGACTTACGGCGAGACAGAACCCCGTCCATTGTTCTAGCGATTTCCCTCAGCATTGTAATCGCGGTGCACGGACTAAAAGATACCTAGATACTTTGACTCAATCCCGATTACATCAGCCACTAGACTAAATTCGCATCGACGTTCGTTCGTTACTGACAACCTTACCTCAAGCCTACAACCCACCTAACCCACTCCGACACCTACGTAATTTACTACATCGAGAAAGCTTCCTTGCCTCCCACTTCTTTTCTATTTACCATAATCCATAATCGCGTTTCCATATCGTTGCGCACACCAACACGGAGCATGTCCTTCACAATGACTGTCCGTCTCGGACCCGCGGGTCTTGCGACAAGATTGCCGACAGTTGCGAGATCCTCCTTGCGCATTTCGGCTCCCATCCGATCATTCCACAAACCCGCCACCAAGCCCTCGAGCTTCTTCACATCCAGAACTACCATCGCTTCTTCGACTCTGCAGGCTACTCCCAAGAATGCCTTCGGGCGAGCGCGAGCATACAACCAGCAGCATTCTCAGTCTCAAACCACAGACCAGGGCTCGCTCGTCCGGAAACTCCTGACCGGCGGTGCCATCTTCGGCGGTACCGTCGTCGCTATCAACGCCGTCCTCAACCGTGAAACCCGCGAAGATGGTGGCATGCCACTTTTCGAGAGATCCTACCTGAACTCGACATTCCTACACACCGGCTTGGGTATTGGTATCATCGGTCTGACTGCGCGACAAATGGTCCAGACTGGCTTCGTTTACCGATTGATGGTCACAAATCCCTGGGTCGTGGCCATTGGTGGCCTAGCTTTGAGCTTCGGTACGATGATTGGAACACGGTCCATCGACCCGGACAAGTAAGTTTATCTCCGTGTCCTACCCTATTACCGTAATGCGGACCCCGCGATACTAACTTCATCATCATAGCTACGTTCCCAAGTATGCCCTCTGGACTGCGTTCAACGCCACCCAAGCCGCCTTCATCGCGCCCTTGATTGCCTTCGCCCCTCCCGCCCTCATCGCTCGCGCCGGCCTCTATACCATCGCCATGATGGGTTCCATCTCGTTCGTTGGCGCCACCGCTAAGCAAGAGAAATACCTGTATATCGGTGGTCCCCTGTTGGCCGGTGCTGCCCTGGTCGCCGTCTCTGGATTCGCACCACTGATCATTCCTGCAACCGCCGTTCGTACTCTGGCCGTTACCGAGAACATTTGGCTGTACGGTGGTCTTGCCGTTTTCGGTGGTTTCACACTCTACCACGTCCAGCAGATTCTACATCACGCCCGCCTAGCCGAACGGGGCATCATCAAGAAGGACCCCGTCAACGAGAGCATTTCCCTCGAGCTCGACTTCCTCAACATCTTCATCCGCATGGTGCAAATACTCATGCTGCAGCAGCGCCGGAAATGAGGAGCTCGGGAGAGATGAGGCAAATAGAATAGCCGGAAAGATCAATCGCCCCACGCATAGTTTATTCGGACCTGGAAACTGGGGCGTTTGGATGGTTAGCTTAAGTTACACTCATTCCTCTCGCAGGTGTTAATTACAAACCCCTCTCTTTGTTAAATGAGGCATCGCCATTCTCGGGGAAACAAAATAGGTTGGTTTCCTGTACTACTATGCAACTACATTTTCCTTGCTGCGGGAAGAGAAAATAACAAAAAGAAGAAAAAAAGAGGGAAAAACCATGAATGATGTGTTTCGTACGACATATCCAGTACATACCTCCAGTACATACCTCTAGTACATACCTCTAGTACATACCATTCACTACCAAAATTATATTGATACCTTGGCAAGTGACCATTCTCCAAGTACGTTGTTGACGAAGAGTTATTTGAGTCTGAATGCATAGCACGAGATACATCGAATCTCGTAGTATGACCTCAATACAACTTCGAATTCCGACTAAGCTAATATTGCTCAACATTGAATATCAGAAAAAAAAGAAAAAATGGTCTATTCACTTGTTAGCATCCACCTGTGCCGAGGTGTGCCAGTAGCATGTATAGTATAGTGCTGTGTCCAATAAACTCCCAGTCGTTTCCAGGGAGTACCTACGTTGTCCCTCTCTACACCCGCCTTATAGCTTAGCTGCTTAGGACAACGTATCCTCTCTTCCCTCCCAGATTCAATCATATTCCGTGAGATAGGTCGTACTCGACGAGATCTCTCCCGTCCATGATTCGACCGGCTCCTACAATTTTTCCTTCCCCCCTTTTTTTACTCCGGTTCACTTCTGCTCCAGCGGCTCGAACGGCCGCAGGAAGTGGCTGGGGCACTCGTAGCCCCAGGGGTTCTTGCTGAGGTACAGCTGGTGGTAGTCCTCGGCGTCCCACCAGGGGCCGGCGGGGACGACCTCGGTGACGATCTTGCCCTTGTACCACTGCTCGTTGGCCTGCTGCGTGACCTCCTTCGCGACCTTCTCCTGCTCCTCGTTGTGGAAGTAGATGCCGCTGCGGTAGTTGGTGCCCGTGTCCGGGCCCTGCCGGTTGATCGTCGTCGGGTCGTGCATGCGGTAGAAGAACTCGAGGAGCTGGCGGTACGTGATCCGGCTCGGGTCGTAGTAGATCAGCAGAGCCTCGTTGTCTGGCGCATCATTCCGTTAGCTTTTTGTGCCATCCTTGCGCCCCTGCAAGCGAGCGAGTCTATATATCATATATCATGGGGACATGACATGGCCGACGAACGACTATGAAAGAGAAGAGGGGATGAAGACTTTGTATGGTGGAAATCACTTACGTCCCGTCTTCCCCGAGCACACCTGCTTATAATTCGGGTTCGTGGCGTCGCCGCCGGTGTATCCCACGCGCGCATCGTACAGGCCCTTGTCGCCAAAGTGCTTGCGGTAGAGGTGCTCGACGCCCCAGAAGCAGCCGGCGCCCACGGTGGCCTTCTCGGCGCCCTCGGGGATGGCGGGGCGCGGGGATCCGCCGCCGCCTCCGGTGACGCCCATGGCGGTCGACATTGGGCGGAAGAGGCGCTGGATGAACGAGGGCATGGTGAATGCCATTAGGACGAATGCGAAGATGAGGGCGAACAGCGCCGTGCGTAGAGAAATGCTGTTGTTGGTGTCGTTGTTGTCGTTGCCGCCGCTCGAGGATTTACTTGATCTTCGAGACGTCGATGTTGGCATATAACGATGGAGAAAGCACTTCCAATAGCTGGATATATAGGTGATTTATATACAAGTAGTTGGAGGTACGTATATGTGAGGAGTGCGCTGTTTACAACTTCCTTGGGCTAAGAAAAGAGAGAGAGCAAAAAGAGGAGAAAGGAGAAAGCGAGGGATTAATAAAGACAAGCCACTGGATATACCTATGCAGTAGGTAGGTATTTAGGTAAGTCGTTGAAGGTTGCGCCGCCACAGCTCAGGATGATAATACTAGGATGGCTGACAGTTTGCAACGGTCCATGACAAATGTAGATATCCCGTTCCGACACTTGCTGCTTCGCCCCGCGAAAGCTGTGTAGATGTGCCCCGCCAATTGCGCGATCACGTCACCAAGCGACTCCCTCGGACTCGCTGCGAAACAGAACAGATTCCACATCAATTGAACCCCTGCTGATTCCAAATTGCCCTCTCCCGGGTGGAGACCTGCCTATTTCTGGTACTTCTTAGTGTACTACAAGCGCCTATTAGGGTTAGCGCGCATGAGATTTTCGTTAGTCCTGCATACGGTACCTAGGTACTTCGTAGATCTGTACCTACCTATCTTATCTAATCTAGCCTTACGCACATCTTTATCCCCCACATTGGAACTTTCCGACACTCGGCTGAGCTAGTGAACGCGATCAGCCTGGCATGAACATCCGTCATTCACAATTACAATCAGAACAATTCCTCGTCAAAAACCGACAATATGCCTTCTGAATCCGGTCATAGACGTGAGTGTCATCCTCTCCCCCGCAATGAATCATCTCCTACTAATCAACCTCATGTAGTCTACGTCAAGTTAGTACATCGTGCCAACAAGTCCAGTTTTCCCTGCCCGCAACCTCAACTTCGCGATCACCGACGACATGGCGACCCGGCGCCAATGACAACGCCCCACTCTCGACTATCGCTGACAAGAGACCTACGACCAGAGCCCGACATCTCGGGTATAGGCAAAACAAACATACCACCCATCCGAACAGGAGCCTCGTGAAGATCGAGGGCGTGGATGACACAGAGGCTGCCAAGTACGTCCACATACCAGGTCCTCACCTACATACATCGCCTTGGAGGCCGCGTTATTGACGCTCGTAGCTTCTATCTCGGGAAGAAAATCGCTTTCGTCCACAAGGCGCCAAAGGAGATCAGTACGTCAAGCCATCACCCTTCGCCATAGCGCACCAGAGGTGCACTTGTACATCTCTAATTAAACTATGCTAATTGCTCTGCTCGTTTACAGGGGGTACCCAGACGCGTGTGGTAGGCGATATCCTGCGTTGATTCAAGCACCGCCTCACAACTTCTCGACGCTAACCCGGGTTGTAATTGCCAGATATGGGGGAAAGTCGTCCGACTTCACGGTATAGTCCCCGCCAGGCTTTCGGGTTCATCTGTTCAATCCCGCTGATAACCATCTGGCGTTAGGCAACTCGGGCGCTGTGCAGGCTCGCTTCACTACTCCTCTCCCCACGAAGTCTTTTGGCGCCAGCCTCAGGGTCCTATTATATCCATCCTCAGTCTAAGCGGGGAAACTGGTTAGGTCCAGTAAGAGCTATCCGATAAACGACGCGGCTGAGAATCGAGGAGGCTTGGGAGGATCGATCAATTAGACGCCAAATACCTCGGCCCATCACTACAATAGCCCAATAGGCTTGGGCTCCCAGCTTGGGGACTGGGACTTCAACATGCTAGACGATCCTTTAGGATCGCGAGTTTGCCTTCGTCTACGGCACAGTGCCTAGCCCACCAGCCACTCAGCGTAGCCAAGCGGAATTGGCCGCTGGTATACAATGGGGATGGCTGAATACCAAATCAATAGAGCATTTGGTCGTATCAAAAAAAGACACAAATATGATATGTAATACCAAGCCTGCGCCATTGGTTGTTCGGCCGTTAAAAAGCAGGTTAAAATGCGGTTCTAAATCTAACGAGAAATGACAGGCATATCTCCTATCATATCTTTAACCCAGATGTTCTCTATCTACTACCGTCTAGCTTCCGACATAACTAATGCCTGGTTTCGTGCATGATACTCTGCCCATATTGTTAATAGCCATGGAGATTGTTGTTGTCGCGGAGTGAATTCCCGATTCTTTCGTGTGGACTGGTTCGGAGTTCGCCGTATTGTGCAACCCCCACAATAATAGGTCTTAGCTGACCCCATGGTTACTCGCTTCATCGTTTCGTTAAGGGAACCATGTCGCACAAGCCCCTTATATAATCCAAAGATTAAGTAAGATACAGTATGCTTTGCGCTCGAACAACGAAGCGATGAGTGGAAGTTACAAACATGTACGGGTCTTGCGCGTCTCTATAAAAGGGAAACTGAGCATGAGGGTATTGAGTAATAAATACTGGCTTTTTTACTATAAATACAGTAACTATGTGCGATACTTGCAGTCCCGGAAATAGCTGCATGGGTTAGAGAGAGGGGGGGGGAAGGGGAAAGAATGGGTTAATGAATAACAAAGAGCAATAGAAATTCTCCAAACTAGGTATAGGCATATAAAAAATTGTGAATTGTCCATCGCTCGATGTCAGGAGAAATACCTACGCACATTTCTTAGATGCTTACTGGAGGCCATATGTATTCCGACCCATAACCGCAACGCAATGCTAGTATCCCCACAAACCTCTCCTGATTATCTGATTCTCAGTCTAACTGGCGGGAAGTGACTGAGACTATAGGTCAAGAGTGGGCCTTTTTTTGTTTCCCTTGCTTGCTATGTGATGTGTACTGTGATAGCGGCGACAAGCGTTAATTATATTTTAATTATCGTGTTTAAGCCGCAGCTATTTATTGGCACGGATAACTACCACTCTTTAACCCCTTCGAGCCTTTTGAGCTCGAGGGAGTAAATATGCTGGGGGGTCCATGGACGTGGGTTTCGATTTAGGTAGGTAGGTTATTTGGTTATATCACGATGGATCCTTGATGGTCACGTAGGTCGGGATATTCTGCGAAGCAGTACAAGGATATGGTTAGCTATAGGTCCTACTTGGTATAAAGTGTCAACGGGCAAGGCACTGACGACTCAATTAGGCTTTGGGGCCGTGTTGAAGGGCAGAGAGGCGGTTGCTTCCCGCTGCCCGTTCTCGCTCTAGGGGACACAAGGACGAGATGCGGTGGAATGGAGAGAGAAAACAGGACCACGGCGATTTCTTAGTTAGTGTGCGAGCAGAACGAGGCTGAGGGATATACGGCTATTATGTGATCGCGAACTTTGGTCTTCGTGGGATAGTAGGTGTAGAAGAAATACTGCCATAGAATACGTGGCGTCGTTTCGTCCACTGTCATCGCCATCGTCGTCGTCGTCGTAGTTGCGGCCATATTGGCGTTGCTTTGCTTTATCCTACGTCGCACCCCAGGGGCCCAGGCGGATTTGATACCGGACATGCAAGAGTACGTTTCATGCCAAGGAGCTGCCTAGGAGTCTCATGTCCTTTTTTGTGTCCTTGTCTTGTGTTATTAAATAGGCTCGTTCGTTGGTATTGCAATGCAGTCGCCAGAGTTTTTCTTTTTTTCAATGTGTTATCGCATCGTCTTTGGTGATACGCAGATAACTCGAGAGTGGGCACACGATCAACCAAGCCGCGGCATCATAATATCGACAATATAGGACACCGGGCTCGTCAGACCATAGCGAAGTTCCGACAAGGATTTCCAGCAAGCTTCGGTGGTTCTATATGATAAGGAAATAACGCAAATGAAAAGAAAACTGTCTATCTATAGGCTCAGCAGCCAAGAAAGAAACGCCCAGGCGAAGAAAGGGGAAGAAGGATGAGAGAGAATAAGAAATAGGGTTATTATGAAATATTGAGTATGGGGAAACGAACGAGGGTCCAACAGAACTAGAACGTATTAAAATCAGAAGAGATAGCCCAATAGAGATATATAGCTACAGCTTCGACGGCCCGTCCAAACCAACAGGCTCCGCCCAGCACTTCAGGGGCCGCATGAAGGTGCAGCGGAACCGGCGAGCTAGGCGTTCTAGAAGATGCAAGGTTGGGTACAATGGACCAAGAATAGCCGTTAGACAGCCATAGGACCCTGCAAGAGAGGACGCGTTGCAAGCAAGCTTGGTATGCGGTCCCTCCCTAGCCCCCCCGAACCCAAAAATTTTCCGGGAGAAAGTCATTGGACCTTTCATGGGCTGCAACATGCAAAGCCACTTTGCATGCATCCCCCCCTAGAACCCAGGCTAGCCTATCTGCTACCTGATGGGACGATCCAAGCCGGCGAGATCTGGTAGGACAGTGAAGGGGAAGGGGGGAGGGGGAAGAAAGGGAGGGTGACCGGGGTCTAGATAATTTGCCCATATTTACCGAGAACGACATGCGTTGATTTGGATGCGGGACTCTTCATCTTTAGGCACGCAGGGCTGGCTTGCGGCAGCTGCTGTCGGTATAACACGTTAATCTGGTAGCTGAGGACGTCAAAAGAATAAATAAGCTGTGTCTGTATTAATGGGCTTCGATAGCTTTCATCGACCTCCATCATCTTTCAGCTAGAGACACGCGCAATGAAGCCAGCGTTGGCCTTTTCCGTCCATGCCGAATCTACCTAACCAAACAAAAAACAAGGCCCTATATGAACAACCAGAATAGAGGAGGGGTGTTTCCACCTATGTGGAGGAAACGAGAGGGTGTCGGTAGGGCTACTATTACAACAATTGACCGTGGTATAATCCTTTTTTCCTGAACTCCGCCCATGGCATGTAACAGTGAAGAAAACGCTGTGCTGTGCTGTATCCCTGGAAACAAACCACAAATCATAAAACTCGTTGCGAACCCGGCAGATTCGGCCGTTCTGGGGTGGTGGTGGTGGTGATGGTGGACCAGGGTCCGACATGCTGTGACCTGGACCGGCGTCGTACTCTTTTCCGAGGGACAGCTTTTTTTTCCGAACAAATATCTGCTTCCTTTGCCTGGAGTGGCCCCTCACGATAGGGAAATTTCCAAGTCTCATATATCATCTCTTCATCACGGCGTTGAACCGGGTCCCGGCTAGCCAAAGCCGGGGCTCTTCGGTAGCGAGTGTAAATATGCATCTCGTCGATGGTACGTCCCATTGACCATGCAGCTGAAACAGTGTAGGGCGTGGTAGGGTGACATCGAGTCTACGATGCCCAGATAAGGGACTAGGAGGAGGGTTCGAGACTGGCCGCCGACTAGTGTTGCGTAGACGGCCGTGACTGGGCTCGCACATCTAGGCCGTCGCAGCGCGTATGATCTGGGACCGACACTGCGGATGGCAATACCAACAACTACCAGTGGTATATTCTGTACCACAGTTTCCACATGTGTGCATATGCATCGTGTCGACGGGCCGCTTCGAAGCTGAAGTAGCACAAACTGATGTTGATGTTGCTGTCATTGTGACGAATTGGTGTGACTTTGATATGTGTGTGTGCGTGTCTAACCTGTTATAATCACCCGCGTCAGATCTAGAGCTCCTCTATGGCATCGTGGGCATATACATATAAGACCCCTCGATTCTCCCTCGTGTCATTGGGCTCGCTGGCTTCTGGAATCCAGAACGTTCGAGCACATACCTGTCTGTTATGGGCTAGACTTCAGGCAAAGTCGTGACGAGGTAGTATGAGCTAGACCAGGTTGGAGCTCTTCTTGCTTCGCTTGGTGAGCAGTCTTCTAGTGAGAGTGATGTGTTTCTTTTATTCTCTATTATCTTTTTAAGGCGAGATGTGATGAGGGGGGTCTTTCAAGGGAGTAAGGCTTGGGAGGGTGGAATGGTCAAGTTAATATCTGGATGTCGATCGTTGCTCGTCTCAGGACAACGGTTTTTTGGGGAAGGGGATTTGCTGGCATTAGATATGATCTCCAGGACTTAGATAGGTACTATCTATCGTGGATACTGAGCTCGTGGGCCGGGAAGGAAAGGCGCTTGGGCTACCTGTGTGGTATACATATACAGTACCTTCTATACGACGGTAACTATACACCTTGACGGTACGGAATGCCTACATGGCCGTGGTACAGAATACGCCATCGTGGTACGCCATGGCGGTGCCCCATCACGGTACAGGCTACAAGAAAGGCCAGGTACCTCGAGAACAACAGGGGCGTGAGGGGGACGGAGCAATAATGTATACGGTTTCCCTCGTGGGAGATGCCGACGCAGGCGAGCGAGTCCAGGTGCGCCCTAATGCAGCATTCAATAGTTCGACGACGGGCTGGAACTTGGGAGAAGACCCTCCACACCACCGGTTGACCTGCCCGAAGCCGCAATCAACCGCATCCTCTTGCACTTGTAGGGTGAGCGAGCACACGATTTCCGCTTTGGGCCAAGCTGTTGGGGTCCGGGGTGTGCCGATGGATAGTGTAGGCAGGTAAAGTGAGACGATGCCGAAAGCTTCGCTAGCCCATCCCATCTCGTGTAGAAGTGTAGATGAGGTATGAGAGAGTGGAGGAGGAGGGGGAAGAGAGGAGGAGCTTCAACAGGTTGTTAAGTATCACATGAGAGACATGGTAGTAGAGAATAAAGTTCTTTATTTATACCTAGGTAGGTACGCTCTTGTTCGAAGGAGGTAGGTACGATGTAGGTACTTATAGTGCATCTGCTTAGTGTGACAGACCCCTTATTTACAGGGTTGAGGTACTTAGACTGTACATGTATGTAGGTACCTACCTGGTAAAGTTGCAGATGTACATGTCGCACCGAGTACACCTCCTTAGAGAGACACATGTAGGCAAGCTGTAAGTTACCTACAAATAACTACCTACCTACAACCGTATACATGCACCACCTATATCAATAAGAGATCTCATCAATAATTATAGCACCAGGATGAAGATGGGTGTGGCTTACGGCCAGACAGACACCTGGGACCCGCTTGCCCGGATCAGGACGAGGGCAATATCATTAGAAATGGCCAAAAATGCAGATATCACGCCACCCACCTCGAAGCATTGGGTCCTTTCCACGTGGACCCAGCCTATTTTCAAACTACCTCGTGTGGAGACACCCTTACACTTACACTTATACCATGAGAACCTAACGAGTAGTATTTAACTGTACAAGACCTTGAACAGACACGGCATGAAATATACATTTGTAAAAAGCTCGAAAATTATTTAACTACATGTAGGTAGTGACTATGCTCTATTGCTGTACAAATTATGTTATATCCATTAAATATGGAGTCCCTACGGTACTACACTAGGTGCTCCGGGCAGTAGGTAGTGTACATAAGGTCAGGTCCCACTTGTGGAGGTCCTTAAGTAGGAACATCCAGCGGAAGTACCCACCTTCCTTTTATATGTGTACGTGCTACCCAAGTACCTAGTAGGTACTAGGTAACTTATCTTCCAGTTTGACGGTTGTCGGTGAGCAATGCGAGGACAAGCAATCCTAAGCGAATCAGAGATCCACGTCTGCCCATCTTATCACATACCTCTCTCTACCTGGTATTCCGTAGGCTATGCTGCCACTCGTGGTGGTGCCGCCAAGCCAGAGAAAACTTCTCCCACCTTTCAGATGTAACCTACGATATCGTACTTCGTATCAAGTATCAAGTTGTTGTCTAACAAGCTTGAACTGTCAAATCAGCGCACGATACCTCGTAGGTATGTATAATCGAGGGTATCGTGAAGGCCATATACGGTCCAGGTAGTGTACAGCATACGCACGTACCCGATGTGGTGGCTATCGTGCAGTAGGTATTCTGTATTCTGTACAATTCGTCGATGGAAGAAAAAAAAATTCATCCCCTGTCACCCCTCTCGGCGAGCCGGCTCGAAGAAAAGAGTAGCACCTGGACTCATAAAAATAAAGACATGGCGAGCTCGCTCGCTCTCCTGATCTCCTGATCGACGGACCACCTCAGGCAACACCATCCACTATTATCGTGTCAAACATTGGACAGCTGAGATTCCCGATGGAACAGTGAATGCAATATAACTCTTCATTGCACTTTATTGCGCTTCATTGCTATTCATTGCCATTCAATATTTCTCGCTCACGATATCTCGCTTACGGCTAGGTACTTACACTCCATGCTCGAGATTACGCTGCGTGGAATCGCTGGAAAGAAAGTCCATGCTTATTTTTCGACCAGCGCCCCTCGCCGGCAGCTAATATTCTCCGTCTGGACGATGTACACCAGGAGTCACCGGAAGAAGGCAAAGGGAAACTCGTTCCCTGCACATACACGTACGGTACCTACACAACTACCTAACCATGTAGGTAGGCTGCCGAGACTGGCGGGTAGGCGAATACCTACGAAGCACCAACCAGAGGAATCATTGCTCGCCCCATAGGACGAGAACCCACCGGCTCTCGCTACCATCAGCCCCGGTGCTGCATGCTCCGCCAGAATACCCATACACCCGTACACTAGATATTCTCAATACTACCTTACCTGTGCTCCATCGGAGGTGTAACCTGGGTACACGGGAGAGATATATCCCATATACACGTATAGGTACGGTACTTTATTCAGGAGGCACCCTGGGCTGCGCTCTCGACTCCAGCCATTGTTCTATGTCTTCCTATCGCGCGAGCAAACGTCAGGGTACCCAAGGTAGGCATTTCAACTTTCAGTAAGTACCTCTTAACACTGCATTCCACCTGAATCAGGGAGGCGCTCCGAGCTGTAGAAATAGCTGAAATTTTATGAGTCTCTTAGACGGTCTGGCCTTTGAGCTTATAAGCTGTCTAGCAACCCTGGCGCGTCCCGAGTGCCTGTTAGCGCGTAATGCCATCCCAGCTCAGGCTGACGCAGCCAGCCCAATACCGGGCTCGGATGCCTTTATCCAGTACCTTACGCATTTTTCTACGGCTTATAGACACTCGTCCTCGGAGAAAAGTGCCCTTGCAACAGCCGTATTGTGGCTTAATATAGTATACAGGCGGCACTTGACTCCCTAGATCGCCAGTTCGCGTTAATTAAATATTTGTCTCTTTTGGGGTGATCCTAAAAGCTGAAATCTGTTTGAGACTCGCTAATGAAAGCCCGTGCATTGATTAGCAGAGCTGTGAAGATCATGTCATTTCGACGGTTGGGCCGCGATAGCCTATTGCTGCACGAAGCGAAAGTGCTTCCCCGAGGGCACGAAGCCCTCTAATGTCGATCTTGTTGTTTTCGATATTATTCTTCACCCCGTTTCTAGGTTTCATTTATACGCATAGAACCTCAGTTCTAATCACCCGTTTTTGGCAGGTCCACATACCCATATCTATTTCTCGGCGTCCCATCCGGCTTGGCAACGTTAATCGTGTAAATCGCACCAGGAATGTGTGGGGATCTGGGGAGAGACGGCCAGTGTGCACCATACAAAGTCCCTTACCGAATATCCGAGCCGAAAGATAGCTGGACTAGGGACCCAGGTAGCTTAGTGACGCGGAACGCAAAAAGAAGCCGTCGAGAAATTAACACGTTATGCTAGGAAATTCTGCCATATTCACTTCTTTTTAGCCTCAAGGCAACGGGACCATCAGTACTAACGCAAGGGTCTCCGGTCGTCTTAGTCCATTGCTAAACATGACATGCCTAGTGTGGTTTTAAACACGGCGACTATCTACACTACAAGATGGCGATATCGTTAACGCCACAAATCATTGACATGAGGCGATTGAACAGCAAGTGAAAGAGAAGTGGACAAGCGCCGCCAAGATTCGTCACGGCATCGGACCGAGTGCATTGAACATATGGATCGTGGGACGGCTGCTCTCGCTTCGAGGGCCGCCTGGGGCCAAGTCTCGTACCATTGGTACCGGAATGCGAGTGGGTTCTGGATATGATCGTCCCGCGCGACAAGGGAGATAGTTACATTATACATAGCGTGTGCTGTGATGCGGCTGCTTACTGTCACAGCTACCAGCGGGGCGCTTGTTTTGCCGCTGATGCAGTCAAGCGTTGAATGTGGGCTGACATGGAGTAGGTCGCGTACTTGTTGGTCCCAAGACATTGAATGAGGCCCTAGCGATTCTCTTAAAGGGATCAGTTCACGGCGCTGGCATTCAGTCACTCGACGGACCCATGGAACCGATTGCTGCCTGGTTGTAGATCACGGCACTGGCCCCCAAGGCCCAGTCCTTCTCAGACCAGAGGAAGTTCGATCAGCTTCTATTTTCCGTACTTTGATGGCTACGTTGCCACTATGGACTGCCCTGCTGACACCGAAAATCATGCGCGTCTATCCGGACACCATCCCGACCGCGACAACAAGACACGAAGAATCGGAGTGGCGGCGTACGAAGAACATGAATAGCATCATGTCGACGTGATATCTATTTTGGTGGTCCTCTTTCCACGCAATAATCAGGCATCTGGGCCCTGGATGTTGAAGCCCACCGAGAATATGAAGTGACAGTACAACCTAGAGAAGCCTCGAGCGGACACACTTCGCAAGCATGAGCAGCGTCTACGTGACACAGTCCCACTCGGAAGGTTGTTCTGGTACAATGCCAGCAAAGGATGGGAACCCCTTTGCCGGATTCTCGACGCCCCTGTATCGGACGCGTTGTTTATTCATAACAACTGGATGGATGCTTTGAAAGTAGTCTGGGACCAGGTTATAGTGCTCCTCCCGCTGTGCATCGCTGTCTGGCTGTGTGTTTACAACTGCTTCGTATCGCTGGTGTGAGGATGAGGGATTGCGGGGATATCTACCTCAAGGAAGGGGGATCTCTCATTGCATCCGAGTCCATCTTCTCATTTGACAACGAGGAAGCCGATCGACGTGAACTAGTTCCTTCGTGCGCGCATTTGTAGATGTTGGACCTGGACGTGGCAGGCATTCTGCCGTTGCAGTCTGAAAACCCGCCTCAATTCTCCCATGGCCTCGCGGGACAGTGCCGCATAGCAAACAGATGCGTCTATTGAACTGCAAGTCGGTGCAATCGAATTATAGAGGCAAATTGTGGAGAAAGACTTTGCCTGAATACTGAGCAGACCGAGAGTGTCCGACGTCGACCTCATTTACGCTTCTGCCTCTCATAACTTGAGGCGAATCTGGCGTCAGGATAAGGCTAGACGATACCGCCCAAACTATAATATCACACTCGTGAGGATAGAATCCAAGCCGAGCTCAGCCCTGTGAGACGATTTTTTTGCTTCAAGATGAAGTGGGAAGGGAATGCGAGGGAAGGACAACGCTGCCTCTCACACATATCCGTCTCTTCAAGTCGGTCCGGGAATGTGGCCTGCCCTGTCTCATTCCTTTGATCTATAGCGCTCCTATGAACTTAACAATTGAGATCGGGATACCTATCCCGCACTGTTTGGTCTATATTGCATATCTCACGAGGACCTTAGTAGGAGCGCTAGAGATTCAAAGGGAGTAACAAATACACTAGCACATGCATATGCACTCACAGCCTAGGAACTCATCGCTTGATGAAGTTTCATACTGCCGGAACCAAATTGCCAGTGGATAAGATGGTCTCAAAAGAATGAGAACTGAAAGGTGCTCGGGAGCGGATTCTCGTCCCAAGGTCCACATGTGCTTACCGCTTTTAACTGAGCACGATAACCTTCTTCTTTACTAACTCTGGGGGCGGGACCGGTACCGTTTCCGGACATCGGAATGGGTCTATCTTTATGTGGGTAGGTTATACCCAGTTCCTGGACCTACACCGTCCTCGGAAAACCCAATCTCACCATTCAAGATGAACAAGACGACATCCGTAGAAGACACCGAACCTATCTACTTCCTGAGAACAAGTCGCTTCTATGTACACTACGCACTTTACCTTCTTAACCAATGCTGTGCTAACAAGTGCTCGCCCAGAACTTCTCGAGGCTACGAGGTTGTACTAGGACAAGATCCATAGGACTAGCCAGCGAAAAGTGCGGATTCTGGTCCTATTCTGTCGCTCACCTCCCTGCACTAGACGGCTTCGTGTGTTGTCGTTGGATTAGTGTATTCTAGCGTAGACAAATCCGCCCACATGCCTCCAGGCCCAAGCTATCAGCCCCGATGAATACACTACTGGCCGCAAAGCTCTCCCCTTCCCGCCCTCTAGACTAGATACTGGCGCGTACAGAAGTCCATTCTCTAGCTTATAGGTAGTGGACTGCGGATCGTCGAGGTTCTTGGTATGGCAAAGCTCGAGGTGTCAGGGTGACTAGTAGAAGACACTTGGTGTAGATACAGGATACCTCCGGGCGAGATATTATCTGTCCTCTACATGGCAGGCCACCGGCCAGCGTGCAATTGATAGGGGGTAAGGGTAGGCTGAAGTTAGGAGCAACCATAGGTAGTGTAGTATAGCTGTAGGTATCATATCATCCGCATCAAGATTGAAAATCAGGAATTGATCGCTATGTTGGCAACTTGAGCAGCCGCACCGAGAACGAGGGCGATATTGTGTATTGTGCATAGCACTCGCATGGTACACTCTCTTCTCGTGCCAACTCTGTTCAATTTGGTTGGTAGAATCATATGATATCGCGGCATAAAGTAAGCGCCTCCGTACTACTTTGTACTTGCGTGTCTTAACATCTGCTAGTTCGACAGACAAACGCGGTTGAGCTACCTGACTCAGGTGACCCGACGTCTAGATAAGTCTAAGTGGCGAAGACCGCTTAGCGCTGTCAAAGATCGAATCGATCCGGCTCTGGCCGATCTAGTGGGAAAATATAAGCACTTGCAGGTGCACCTTGACGGTAGCACATGACTCAGAAATGATGGAACAATGTCCACAATGAGAACTGCTTCCCAAGAAGATCATCTGCAACTACAGCGGTCACTCGGCTCCGTGAGGGGGAACTACGTCTCGTCTGAAATGGGTATCGTGATCTGATATTCTGCGACTGTCACACAGCTATGTAGACCTGACTAACACAAAATATTTCAAAGCTTTGACGCCGGCTAGGAAGCAATAACGGAGCCGCTCATACGCGCTGGCTCCCGCGGGCTTCCGTGATCTCGAGAGCCACGGGCTTGCTGTCCTCGGTGATCGCCTTGGATTCGACGGGCTCCTCGCCGAAGAGCTCGCCCATATGTTCGAGAGAGACGCCTGGAAGACGAGTTAGCTGATATACTTTTCTTTGACCATCAAGTAGCAAAGAGAGAGAGAGAAAGGGGAAAAAAAAAAAGGCGTACCCTTAGTTTCGGGGATGAAAAACCACACGAAGACGAGCATGATGACGCCGAAGCTTCCGTATATGAAATAAGTCCTAGCAAGCCAGTTACATTAGCGGGAGGCCTCGTGCTTGATCGATCTGCAACATCTACTTACCCGTATCCCTTGTAGCCCAACGTCGCCAACATGATGGGAAGCGTCCGGGCGACGACGAAGTTGAACAGCCACTGCGTCGCGGCCGCGAGAGCGACGTTCAGCGGGCGGAGGCGGGCGGTCGGGATCTCGGAGACCAGGATCCAGCAGGCCGGGCCCCAGCCGAACTGGAAGAAGGCCGCGAAGACGAAGATGAAGGCCAGGGCGAAGTAGCCGGCCACGGGCACTGGCTGGCCGTCCTGGGGCGGGGCGACGCGGACGTATATGCCGATGTAGAACATGCAGAAGGACTGGCCCATGGCGGAGACGAGGAGCGACCGGCGACGACCGAGCGAGTCGGCCATGAAGAGGAGGAAGATGCTGCACGACACGACCTTCACGATGCCGTAGACGCCGGTGCCGAGCAGGGAGTTCGAGGTGCCCTTGATGCCGAGATTCGTGAAGATGGTCGGCGCATAGACGTTGATTGCGTTTGTCCCGGTGAGCTGTTGGAAGACCATGAGCACGATACTCAGGATTGCGCGGTGGCGATTCGTCTTGACCAGCCACATCTCCTTCTGGAGAGACCAGAAGCTCGCGTCACCCATGAGCCGCCTCTCCTGCTCCAGCTGCTCGGCGATCTCGCGGAACTCCTCCTGAAGGTAAGGGTGGTCGTCGGGCAGTTGCCGCAGGGTTCTCAGGACATCCTTGGCCTCCTCCCACCGGTCCTTGCGAGCGAGATATCTGGGCGACTCGTTGCAGATCAACATCAGCGAGAAGAGAAGCAGGGCGGGGATGCCTTGGACGGCCAGCGGCACGATGTATTTCGTCGCGCCCTTCAGGTGCAGCTCGGCGCCGAAGTTGGTCCAGAAGGCGATCAGACTGCCGGTGACGATGAAGAGCTGATACATGCCGGTAAGCAGTCCACGAATGGCTCGAGGCGCGTTTTCAGAGACATAGATGGGATTGACCACACTTGACGCTCCCACTCCGAGGCCTATCCGCCATGTTAATTAATCAATTCACCAACCGAGCTGAGGATTTCGCGATGTTGTTCTTACCAGCGACGAACCGACCGATATATAGCGGTTCGAGATGTCCTGAGCCGGCCGCTTGGAAGATGACACCCACAAGCGTGAAGAGAGAGGCATAGATCAAACACCATTTACGGCCCAATATATCAGCCAGTGGGTAAGCTGCGAGAGCACCGGCGAAGCATCCGGCCTGCAGCACGGATACGATGTTCGCTTGAAGGTTCGCAGAATCGACAGTTGACGTATCGCCCAGGTTGTAGTCTCTATCCACGCGGAACTATGTGAGCTGCCTCCAGTCTTCTCAAGTAAAGTGAGTGTGCAAGAGGACGCGTCCGAACTTACTTGATGAAACTATCCAGCTTGATCACACCCCCGATAACACCACTGTCCCAGCCAAAAGAGGCGGCGCCGAAACAAGCCTCCAGAGATATTAGCACGGGATCCCGATTGAGAAAACGACGAACGGAACGGACTTACAGAGCATGCCAACAGGAAGACCCTCCAGCCATATATCTCCTTGGGATCAGTTTTCATCGCGTCATTTTTGACGATCTTCTTCAGCAGCTTAATTCCCGACATTGTGCTGACTGATGGGTTATCCCCGGGGCGACTGGAATCAAATCCGTTGCGCTATCCTGTCCCGTTTCGTATCTTCTGGCCAGGCAAGATTTGATCCAGGGCCGATGACAGGTTTAGTCAGTCGTCAGTCCCCTTCGATAGCAGACGGGGAAGCAAGAAGCAAGATCGATCAAGAAGACGAAGCGACCCGGAGGCGCGATGCCTGCGCCCTTTAAGAGAGAGAGCCCACTCGCACGGCACGACCCCGAGCCCAATGCAATTACCCCATCTCGCTCTTTGTGATCAACTAGACCAGAGCAGGGAGGTTTGCGAAATACGTAATATCATTCGCCCAAAGCTAACTCGTAAGGTGCCCTGCCCTATCTACTACGTTACCCGGATAGGCTCGCTCATTGTCGGGTCGGGATCCGTCACGCTGGAAGCAAAGAAGCCAGCTCCTGGTTGGCAGGAATCGGCCCGTCCGAGTTATTCCACCAACGGCGGTCTAGAGTTTGTCTACGGCCCTAGCCCCGGCTCTGCGTGCTTGGGCTTTTCTGGGGACTCCTCATTTGCCCATACCCCACGGGCCGCCAAACCTGATGAGGAGAAGGTCGGCCTTGTTAGTGCTGAATTTCCAAGGATGACCGATCCGCTGATCCAGCACCTGTTTGATATCACGCCTTGGCGGGAGTTTTAGTTCAACTCCTAACATCCCAATGCCTTTCTTTCTCAATTATCCCGTCTGGGCTTTTCCCCCCTTTACGCCGCCAGCTAGGAAGTAGGTATCTCATATGCCTGCCGTAGACAAGCCCAGGCGACGGACGACCGGCCATCCATCCATCCATCCTCCCTCCTTCAACCGTTGAACAGGGCCCCGAAAAGCGGTATCGAGCTATCTAACCCAGATCATCGTAGAAGGGCTGGGCATCCCCAAGAAGAACATGCGAGGTGGTGTAAGCGAGCCAATGATCGGCGGTCAGAGGCGGAGGTGTTTACCAGGTCGGTGGAGCTAGACAACTGAGCACTTTAGGCTCAATTGAAAAGATGTGCAAAGATGATTATGGAGCCGCGTTCCAACAACTGCTGCAGGGTATTTGTGATTACCTGCAGGACTACGCTAGAGGACATGAGGCGATGGGGAAACTTGGGGATCTGGCATCTGTGCCATGTGCACGGGTAGGTAGGGAGATAGATGATGTTGTATCACCTAGATAGAGGCGAGCCCGAAAGAGCAAAGTAGGTATTACTTTATATGATACGAAGTATTATACATACACTTAGAAGCATGGTTAACGATACGAGGGGGCCGTAACGATAGTAGCGATTTCAGACTCGAAGTTGAGGTCTGTCTGTTGCGCCTCCGGATAATCAACTTGAAGGAATATCAACTAGTGAATAGGCAATATCAATTCAGTCTTGTTAGTGTATTTAGCTAACAAAAGAAAGACCAATAAATCAAAACGGAAAACGAATCCGAACAGCTCCTTCCTCTCCTCTCGCCGAGGTTCCTTAAGGCCGAAACGGTGAAGATAACACGAAGGGGATAAGAAGGAGAATACGTTGCACTGATATTCTTAGGAAAAAGAGAACAAAAGCCTGGACGAGTAAACGAGAAGACGATAAAAATATATCGTATCAGACACATCCTAGCTCGCCCGTCCAGCACTTCACTCCACCCGCGATGCTGCTGTCTAACCCATCACGCACAACGTTGGGCCAAGACCCGACACACCGCACCCACGCCATCAACGGCTACGCCTTCCAGCAGGACGCGATCCGCTCCTTCAGGGGTTGGCAGTACGCGTGCTTCTACGCCTCCTCCTCCTCGTCGCGAGCCGCCAACGCCAAGAAGGAGCCGCTCTTCGTGCACCTGTCCCGGCGGAAGCTCCCCGACGGGCCCTGGCAGACCATCGTGTTCGAGGACTACCCGCAGACGACGGACGACGGACACAACACGGTTCAGGTAACTACCATCCTTTCATCCATTCACCCATGTATCCATGTATCCACGTATCAGTCCGTCCTAGTGGAATAAGCGAAATCACAACTTTGCTATGAGATGACGGACCCACGAACCCAGAGCAGGGTAGAGCAGAGCAGACCGCAAAGACGTTCGTTCGTCAGATCTAACTAACATCTTCTCGAGGGGGCCGTATAGCTCGGGATATGCCCAGGAGACGGCACGATCCACCTCTCGTACGACCACCACTGCGACGCGCTGCGCTACCGGCACTCGCGCGTGGGCGCAGCGACGGCGCCCGAGGCCACGACCTGGGCCGCCGAGCTGTTCACGCCGACGCTGTATGGGCGCCTCCCGGGTCTCTCGGTGACGCCAGAGATCGCGGACCTGCTCAGCTACGTCACGTACCCGCGCTTCGAGACGCGGGGGCAGGACCTCCTGTTCACCTTCCGCACCGGTAAGGCCGGGCTGGGCGATGACCATCTCTGCGTGTACACGGCTGCGCAGCCAGATACGCTTGCAGATGCAGGCACGGATGAAGATGGAAATACGAGAGCGGTGGGATCCTACGCGTTCCTCGGCACGCATCTCAGGGGCGTGCTGAACAACCCGTACATCCACGGCCTCGACGCCTCGCCCGACGGCCGCACGCTGCACGCTACCTGGGTGTACCGCGACTTCGTCGCCTACGACGGCTGGGACGACCCGCTCGACGCGAAGCACAAGACGCAGGCGGGGCCGAATTCGGCCGCCAACAACCGCGACATATGCCACGCCTGGTCCACGGACGGCGGTACCGTCTGGCGCGCGGGCGCGGGCGCGGGCGTGGTCGTCGCCGACCTGCGCCGCGGCGAGAGCGTCCTGCCCACCTCACCGGGCGTCGTCGCCTTCGCGATACCCAAGGGCTCGGGCCTCACGAACCAGGAGTCGCAGGCCGTTGACGCCGAGGGGGGCGTGCACGTGCTGAATCGCGACCATCTAGATGCCGATGGCGTGCTGCGCTGGAGACATTACTACTTGGCTCCCGGAGGTGAGTGATGGTCGTCGTCGTTGTCGTCGTCGTCAGCAGCTTGCGTGATATATGAATGCTATACCGTGCTCGCTGCCGCGCCCTGTCCTCGCCCCCTCCGTATTCCGCGTGGCTGACGGCAAAAAAAAATAATGAAAATAGACTCTGCCACGTGGACCGCGCGAGCGATCCCCCACGTCGACGGTGCGTGCGGCGGGAGCCGCGGCCGGCTTGCCGTGAGCCGAGATGGATATCTGTTCCTCGTGCTCCCTCATCACGCGGACCCCGTGCTGACGATCCTGAGGGCGTCGAGGGCGGCGGAGTACGCGGACTACGAGCTCGTCTGGCGAGGCGAGGGGTTCCCGCCTACTGATCCGCTGGTCGATAAGGCCAGGCTGTCCCATGACAACGTCCTCTCGGTATTCACGAGGGCGCTCCGTGGATCGGAAGGAGATGCGGACGTGGTGGTGCTGGATTTCAAGCTCTGATCGCTTCGGTAGACATATATGCTCGTTCGCTCTGATGTGACGAGTTGTCCGCCGTCGGAATCGGATAGTTGATTATAGATGCTATATTAGATGTTGCGCTCCCAAACGCGAAATGTAATCCAAGATGTCACACTATGTTTATACAATACGCTCGTGATCTCATTATATCTCCTAATCCCTGTTTTCCCAAGTATTGGCAACCCATCACCTAACACATTGAGGCTACCTTTTTGTTGTACAGCCATCCGTTTGTTCCTCTGCCTTCTTCACTTCTGTCTTTTGGGTAGACACCTCCGGCTTTTGGGTAGGTATCTCCGTCTTTTGGGCGGACACGTCGGTCTTCTTAGGAGACGTAGTCAAAAGTCTCGTCTCGAGCCACTTCTCTGCGTTGAATCCTAACATGATTGAAATTTCCAATGAACCATGCGCCGCTAAGACGACAAGCAAAATAATGTCAAAAACGTGGACAAACCACCAGTAATATTGGCGGCCGAATTGACAGTTGGCGAATTCGTACTTCCATTCCCAGGAATCCTGGTCGAACCATACGCTCAGAAGCCCGGCATTCCCGTCAAAATCGGCCATCATGCTTCGGACCGTAATCTCGCGAATCCCTGGGAGCCCGGGCCTCCCAGGAAGTCCATCAGTACGGGCTGCCTCCCAGTGAGATATGTTCCACCGGCGCTCATCGCCTGGTAAAGATTGGTTGATATAATGATAGGTATCGCAGCCCTCGTGGTCGTGTCCATTAAGAATAACGCCTCTTCGCCCTGTCCCTCCGGCTGGGGCGTTGGGGTTGCCGCTTAGGCCATATATACCCTCCAGAAATCCTCGAGAGGCGTCTTCTGATAGCTGATTCTGTTCCTTGACTCCACCACCTTCGTGAAAGTCGAAGAATGGAGGGTCGACACATACGCCTTCCGGCTTGTACAGTGGCATATGAGTAAGCACGATGGTAAAGTGGCCCTTGAACTCGACTGCCGTAGAAGCATCTATAACAGCGTTGATGAAGGCGTACGTATCGTCCTGTAGAGACTGGTTCAGTGCCGGGGTATCGAGATTCATGTTGTTGATATTGATGATTCGCAGCTCTGGAGCTAATCGGTTGGATGTTGGATTCGTCTCGGGATCAAAAACCGTCGCATTTGTGGCAGGGTCCCCAATTGGTAATTCAAAGCGAAGTTCATACGAGGCCTTGCCAAACGCACGCTCAAATCGTTCTAGGCGCTCCGGAGTCAGATCGCCGGCATAGCCAACATCGTGGTTCCCCACCACATTGATGAGCCTCCGCTGCCATGTTGCCGCTTCATCATCATCCCTGCCAAGTATACCGCTCACGTTGTACTCCTTGGCCGGATACTGGGCAACTTCGTCGGGGATACGCTCGGCGCCCCCGAACGAACGATTCCAAAAGCGCTTACTGCGCCTGTTAAACTCGGGATCCCTAATCCATTGGCTCCCAAGAAGATCGCCAAGAACGGTGACATGTGTAGGCTTCGTCCACCATCTTAGGGTGCGGTAGATGTGGGCGAGATAGAAGTCGTTCCCGAAGAGGTCGACATGCTTCCGTAGAGATTCGAGTGTGTCGGGAATGTCGTCGAAAAACACATCGACAAGATCGTGGGTGACCTGACGAAAGCGCTTACGCAGGGAAGGCTGTTCGGTCTGCCATGTCAAATGCCTGATGGCCCATTCGAGGTGAAGAAAAGCTGGGCGGCCGTAATTTCGGATGGCCGTGTCGCCCTCGAGTTGGGGATCTCCCAGCGCGAGGAGGCGGAAGGGGGCCGATATGCCCGTGGGACTGGAGACATGCTGTCGCAAGGGATCGTGGAGAGCAGACGGGCCGGCAGCCGAGTCGAAATCGGAGCCGGATATACTGGCGTTTGAGGCGTTCGCGTTCGAGGTGTCGACTGCGTTCGATATCGTGGGCGGCAAAGGAAAGGCACATCCTCCAAAGAGAGGATAAAGGTACAGGTGAACGGTACAGGCTACGGCGATGATGGAGAAGAGTCCCACGGCACTGCGGAGGAAAGAGAGGAGAGATACAGGTGACATTTGAACGACAGCGCGGGCCGAAGCCGTCGATGATGCCAAAAATGGCCCCGGGCTGTTGAGATGAGTAAAAGGGCGGACGAAGTAGGAATTCCAACTGTAGGTACGAAATGGCCTGTACTGTAGGTGGTAGTGCAGATTGAGTTTCAAGGGGCTGGTTGGTGCATGTGATAGGGCAGAATAGGGGTTTGACAGCTTCGATGGACCCCTGTATGCGGGCTGTATGCAGTGGCCAGCAGGTACTCAATGGTACCTGGAGTATGAAGGTACCTACGCTACGGTACCTACCCCTTGGCCTGGTACACGTAGGGACTGCGTAAAACGTCCTTGTAGGTTGTAGGCAGGTACCATCAAGGCACCATGAACTTTCTCCCAGCCCATAAATCAAGTTCCAAATCTCAAACTCGAAATTCAAGACCCGAAATTCATCGCACATTCGCCAGCCTCATCTCCTATTCGTACCTACTTAACAGTATCCCACTGATATTCTTAGGAGCCACAAAGCCTTCTATCCTGTAACTTTCTAACCTACCAAGTAGTGTACCTGCCGGCCTCTGTGTTTATCGACTTATATGAAAGATAGTGTTCATCTAACTCCCCAGTTGCCTGAAACACACAACTATCATATCTCATAGTGTAGTAGTCACAATCGTGATCTGGCATGTCATAGCCCGCCGGCATCTTCTCCCTCCTCATCATATGATGGGAACATAACTTCGAAGCGAACATCGTCCGCATCATCATCATCGGTTGCGAAGGCAAAGGCGACCATCATGTTGTCCTGGAATCCTTTGTCTGCAGGAGTGTCGTCCAGGTCGAAATCCAATGGCTCCCACCCTTGAGCGGGATCGGTCTTGCTCTTGAGCAGAGCAAATCTAATCTGCGAAGCGTCGCTTGGGAGCTGCGTCTTCGTGGTGGACTTGGGAGACGCCGTAATGCCATCCGGGTATCTCTCCTTCAGGGTCTCTAGTAGCTCCTCTTGGACATGACTGAAGGTCGCCACGGGATCAATATAGAGGAACACGGTCTGGGTGCCGCACTTGAAGCGAATCGACAGATCAATGTCGCGTACGGTGTTTCGCTGCACCTTTGAAGCCGGTCAGCAAGAGTGCTTTGCTCGTCTCACAACTTTTCAGGTATGCATGCTTCTTCAAGTTTGCATGGTTGGTTAGGCAATAGGGCATGGATATTTTGATGCTCCGTAGCATACTCACCATGGTGAATGATTTTTGGAGGGAAGATCTCTCGGCGTATCTGATGATTGGGATCTGAGTCTTGAAGAGATTTGCAGAGGTGAAGGGTGTGCTAACAAGAAACTTGCAGCACTTCTTCACGTTGTGATGCCTGAGTACAAAGCGAGATGACGGGAATGAGTACATGTAAGTACCCAAGGTACTTCGTTACTTAGCTGGCAGCACCTTGACGCGGAAGCACGTGTACCTCGCTCCATGGACCCCACCCAAGTCAAAAAGAGAGCTCAGCATGGCTTGCCAAAGCTTATAGTCTTCAACAATCCAATTAAAGCGTGCTCGATTGGAGACGCCTACACGAAGTGCTGCCTCACAGAAGAGCTTTCAACCCCGGATCCCCTGCGGCGTTCACCAGCTGCTTAGGCACTTCTGCTGAACTTATCATCTCCAGCCACACCGGCTTGCCTCGACGACAGAATGGAGCAGGCAGATACAACACCACGGCGCTCCCGATCGGAGCTGACTCGCGAAGAATATGACCAGATATGGAACAATTCTCGTCTGTCTATGCCGCCGCTCGTGCGAATCCCTGCCGCGGCTGCAGCTGCCTTTGGTATTGGCATGACATTGGGTCTAGCGCATGGTAGCAAGATGGCTGGCCTACGCTTCCGAGCCGAGCACGCCCACCGACTCCCCACGACAACAACCGGCTGGTATCTGTATCATAAGAGCAAGAATTATCATCTTGCCTTTGGGGGGCTAAAAGAGGGCTTCAAAGCGGGAGCCAAGCTGGGACTGCTGAGCACTGCCATGTTCTGCGCCGAGAATCTGTTTGACGAGCACCGCGGGAGCCAAGACTTCATCAACACCGTCATGGCAAGTCTGGCAGTAGCAGGCGGGTTCAGTCTTTGGAGTACGTTGCCGTAACCAAATATTGCCCGTGTCCTGCTGCATTCGCTAACTCTGTCAGATCGCTTCTCGGCCGCAGAAACAGCAAGGACGGCAAAGAAGGGTCTCATATTCGGCCTGGTTTATGGCGGTTTCCAGGACCTTCTCTCACTTGCTAAGGGTCGCCCTGTCGGATATGTCACTTTCATTCGGAGTCACATTGGGAAGCCCGTCGAAGAATCCGAATCGTTTAGATGACTGATCCGAAACATTCGGGCGACTACGATTGCCACTTGATCCGGTATTGCGGGCAAAGCGACCTGCATAAGCAGGTGTTTCGCCTGCCTGCCGATTAGCGAAGTCCAGGCCTGGCCTTCTTTAATCCGCAGCTGTCGTTTTCCAGTGTAATGCGAAACTGGACCATGGCTTCCAGAGCCAACGAATAGGATGATCAAAGGTACCGCAACAATGCGAGCCGAGCTTATATCCAATCAAAAAGCTCTGAGATACAGAAGACCTAGGGAGTGTCTCGGGCTGGTCACCGAGCCAGACCCTTATGTCGTGAGGTGCTTTGGGATGATTGCCTGTGACTCTACACGAGCTCGACACGAACCGAACTATCAGCATCGTGGGAGAAGAGATGGAACGACGTTAACACAATTGCAATTAACAACCAGCCCGGAATCCCCAGATGAATCCCGGAGGCGAAGGAGCCAATAATCGATGAAAGGCAGAATTGGAAACCGGCTTGTCTTCTAAACACGGCCACCAAAGCTCCTCGCCGTATCGAAAGAACCCAGCATTCAGCGGCAGTACCTTACTTCCTCCACTATTGCTAGTCTCACAGCAGAAGAGCTGATCCTCCCGGACCCCCCGTCGATGTGGTGTTCATCTGTCAATATTAGTATATTGCTTCGTCAACAACCCGCCATATGGTCGTTGTTGGCAGAATGGCGGAGAGGCCGATGCGTTACAGCATTAAACGGTTTGCAACGGACACTCTCAAAATTTTGTAAAGGGCCCATCATACTACGACTGTGCACACGATCCGTTCGTCAGTCTTTTTAAACGTACTTACGTTGGGCCGATTGAGGTTCGCAGTAACTGTGACCCTTTGCCTGGACCATTGATATACAAGAGAGAAAAAACCGTTCAACAACGCAACACTCTCCCATAACTGTAGCTACTGAGTAGAGACATGTGGATTATTGGACATATTACAGTGGATGACCGTATAAAAATACAGACACCAGAGCTCAACCCCATCCTGTTGAATATGAATAGCTAAATGTTACAGTTCGTTATACTGCTATTGGGAGATAGAGGCTCATCTCAGAGTAGGCGAAATAGCACCACGACAGCTTCAAAGCTAAGAGCTGGATTACCTACTAATTAAGTATTCATGCATCCAGATTTCTTCGATATCGGCCAGCTAGGGCACGTGAGTGCAGATTGCATGAAGTTGAAACTTCGCACCAACCTACTTCGTACGTGAACCTGTTACCCACTTCCTTCCACTTCCACTTCCACTTCTCCCACTTCTCCCAGCACCCCATCTCCCACCACCCCACGTTTGCATGGGGGACCCCTTGAAGAAGCAAAAAAGCCGCATCGCAGCGTACAGGAATAGGTAGGTACACCAGGTCGACCGCAATCCTGCTGATGCTGGTACGGTTTGCTCTACCCGCTGGGATGTATCACGTTGGGCGAGCAAGCGGTCTCGGCCTTCCAGAAACCGAAGCCCTGAGTCGTGGGAACAATCCACCGGCGACCGTTGGCCCCACGGATTTCCACCTTGAGCCGCCGAAAAGCTAGCTGTGCAGGCATACTACGCTATCACGCGGCTGTGGGGATGTCGGTACCAGGAGCGGAACTGCATGAACCAGTCAAGGAGAAAAGAACCGTACCTTAACTCCTCGAGGTACGAAGTATGTAGTTGAGGCAATAAAGGTCACGTACGACTCCTCGTACACTACTAGGTACTATCTAAGTACCGCGGTACTCAATGTAACGAAATACCGTCACGACGTCGGTAGGTACATACAGCGCTACACGTACCAGCAGCAGACAGCAGTAGGGTGAGTAAGCTGCTTTTAGCGCCAGCTACCAGCTCTATCTAATCCAGCAGAGCGTTTTCTGATTGGCCAATGGTCGCTGCTCGCATGGGGCTACCTACTTGAGCATATGACGGCTACTAGCGGCTCTTCCCCCGGGCCCACGTGATCGCATTGTGCTCGCGATAAGGGATCCCCGCGAAAGACGCAGGCTATCGTTCTGTCATCGAATCGTAAGTACAAGTCCGGGCCTATCAGACGAAGGGGCGCGTCTGGCAGAGGGATGTCCCTGCTGCATGATGACATTTTCCGGATCTGCCGCGGTCTCCCAAGGCCGGGAGCCGCTACGAACTTATGAGCGAACTCGGAGATAGAGAGGCTCGAGACACGCTCCCAAGGCCACGCGGAACCTTTACGAGAAAAGCTAAAAGGAGGCCCCTCACGCCCTACTTATAAGTACTTGGTAGTATGCTTTGTTTGTTACAGTATGTTGTTGTCTCTATTGTCATATCGCCCCAGGTAACCATTACCCTGCGACAATACAGATAAGTTACAGCTGAGCCTTCCTCCGAGCATCGCCCCTCAGAGCTGTGTACTGGCGTCTACTCTTATTTATTCACCATCTTTCGTTTGCCTTATCGTTGTCAAGGCCCAGTGTGACGAAACTAATCATGATCAAGACACCCGCGCTGGGCAGGGTGCCACTCCTCCCATACTATGTTGCTTCGATGAAGATGACCCCGTCAGGCGTTTTATGCGTTACTGGTCGTCATAGATATTCACAGATTTCCAGCACAGACTTGCGAACAAGGAGGAGAATACATGGCTCGTCTACTCGCTCGTCGGCTCCCGTTGCGGATCCGATCGCTGTGGCCTCAACCCCCGTTGGTGGGCTCCCTATAAATGCGCAGGTGTCTCCCATCCAAACATCAGCGATACCGAAACAAGCCCCTTTATCTGTACTCCCACTGGCGACGGTCCTACGGTCGTTAGCATCAACCACGATATCGTCATCCCGGCTCCTCCTGCCGCCTTCGCTCGCGATTATGTCCACGCTCGCCTACTCGAAAGGAGCATTATTGAACCCGGACAAGAATCCAGTGCTTCGTTGGTTCTTGAAAAAGACCTTCTATGCCCAATTCTGTGCGGGCGAAAATGCCGTCGAAGTTCGTCGCACCATCGATGGTCTCAAAGGGATCGGCTTCACCGGCGTGATATTAGGCTACGGGAAAGAAGTCGTCCTGACGGACGAGCAGACGCGCGATCTATCGTCATCCGCCGAAGGGCGCACAGCTGAAGAGTGCAACCTTAACGAAATTACGCCCTGGGCAGAGGGAACCATGGAGACTCTCAAACTGGCGGGACCGGACGATTTTGTAGCGCTCAAGTTCAGCGGTGCCGGACGCCAGGCTCTCTATGCGCTGAAGAACCGACTTCCGCCACCACCACAGCTCAAGAAGGCCATTGACGAGATTTGCGACCTAGCTGCGGAGAGAGACGTGCCTTTACTTTTTGACGCCGAGCAGACTGCCATCCAGGCCGGAATCGATGACTGGACTCTCCAATACCAGCGCAAATACAATACGAAGCCAGGCCATGCCATCATCTACGGCACCTATCAGGCCTATCTGAAGATTACGCCCTCCACGCTGGGCTCTCATCTCGCCGCCGCATCAAAGGAAGGTTTCACGCTGGGCGTCAAACTCGTCCGTGGCGCGTACCTCGGCACCGACCCCCGCCACATCATCCACGACACCAAGGCCGAGACGGACGCGGCGTACGACGGCATCGCATCCAGCCTCATCCGACGGCAATGGGGGCCCACGCTACAGCAAGACGTCGCCTTCCCGCGTGTCAGCATCCTACTCGGCTCGCACAACCTCGAGTCCGTGCGCAAGGCCCGTCAGATCAGGGCCAGCCCCGAATACGCCGGGGCCGAGCTCGCCATCGCGCAGCTGCAGGGCATGGCGGACGAGGTGAGCTGCGAGCTCCTCGCGGCGAAAGCTACGGAGCAGGTGGGAGATCCAGAAGCGGCTGCCAAGTCGTCCGAAGCACCTCGCGCATACAAGTACCTCGTCTGGGGCACGACTAAAGAGTGCATGAAGTATCTCCTGCGGAGAGCGCACGAGAACAAGGACGCCGTCGCGCGGACGAAGAGCGGGCGCGACGCGGCCTGGGGCGAGATCAAGCGGCGCACGATGGCCGTCGTCGGCCTTGCTTGAGAGAACGTTTATTTATTCCCTTCCTGTGCGAGCCTCTGTTTCTACCCGTTCATCGCAAGGGTTTGAAAAATCTCATGGTCTAGAATGGCGAAAGAAAACAATAATACGTGCGATTCATGACCCGTGGATTCAAGATGAATTTTGAATTCGGCTCTTGTCGGGATGGGCCGGTGGGCGCGTAGGTGGTTGGGAGGTTGTGGAGTTTTTCTGTGATTTTTCTTCAGCATTTAGCGAAGATTCCCAAGGTCGGCTTTTTTTCCTTCTTCTGGAGGAAAAGGGGGAGGGGGAGGGGGAGTTGGAAGAAGCGCCAAACAGACAGAGACAAACAGACAGACATGAAGCGGCATACCATCATGTTTCATAGCATATCTAGAGAGCATCAAACTAAATTTTCTCTGGGACTTTTAGTCGAGAATAAGAATATTCTAGATTTAGGTTGCATGGCAGGATTTGCAATGGCGGAATATTGTTTTATATGCAGGTATTCGAACATTCCTAGGTTACCTTGTCCCTGTGGCTCTCACTCACTCAACACTCTCCGAGGCGGTGGTTAGTTCATTTCTCGCATTTGCACAATTCCGGCTTCGGTTTTGTTTTTGCGTCTTATCGATTTTCGTAATTTTTTTCTGCTTCTTTTTACCTTAATTCGCTATACTTGTTTTGCTCATAAACCCCTCAACGCCATGCTGGTGGTCACCAACGTGGTCATCTCCCTCTCCCTCTCGAGCGGATCCTTTATGCTGTCGAGCCAGCTCACGCCGTTCAGCTTGTAGTACTTGCGCACGCGCGCCCAGTCCGTGAGGGCCGTGAGCGTCTCGTCCGTGAAGGGCGCCGGAACGCCTTGGACGTGGGCGAGGAGGTGCTTCTCTACATCCTGGGCAGTCGGTGGCGGATTCTCGTTGGCGCCTGTGTCCAAGTCTGTTGTTGCTGCTGCTGCTGGTGATGATGATGATGTTGGTGGTGTGACGAGAACCTTGACGATAACTAGGTCTCTGGTTGTGGGCGTGATGCCGTAGCGGCGGTACGACTCGGAAATCTGGGAAGGTGTCAGCTTACGTACTATATCACGTTTCTCATGCTTGCTGATAGGGTTTTTTTTTTTTTCCTTTTAAAAAAGAAGAAGAAATGAGTTGAGAAACAGCCAAAAAGGGATTGGAAAATATCATGTCCATTGACTTATACTTGTCTCACCCGGCTTACATTATTCGTGGGACTAAGTGAGTATACGATCTCCGAGTGCACGGTGGGCGTTTTCAGAGACCCGGCGACCTGCGCCGTTATGGCCTTGAAGGCGGCGGCGAGGACCTGGATCCGCGAGGTGACCTTTGAGAATCGAAGGCATGGAACATCAGCTGGGTTGGTTCTGTGATCTGGTATACCGGCCCTCTCAAGCTTCCGCTCGATGTCACGATGTCATGATGTCCCATCATGTAATTGGACCTACCACGCTGGCGTCTATCAGGGCGTACTCGAACTCTGAGTTCCGGGCTAGCAGCTGCTGGTGCAGGAACGCGGCGTTGGCGACGTCGCGGAACACGGCGACGTGCACCGAGTGCGTTTCTGGGACGTGCTCGAGATGGAGGGTCTCCAGGAGTGGTGTTATCGAGGCCGACATTGTGAGGGATCGCGCTGGAGAGCGAATTGCGGCTTCTTCTGGTTGGTGGTGGGCTGTCTTTTTGTCTTTTTGACGTTCGGCTGGAATCGGCGTCTTCTCTTGGTTGTTGTCGTAAGTCGGATGGGATAGGAGGCTCTAGTGAGTGTTGGGTATTTGTGCTCATCAGTGAGAATGAGAGTAAGAGTGGAAATGAGGATGAGACTGAGATCGAGACTGTAAAAGATGTTGATACTCTCTCGGTACCTATCTAATGGTACCAGATGTCAGTCATCACTGGCGGGGCACTTTGGCACTTTGGAGGGGCACGGCATACAGCTGACGCCAATTGGCACCGTAGAAAACTGCTCCCCTTTTTTGACCCCCTGAACTTATAAATTTCATGTGAATCTACCTATATTTTAAGTACCTGGCCAAGGCGGTCATAGTATGGAGATTAATTACTCCATCGCGTCGTCAGATCTAACAAGACTACATTGTCAGACCGTAGGCGGGGCGGGTATACGTCTCCCAGTTTTGATGGCCGTGCTCGTGACCTCGCTTGGCAGTACCTACTATAAGGTTGGTTATTTGCTTCACTTAGGCAGTGCCTATGTCTAATTGTTCCTATTATTATGTACAAAGGCGCATTTTTATCCGGAGTGTACAGCCCGGTAAAGGAAATAAATCCTTGAGACTTAATATACAGCGTATCATAGACTCGGAAAGGAAGTATGACTTGGCACTATAGTAGACGGTCTAGCATAGTGTTGGGACGACTGTAGGGGTTATATTGAATTGAGACCGAAATTAGAGTTGTATGAAATAGTACCCCTGACAGTCAAACTAATGTGTACATAATCCTTCTCTCTCTTGTCGATAAAGAGCTTCAAGATCTTCTTCATGGGACGGTGTTGGGACATAGGGAACTTAGAACTGCAAAATCCGATATCTCCCATGACGTACAAAAAAGCCAGGAATGTTGAGCGAATTCTCTCGCTGTATGTTTCCGCGCAAAAGCAGTCTCTAACTCAGAAGAGACTGCATGGGGGACAGCAGTGTTGTGAGCAGCTACCGATACGTCAGCATAGGGGACTATATGTTTGATTGAATCTTTTAAGTGCTCACCCAGATTTCGAGTTCCTTCTGGTCTGACTTCGCCTGGAACTTCTCATCTAGAATATCTGCGATCGACTTTGTTAATCATGTTCAACTCTTACGAGGAGTCGCGAGCACGGGAGTCTATACCTTCTGTCATATAGAGAACGTCCTGAATCTGGCCATCTGACTTCAGATCATCCCAGAACTTGTCCGCTTCGGCCTTGTCCTCCCCAGTCGGTAATGTTTCCGATTCGGCTCAGGGAAAATCGGACCGCTATAACAGAGGCGGGCACATTTAGTATGAAAACCTTCTCACGCGCATATCACTGGTAGTTGTAGGGGATGGACTTACTTTCCGGCTTGTACTCTTTTCCCTCGCGAGTCTTCATGCACTTCCGAATCTCCTTGCGAAGCTGTAAAACACATTGCGCCAACACTTAGTAATAGCATCCTAATATGCTGGTCTGGGACTTGGCAATTGTTCTGCGCCATATTGTGGAAGATGGACAGCGGATGCTCGAAATAGGGCCAGCCGACGCGAGGGATTTCATGACTTGAAGGAGCCATGCTGTACTTAATATATTATCCCAGCGCAAGAAACAGTTAAGACTCGTTGACATTACTTTGAAAGTTTAAGGTGCTACATGCCCCCTTCAAATAATCAATTTGTGATTGTCTTTTGATTCAAGTTGTGCAGTGGTTCTTCCGCTGGAGGTTAAGTAACTATAAACTAGACAAGCTCCTTCTCATGGAGGGAGGTGAGATAATGGCAGTTATTCCTTTTCTCTTCTATAAAAGACAATAACATGCGAAGCTTCTGAAGTACCTATATACATACCTATGTACTTATGAGCGCGTTGAGTTTGTTGTGTTGCCCAGTACGCGTTGATTAGAGTGTGAGCAACTCGCGCGTAGAAGGCATGTAAGTACTTAGTATATTTTGCCCTCTTTGATTAGACGTTCTCTCTTCAAGCCATCTCATCTTATTGCCGAAATTCTTTGCCGGCGAGATCTCTTCTATAGCCGTTCTCTCTCTCTCTCTTTCTCTTTTTCTCTCTCTCTCGCTCGTGAGTTGCCCCTTCTTATTTCCTGGCTGTGATCTCGTACTCACTATAGCCTGTGTATCTAGGCACGATGTCTTCTTGCCCTGATGATGCTCGTACTGGCTGTAATGGCACCCTCCAGGGTAACAGTCCGTGAGTACTTGAGCCCTGCGTTATTTTGGGTATCTTATTAACCCGCAGTCTAGTGCTGAAGCCATTGATGGGTCTTGGGATACGTCCTCGTGTTCCTCTTCCGTCACCTTGGGGAGGTCGCCTCCGGGTCATACCGCGCCGTCGCCAACTACTTTTCGGTTCCGTTCAGCGCCTGTTTACGATGTTCGCCACTTTATGCCGGTGTCACCTTTACGTCCCTGCTCGAAGAAAGAAAAAAGTGAAGATGAGGACGAAGAAGAAGCGGAAGTTGAAACCGATGAAGAGACTGTTACTGCCATTGGCGATGACAATAACGACGAGTATAACGAAAACGACGAAGATACAAGTATCCCAGTGCTCATTGTCTCTGACATTCCTCAAATTCGCGAGTCTATTGTGCGTGCTCCCGCTCATGCTCCCGCTCCCACTCCTACGCCCGTTCTCGGTGCCTCTCGCAGCCGCCGCTCCAACGTTAGAGGTCCCCATGACGGCGGTGCGGTACAACAGTCAACTCACCGCGCACGTGCCCGGCCTACTCGTGGTAGAGCTCGCGCTATCCCCTGCCTGGGATGCGCCCGGTCGGCCCTTCGCGGCCGTTCAGATAGTATCTGTCACGACGCCGTAGGGCGCGGTCTGCGCTGTTACCGTTGCGCCTCTGGGCGCAGTTGTGAGCCTCTGTATGGAGCCCCGAAACTTGTACAAAGTGTTGGATTTTGCTAAGAGCCACTAGCCCAGCTCATGCAATTCCGTTTGCGCGCCGCCTGTCGCAAGCGCTCATTGCTAACCGCCCCGATCGCGTAAGTTTATTCAGTTGCTGCAGGGTTATGCCATTCTGTTAACTGGCAGTTAGGATATCAATGGCCTTCGAAACGCCCTCCGCCTGGCACTCAGCATCCCTGGTGACGAATTTAGTGTTATGGCTGCTGCCCCTTCTCCTCCTGCCACTCCAGCTTCGGCTATTTCCTCTCCTATCATAACTACAGCCCCCGGCTGCGGCACGCCTCCCTAATCTTGTGTGGTCATGTAAATTGGGAGAAGGAGGGCACACCAATGCAGGTGTTGCGGAAAAACTTTGTTCGAGATTAGGCAAGAGTATGTCCGCTGGAAATTGTTATCATACTGTACCAAAAAGGGCCGAAGAGGGTGGATAATTAAGTAGGTAATGTCTGGGAGGACCGCTGGCGTGATGCTATCAGGGCTTACGAGTTCTACTAGGAAAAAATGACGCCGCCAATCCCATCGGTGGATTGACGGTATATGTAAGGTTACACTCCGCGACAAGTCCTCATTTCTACTTTAACAGTAGGAGAGAGAATATCAATTCATTCCATAGCTATAACTAGATGGGCTTGAGTAATTCAACTGTTTAGCCCCCAACGTACTGAATAGCTTCAGTACGTTTTGATTCACTCGTAGAAACACTTAAAGGATCAAGCTCGTTATGATCCATTGGCGAAATTGTAAGTAATAATCGACGTCCAGCTCGCTAAACGAGTCATAACGCTTTCCTGTATTCATTCATTATTTTTTAATAAGTGTAAGTCCCCAACCCGGCGACACACAGCCCCCGGCAGGGACTAAGTATTAATAGGCACATAGTAGCGGAAGCGGTTGTCTGGGTCGTACTTGGCTTTCGCCTCACGCAGCCTTTTAAAACGGGGGGCCTCATAGCCATAGATTGCCCCGTTATATTCATAGTCGTGTCCTTGTGCGTAGTTGACGTAGATCTTGGCCTCCTTCGGCCTATGGCCTGCGGCCCAGATGTTCCAGGTTACCTCGGCCCAATCCAGGGCAGCATCTAAGAGGTCGAGGCCATCCGGTACTGCAGTAGAAAAGCGGCTAGAAGAGAGAAATATTCGTGAATTAGCGCAAGACAGCGCAAGACGAAATTTGTAGTCTCTGCAGTAATAGGGGAGAATACGACTTACACTATATGGGTCTGGTCACGATGAGGGTATGCAGTGGCGTTTGTGTGAATCGCCTGTACTGCCTTGGTCGCGTAGCCTTCGTAGTCAATACGTGAGACCGCCGCTAGCTCTGGGTACCGTCTAGCCAACTCATTGAATTTATCGTAAGCCTCACGCTGCGCTGTGACGTTGTGCTGCTGCAATAGGATGGAGGAAGAGGCGTAAGTCCCGGAATCGCAGCTACCGTGCGCTGCGTCGATCTTCTGAGCAGCAGAGAGATCGGGGTAAGGGACGTCTCCGGATTCCTCTCCCACGTTCTCGATGGCAGTAAAAGGCTCTAACAGCTTCTCTGCGGCAGCCGCAGGGCCTGCGTAAGTAAAGCTCCAGAACAACGAAGCCTAGTTTCAGTGAAGGACGTGTTAGCGGTTTATAAGAAATAGCGATAACAAAAGCAGGGAGAAGGGAGGAAACACATGCATTGGTCGTGCTAATTGACGAGTTCATCACCACGGCGCCAGTGTTAACTCCCATCAACGGCGGCGCCGAGCCATCATCGCTCTTGTGGAACTCGTTAAGGGCTCCAAATACCTGCTCCAACTTGTCGCCCGTCCAATAGTAATTGTGATAATGCCAAGTGGTAACCTTCCGTGGATAAATCCTCATCTTTACGCTGGTCACCACGGCATAATTGTGGCCTGCACCTTGTAGGGCCCAGAATAAATCCGGATGGCTTGTAGCATCGACAGCAATGGCCGTTCCATCGGCCAAGACGACGTTCAGGTGAAGAAAGTTGTCTGAGACCAAACCGTAGAGACCTTGGTACCGTCCATGCCCGCCGCCCAGTCCAGGCCCTAGCACGCCGATGCAGTTATTCGACCCCGTCGCTTTCCAAACGTGAATTCGTTAGTAATATGATAAAGACTAAGCCGAAGCTCAGGAACCCCATAAGTATCAATAACATAACACTTACTCGTAACGTACCCTGCATCCCACAGAGTTCTCACAACCTGGTCGGTATACGTCCCACCCTGAAGCAGCACTGACTTTCTGTTTGCTGCGATAGAGATGTTGTTGAGCTGTTGCAGGTTGATCTCGAGGCCCTTGAAATTTCCCAGGCTCGAAGTAGAGCCATGCCCGCGATTATATGCCAAGAACTCAATACTATTTTGTACGCAATACTTAACCTGTATTATTTATACTTGAGTGAGCGGCCCAAAAGACCCGTGTGCGTATTTGAGAGTGCTTACGATTTTGGAGACATCTGATTCCCGAGCTGGTATGACCACAACCTGGATCTCGGGCGGCGCCAACAAAGAGTATCTGTGTGTAGCATTGGCAAATTTGGGGCTCTCAGGCCCGAATATGGTCGAGCCCTTCGATAGCTGAGGACCGAGCTCTCGCTGGATTTCAGTAATCGACAGCTGCCGAGGAGAGATAGGATTTGACTGGAAATAACGGGGCACCGTGTGGGAAGATGAAGGAAGCCCAACCACAACGCCGAGAAATAACGAGAGGCCGACAGCCACGAGGCCAGAAATCATTTTCATGGCTACCTGGGGTCTCGGAGTAGTCGACTGGGGAGACAAGTTCGAGTGGTTACCAAGGTTCCTATTTTCTGAAAGGTCGAGGCGGCTAGTTTCCCTCTTATGTTCGACCGCCCAGCGAATCGTGTATACCGCACGATCTAGATCACGTCTATACGTAGGCCTTCGTATTCTTCTACCACACCAGTTGAACCCGCGAGCTGAATTCAATCAATACAACGCACGGACGTAGATCGAATAGGACTTCCTGGGCTGTCCATTGTATATACATTACGCTACGAGTTTTGAAATTAATTCAAAAAGAACCACCCTCTTGTACCGAAATACATCCTGCCCGACGGATCAGGCGTTGCGAGTTGAAATGTATGAATTTCTTCAGCAAATGGACCCTTGTTGTTGCCATTCTTGCTGATGAAAGACTTATTCATCTCAGCAGCTGCAGCCGGGTAAGTTTAAAGTAACGATTGGCGCCTTGTCCTGCATATTCAGACATTCTCTTTCTCAGCCGTAGCGTCCCCATATGCGAGAAACACCACGCTCACCGAACTAGCCTGATCTAGATCCCGAGCTGAGTAGAAGTAGGAACATGTAACCTAGCAACTTGCTACGCCTCATTCTGGAGGCGGCTAATCTGATGGAGAGTAACGTAGCTATAGATTGATATACATAGATATTTAAAAGGTCATAGACATGTGACGTGGGATAGGGCGCTGCTATAGCTGAAAAACGGGCCGATAGGTAGGTGTTCCCAGGAAGACACAGATATCCAAAGACGTCATCGCCGAAAGGGCGGCTCCTATTGCTTTTCCATCCTTAACGTAATTTAGTAAATAGATTAATGATGGTCGCTTCAAGTTCGACGATATTGGCAAGGAGTAGTATGAGCCGTTATAATCTAATTACAGGCTATAATATAGTTAGGGAAAGAGTATAGACTGTCATGGTACTATATATGCAACCGCAGACAATCAAGTGTCCGACTTGATTACGTTCTACTTTTGGTAGTGTACCAGTTATAGCGCTGCAGTTCTATACCGTGACATAAACATATGTAAATCAATGTCAAGTCAATGCATCTCCTTCGCTGTGGTTAATCATATTGCAAGAAACGAGCTAGAGGTGGCTTGTTCAGCTAGACTACTACTCCACCACTCAAATCTCACTCCAGCTATCCTGACCCAGGAGTTATGTAGCCGAGATGGCCCGGAGCAGCGTAGAACTCCTGCCTGGATTCTGGATCTCTAGTGAAACTTATAATCACCGTGTATTGTGGTATTATCGAGCATAAGTAATTGCCGCTGAAGACGATAGCGTGAATCCGAGATTAGGACCGTAAGAAAGGATCGAGCTGCACGTTAAACATCCGGGGGGGGTAGACATCTTCGTGAGTTAAGCACTGGATTTAGTAACGTCTTGCGGACGTCCGCCTGACTTACCGACCCGTACTGTGTACCTTCTAGACTACCGGGGTGGACCACCGCAAATACCCCCCGTGTTTTTATGGAAAAGGGGGTGGGGCTGGGCCCGCTTCGGAGCGGCTCCCGGAAGGTCTAAAATTACACGAGGATCTGGGGAAGATTGGGGGAAGATCGGGGGAAGACTAGTGCAGATCACCGAGATCTCGAAAGATCCACACACTCGAACCATATACTTGCTTATACGAAAACTTATACATGAGGAGACTTCAAGAACAGCGCGTATTGCTAACGTACTAAATAGAGTGGCCCAAGTAATTAACTATTGTGTATGGCAAATACAGAGCGGGTTTCTCGTAAAGAGGAGCTGTGTTGGGTTAAACTAGCCTCTAGATCAGTGGTTATGACTGCACCACACAAGCCCCTTTTATCCTACCTAGATCGAATCTGTTCCGGGAGGAGGATGGATACGCCAAGAGCCCAAGATCACACTACCTTAAAGTGCAAGTGGGATTAGCTTCTATTGAACTTCGTGCCTACCCCTCCTATTCGAGGAGACAGGCTCACCTTAATTGACTATCTACAATCTCGTAACGTCTGAGATACTGGTTACGTAAAATTTCAATATATGAGGAGCCTCCTCTAGAGTCCGACAATCTTCTTCGGCATATACAATAGGCATCACGTCATGGGCTCTGATGCGTCCGGCAAATATGCTAGGAAAGGGGCAGCGGGTCGTGTGGCCTGGTGGACATAAGCTACTCTGCGTACGAGATGAAACCGACGTCACAGGAGGGGACCAGTCTCAGATGTAAGTAAGGTCAAGCTGCAACGCCTGGGAATCGGGACAGCGTCTTCCAAGACGGACGGCTTGCTTAGCTATCAATTGCATTGTTCCGCCAGCACGGGCACCCCTGGCCTCGCTGTCGGGTAAAAGTAGCTACGAACTCGATACTGCCTCGGCCTTATAAATGAGATTAACGATGACGCCTAGGCATAGCCTTTCTATTCCCATACGCTGTTGTCGTAGTTTTATGTGTATATGGCAACGCGCATGACTTCCATTAAAATGAAGTGTCTTCAACTACAATGATAATCATCAATCGGGAGATCTCTGCATTATTTAGCGGTATAGGCTATAGCTTTCATTCAACATGCTGAGTACTTGGATGTATAAGCATGATTGGATATCGCCAAATACAGTCACATGTCGCATTGTCAGCAGCTCCGCGATCAGTAGTGGCCGCGCCCCGCGTACTCTTTATGCAAATCGCCCAGGTCACCCTCGACCTTCTGGCCGTCGACGATGACCTCCTGGCAGTCCAAGAGAACCCACATCATACGTCCTGGCAGAGTGCCGTTGCCCGTGATATTCTTCCACTTGTGATTCGTGGCCCTTTGGATCGAAACGTCACCCTGTCGCATGATCCGTCTCTCGCCGGAGTCGAGACTGAGCTCAAAGACACCCTCTATGACGACGCCGTAGTCGATCGTGAGGGCGCGGTGCCAGGGAGACTCCACATCCGGACCGAAGTCGATCATGCGGACTATCGAGCCGTTCGGATAGTGGAAAGGGGGCTGGGTGCGCGCCTGGGTCAGCGGACGTACGTATCAAGTGTCCTCGTATATGATCGGACGAACCTCTTTCTCGTGGGCTTTGGCGACGTCTATGTTGTCGTTCAGATTGACGGGGGTCTCCTGGGTGGAATAGATGATGTTCGCCACAGCTCTGTTCTCTACCATGAAGCGGAAGTGCTCGCCGCTGTCGGACTCGAGAAATCTGGACTTGCCATCGGCGGAATTGCCCGTGATGTGCCTCACGATCTGACGTAGTCCTGGAGCGGGAAAGCTTCGCACATAGTACTCAGGGGCAGGTGCTGGCGTTGTTGCGGGCTTATCCGACATGATTCTGTTTGATGAGGTCGCCTGGCAAGAGTCCTGGCTATGGTCAATGTGGCTGGGGGAACGAGATGTAAGCTGGTATTATGCGAACAGATCCTATGGAAATCGAAAAGGGATGGCCCAAGAATCAGGACCTATACAGCTTTGCAGTTGTATATTACCAGTTCTCTGACGCTCATGAACCCTCTACTCTTGGTCATCATTTCAAAGCGACGCCCCAACCTCCGTGGATCTCAGGCCTCGGATTCCGGGTACCGCGACTCGCTTCACCTCCACCCCGATGAAGATCGGATTACATTCTCAACATCGCATGCGTCCAAGCGTCATGGGCATCTCACCCCCAAATCCTGCATCTGCATGAATTCAGCTTTGCATTATGGAAAGCTATGCGTAGCTGTTGATCGCCATAGGGGATAGGGGTGTCCGGATATCAGGCATGCCGACACAAATAACATGCATACACAACATCTATGTTATCCAAGCCTCACGATTTCCTCACTTTCTTATCTCCTCCAAGATGCATTTTGCTGACGTGCATATAAGCATTGGGTATTATAGCCTAAGCTGCAGCTTCTTTGCCGCATACATCTAGGACTCCATCTCCACTTGCCATAGAGCTCGAAGCAGTCCAGAGATGCATATTATCACGCCCTGCTTGTCCCAAGCTCCGCAGCTTGATGAAATTCTTACCATGACTGTCTGGTGCGTTGCACAGCAGCAATCCTTGAAGTGATTCTTCACCGCATCTACGTCGCAGCCGCTTCCTGCCTCTCTGTCTAATTGCTTACAGACTTGCGGAACGCGCGCCCCCATCATCCCCCCATCCCCGCGTCTAGAGAAGCCTGCAGGTATCCATAAGTGAATATGCATGTCAGCATCTGATTCAACACTCGGGCTCTCTCCGACCCATTGGTTGCGGACGTCAGCGGAAAGACCCGGCTATTGGGGTGCAGGGCTAGGCCATAGCGGCTCGGATGATGAATCTTGAACCAGAGCGTCCGGGTTCGAGAACAGCCTCTGTGGCGTTAACTGATAAAGCATCTACACATTCAAGATGACGTTTCTGGATCATCATCACGGATCATGTCATACTTAAGTCCGCCAGGCCATGTCCATGGAGGCTGGCTGGACTGTGTATCTAAAGTATCAATAAACCCACGACCTCCTGCCCCGTCCTCCAACAAGCTTCGCTATCTCTTCTTTCTTAACTTGTTCCCGACCGAGCCGAGTACTGTAGTTAGAGATGTCGACCTCGGGCCCTCTCACAGACTTTCCGGCTCCGGGCCTTCGGACCCCAACTCGCTATATCACGGGCCACAACGAACAGGGCAATGCAGACTTCTTGCAGGTGAGTCGAATTTCCCACGCCTCAGCATAGTCTTCGCCGCACGCGCGAGTCGTGGCTGATTCGGAACTCCGCTTCGCCCGCCAACAGCAAGACCTCGGCGACCACCTCGCTCCCATGCTCGGCGGCGCCGCTGCGCAGAGCATTATATATAGCTGTAAAGGGAACCCGGTGCAGATCACGGACAACGTGGATCTAGAGTTCGCCAAGAACAACAGGGTGAGCGAGCGCCTTTTACACGAACATCTCCGTCTCGGCGGGGTTTTCGCTGGACTTCGCCGCTGATGAATACTAATACTTGTTGGCAATTAGCCCGCCGTGCACGTCCCCAACGGGGTGTGCGTGCGCATGATCGACTTCGCGCCGGGCACCGAGTCGAACCTGCACCGGGCGCTGACGCTCGGCATCGGCACCGTCTGCGAGGGCGAGATCGAGCTGACGCTGAGCAACGACCGCAGCCGCAACCGCGTCCTGCGCCCGGGCGACGTCTGCATCAACCGCTGCGCCATGCACCGCTGGCGCAACGCGTCGGCCGACAAGCCCGCGCGCATGCTCTTCGTCATGCTCGACGTCGAGCCCGTCGTCGTCAACGGCAAGACGCTCGGCTTCGACATGGGCGACCTCATGAAGGAGTACGCCGAGTACGACGAGGGCGAGGGGCCCGGCAAGGCGGCGTAGAGAGGTAATCAAGGTTGACGTCTTCGAAAATGCCATCTCCGCAAGCAAAAGATCTCGCAGAGTTCGGCAGATATGCTGTGTGGTTAGAGCGCTGTGTCGAACTGCCGCTTGATTTCGTTTGCTGTTAACCCAATGAAGTTCAAAATGAAACTCTCACAATCTCAAACCCCTGTTTTTGCTTCGTGTCCGTTATGAATGTGTCGCGGAAAGAGGGGCTGCTACTGTAGAACACGGCAATGGCGCGCCGTGTTGGCGTGATAAGGAATGACCATAGGACATATCAGCGTGTCATTTTTGGGGTTGGTTCGTCATAACTGGCCTGTCAACTAGTAGTGTCGGGAGGCAATATGTTCAATAGCAGAGATGAATTTACAAGTTCATGGCGCAAGGATTACGAGGACTGTTATCTTTCAAGTCAAACTCTTAGTAGAAGGTTATCATACGATCAACTCCGAATAATTAAAAGAACTTGCGTAATTACTATCTATATCTATCATATCGGGCTCTTGGTAGATGAAAAATATGTTCTCATATGTCTATTAACATTGACCGCTTTTATGACTTTCTATTAGACTATTACGTAGAACATACCGTAATGGGAGGTGAAGACACCCCGCCCAGAATGCAAAATATGATGACAGCATCGTGGCTCCCATATTGACACACTGACCAAAGAGGAGCAATTATTCGTACAATCTACATGCTGACCGAGAGCTAAGAATACATCTTGCGCCGCTGAAGTAAACACAGGTTAGTCGGTATTCGTCAGGACAAAGGCGGACCACTTACACTTAAGAAGAGCGACCCAATGAATGCAATGGCGGAGGTGATGACTATGATTAAGAAGACATTTCGAAGAGCAAACGTGACCTGCTCTATCACGATATTCTGATCGTCGGCGCTGAGGGCTTTGAACACGTCGCTACTTGTTCCCGTCGTCAACTGTAGGGCGTCCTGGAATGAAAGCCGCGGTATAAGGTTCCTGATCCGTTCTGAGCCAATATTCTGGAATAGCGAACCCGCGAGACCCAGGTATAATATCGAGCCCATGGTTTGCCCTGCCAATACGAATCAGCTAGATTGTCACACAAAAGGTGAAATGTGTCATGTTACGAACCGACAGACATGAAGCTTATGACATTGCTTAGTTCAGATGTTGGGACGAGTGACTGGGCTACGGAGAAGCCTGCGGTGAAGAAAGAACCACACCCGCTCCCGAGCAGGACGTTATATCCGTACAGGCGAGCATCCGAGGTCGATGTAGTTACCGTGACTATATCGTATCAGTTTCGGAGTGCAGATATAGCGAAGCAGGACATGACATACCCATGAGTGCAGAGCCAATCAGAAGCAGGGCTGTGCCAAACGTATACCACGGCATGTAATAACCCCATTTGGGCAGCGCAAAGCCGTTCAAGACGCAGAATGCCACCATAGATGCGAGGAACGGAAGAAGCCGGACTCCCGCCATTAAGGGGCCGTCACCCCTGGTGAATTGAAACAAGAGGGGCATATAGAAGAGGGCCATCGCTAAAGCGCCACCGTCCAGCAGGAGGCAGTATTGTAGGATGCTAAGCTCCAGACGCTTATGGAGATGAATGGGATACAGCCTATTCTGTACCGATACAAATGGATGGTAAAGGGATACCAAGATAAAGGCGATAAGGAAGACTCCTGTCAAGGTGAACAGGACAATCTCAGTCGCACTGTTGAACGGGTATTCTATGCCCCCGAAGGTAAGGGCCGTAATGAAGATGGTTGTCCCTCCTAAGAATACCAAGGCACCGGTCCAGTCAAGCGATCGAATCCTCTGTAGGAAAGGCATTCCTGGCGCAGGATCGATGTTGGGCAGATAAAAGATCAAACCCGGAGCAACAGCGCCAGCTACGACGGGGTTGATGTAGAATCCCCATCGCCAAGTGAGATAACTCTCGGCGAAGGCGCCGCCAATGACGGGTCCGATGACACTGCCAACAGCCCACACGCCGATGACGCCAGACAAATAGACGGGTCGTTCCTGTGGCGAGGTGATCATGGAAAGATACGTGATGGCTCCCGAGTAGCACCCGCTGGCGCCAATGCCCTGGAGGACTCGCCCGACGATGAGGGCATCGATGTTGGGGGCACCACCCGCGAGAGCGCTACCCCCCTGAAATACGATGACGGCGCCGAGGAAGTACCACTTCACATTAAAGACGGCGTAGGCTCGAGCTCTGTTGTCGTGATTCACGACCAAGTCAGCAAGCCTGGCCGGGCCGAGATGGGTGCGCGCCGGGGGCAGACTCACGAGATTAATATAGTTTGCCCACCGAGGAACACGGCCGTGCCAATCCATGGCAGCTTGTCGACGTGCCCAAATGTTTCAATGATGGAGGGTTGGATATTAGCGACCTGCGGTAGTCAGTTGGCACTGAGCAGGCGAGGCGGGAAGGGGTCTCGTCACATACGACGGTGCTCTCGAGCGCGTAGAAAAGCACAGTTGATAGTAGCGTCGTGTAAACGATAAACCACTTGGAGAAAAGATTCTATGTCAGCGCGTGGCTGTTGGACGGCACGAGTGCTGCGATTCCAGGGTTCACGAACCTTGAAGCCGCGAATGGTCCTGACTACGTCTCCGTTCTCCGACGGCTTCGCGCTCTGGTCCGAATCGCTCGCTCCGGCGAGGACCCCAGTCTTCTCGACATCTCCTTCGCCAATGGGGGCTATCGCGGATTGTGGTTGGGCATCATCGTGGTCGCCCGGTTCAACAGGATCCCTTTCGAGAACGGCCGGCTCAATGGGCGTCGACATGTTGCTGTGGGCGGTGAAGGCGCACGGATGAGGCCTGAAGGAGCATGGAAAACAGAGTAACACGTGAAAGATGATGTCGAATGTGGATGACCCAGCTGGTTTTGTTGACCGGAAAGTAGACTACCTAGTTTGAGAACGGTAGACGGAACGAGAGGGAGATATGCGGCTCCGGTGCGAGCTGTTGCCCCGTGAATTATCTTTGCTGAGAAATCAAACATCTAAGTACCTACTTGAGGTACTTCGTGCTTTCCCACCACTGGGTAGTAGATATGTAATGCTACCACTACATGTAGTACAGGCCAGGTAAGTCAGTATGTATGTATCTTGGGAAGTTGCTCCCATTGGAGTCTTATTAAAAAGTACCTTACATGGAGACGCTTGTTAATCACTGGGCATGTTTTGGGCAGCTATCTAGCCAGGAATACCTTTCCCATAACACTGGTCATCTCGTATGCGAAAATATGATTTATAAGCTCCAAGACTGACCAATACAAACAAAAGAATTGATGTAACAACGAGGCATTGGCAACAATAAACGAATAAACATATGAGGCCTAAGATTTGTGTTTATTTGTTCAGGGCTTGACTTAATACTTAATTAAGTACCTACTTCGAGCTTATCCACTCGCTATGGGGTCTTCCACCCAATATGGTTTAGGTTCATGCAAGTGCAGGGGTCAGAGGAGAGTTGGGCAAGTGGAGAACGGGGAAGTGAAGAGGGATCGACAAGATCCCGGCAGGTCTAGCCTCACCTGCAGCCTGCCTATGCAGGGGTGGCCGTGGTTCGTGGCAGGTCGTCACTTTTGGTATAAGCCACTCCCTGGTAGGAGTCGGGCACTAGGCTGGCCAACGTGACGGTAGAACAAACAGGCAGACAAAGAGCAGCATAATTTAAGTCAATTCCAATCTCAGACAATTGGCAACGCCAACTGCCCCCATGAAAACATATTACAAATGCAAGTAGTAGAATAGCGCTGACAAAGCAATGGAACGTGGCCGCAACCGCCATCCCTGGGCAGGGGGTACCTTATGTACCCAGATATGTAGTTTTGTCGGTAGGAAATAATCATCATTCCATGAGCCCTTCATTTTCCATAAGTATCAGCTATTCCTGCAAACAGCCATCTCAACATTCATCTTGTTCGGCACTCCAGTCTACATCATTAGCACCAGTTATAGACACCACTACAGCTTCGCAGACCTCCCCACACACTCTCCTAAGATCAGAATTCCGATTACTGCGCACTTCACATCTACCTACTACAATGGCTGTCTACGTCGTTTCTGGAGTGTCGCGAGGCATCGGCGTGAGCTTCCCCCCACCTGTCTTGTGCAGAACAAGCTAAACTGAGTCAATGACTAACCCATTCGTGCTCGACTATAGTATGCCTTTCTTACCAACTTGTCGGCAGACCCTAAGAACACTGTCATCGGGGTAGTCCGGGACAAAGCCGGCACCATCAAAAAGACATCCGAGGATGCCACCCTCAAAGGACGATCCAACTATCACATTGTCGAAGGCGACCTAACCAACTACGACTCTCTGAAGGTGAGCGTTCCGGCTTCCCTATCTATTCAGTATGTGCCGCTAACAAACCTCGACAGAACGCCGCCGCCGAGGTCCATAAGATAACTGGCGGTGTTGTCGACTACCTCATCGCGAATGCCGGTTACGTCTCGCTTTATGACACATTCGACCCCCTAGGCTACCTGTAAGTATCTTCCCTCACTAGATATGGGGGCAGGCCCTGACATGCAATGCGACCAGGGGAGAACACAGCCCCAAGGAACTCGAAGAGGACTTCCAAAAGTCCTTCAACATCAATGTTATCGGCAACATCCACTTCATCAACCTGTTCATGCCGCAAGTCCTCAAGGGCACGGCCAAGAAGGTGGTCGTTATAAGCACTGGTTTTGCCGACCTAGACTTCACCAACGAGACCGAGGTCTTTACCGCCGCGGGCTACTCCATCTCCAAGGCGGCCTCGAACATGGCGGTTGCCAAGTTCAGCGCCCAATACAGATCTCAGGGCGTCCATTTCCTGAGTGTCTGCCCTGGATCCGTTGAAGTCGGCATGTACAACAACTGTAAGATACTCACCAGTAACTCTCTCTACCTTTTGGAGCAGCTAACTGACATCCCGTAGGTACACCAGAGCAGCTGGGTAAGCTTGGCCCGCTGATGGAGAAGTTCATGAAGTACCAGCCCAACTTCAAGGGCCCGGTCACGCCCGACCAGGCCGTTTCGGATATGAGGGCTGTCTGGGAGAGCACGAGTGCTGAGAAGGATAACGGTGCTTTCCTGTCGCAGTTCGGCAACAAGCAGTGGTTGTAAGCGTGCCCAAAGCGTGTTCAGAGACGGTTGAAGGCGCGTACCTGCTTGTGGAGACCTATTATGTCGTTTTTCTATCTCCGTGTTGAGATGGCTATAGCATAGCAATAGAACAATACAAAGTACTCTAACTCAAGTTCGATTTGCAATAAGCAGCTCACGATGAGTGGTGGGATGTGGGGGCATCAAATGTGATGGTGCCTGTATATCGCAAGCAACCCATCTTGTGTCTGCTTGATTAGATGGCTGTGATAATTCAATGTCACGGATATGTGGGGATCTGGTAGGTCTACATAGACCAGATCTATTAAATTTAGTAACTGTACGTACGTAGCACCTAGGTATATAAATAAGTGCTTTTTTTTCTTTTATTATTTTTAAAAAACTAAATAAACAGATTATTTTAATATATTTTTAATAATTTTATTAGTTTTAGCACTAGTTATTTTTTTTTATTTAATTTAAACTTTATTTTTATATAAAAATTATAAGCTTAGTTTGCTTTTAAAACTAATGCTTTAAATATTTTTTTAATTTATTAAACAGTTATTTTTTTAATTTTAATTTTTTTTTATATATTTTTTTTTTAATTATAATGCGATTTTTTAATTTATATTTATTTAATTATTATAAATTTTAAAATATTTGCTTTTATAAAAATATTATTTAATAATTATTTATAGCTTTATAATAATAACGACTAAATTTTTTAAATTAATTATTTTAAATAAAATATAAAGCTTTATAAAATATAAGTTAATATTAATTTAAACGTTTTAAAAAATAATTTTTAGCTAAGCTAATTTTTTTTATTGCTTACTGTTTAAACTATAATAAACATATTTAAAGCATATTAAATAAGCATATTAAATTTTATAAAAATAAAAATTAAAATAAAGTTAGCTAAATAAATTAAACACTTTTTAATTATTACTATAGCTTAGACCGTTAAAGCGAATTAATATATAGCTTTATATAATTAAATTAATAAAACAGTTAATAAAAATTTTATAGCTAATATTATAGCTAAGCTTTTTAAAAATAATAAATATAACTTTTAATTTTTTTTTAAAATTTTTTAAAAAAATTATGCTTTTATAAATAAAATCTATTTAATTTATATTATTTAAACATATTAAAACGCTTTATAAAAAGCAATTTAAAAAAATATTAAGCTTAAAAATTAATATAACATTTAAAAAAAAGCATATTTTTAAGCTAAAGGTATAAAGCTAGCAAAAATTATTAAGCCGTTTGCAGTTAAAAACTTTTTAAAAATAATTTAAATTAAAATAGCTTTAAACTAGGCATATAAATAGCTTGTAAAGGTTATTAAAAAAAAGCAAATAAAAAAAAAAGCAGTAAGCTTAAATAATTATAAATATATTTTTTATACGCTAGTTTTTAATAAGGCATTTTATAGCAAAAGCTAAAGCTTTAAAATTTTTATAACTTTAAATAAAAAATTTATAAACTAATTAAAAAATAATTTAATAGCGCTAAATAAATTTAAATAATATAAAAAATTATTTTTAAAATTATTTTAATATTTTTATTTTTTTAATTTAAAATCGCGCTATTAATAAAAACTAAAAAAATATAAGCGCTTATAAAAAGCAATTATTAAAACATTTAATTATTTTATTAGTTTTATATTAAACGAACTAATTAAAAAAATTAAAAATAAATATGCTTTAACTTAATAAAGCAATTTTTATAAAGCTATTAAAAAAAATAAATTTAACGTTAAGCTTTATTTAAATAAAGCTTTAAAAAAAAATTAATTTTTTTAAAATAAATAGCTTAATAATAACTAAGTTTATATTATTATTAATATATAATTTATATAATTTATTCGGCTTAATTTAAAAGCATATATAATATTTAGTATTATTTTTTACCTGCTTTTAAACAGCATTATATTTAATAACTATAGCGCTTTTTATTTTATTAACAATAAAAATTTTTTTATATTAAGTTTATTAATGCTTGCTAAAAATAAAAATTATATTAATATAAGCACTATAAGTTATTTTATTTTAAATAAAAGTCGATAAATTATATTAAAAATATTTATTAGCGCTAAAAGCTTTAATATAGCTAATTTAATTTTAAAAAATATTATTTAAATTAATAAGTTTTATATAAATATTATTTTAAAAGCTTGTTTTTATTAAAAAAAGATTTAATATTATAGTTTAAACTGTTTTTTATGCTTTAAAAACTTTAAATTAAAAGTGCGCTTAAAGCAATTAATTAAAAAAATAAACCTAATATTTTTTAAATATAAACTTTTTTTTATTTATTTAAGCGGATTTTTAATAATTAACTTTTTAACTTTATTATTAAAAATTAAATTTAGTATAGCTAGTGTAATTATAGCTTTTAATAAAGCTTATTTATTTAAACTTAGCTATAATACCTTTAAATTAAAAAAAAATATAAAAAATTTTTAGTATAAAAAATTAAAGCATTTAAAATTAAAGGTATTAAAAGTTTTAGTTTATAATATTAAAAAAGTAATAATTAAAAAAACTTTTAAAAAAAAGTGTAAAAGCTATATAAAAACGTATGCTTATTAAATAATTTTTAAAAAAATCTTTAAAAAGCACGCGGTGCGCTTTTTTTAAAAAATTAATTAAAACTTATTTAATTATTTATATAAATATAATAAATTTTGCTAAATGCTTGTAGTTAGAGACGAATATAGCGAAATAATTTTTGTTTTTATTTTAATTTTTAAATTAAAAACGTAAATATTTAATAAACTTTAAAAATTCGAGCGCTAAATAATATAATAGTATAAGCTTTTAATTTATAAAATATATAGTAATAATAAACGTGCTATAATTATAATTAAAAAAAAAAAAATTTTAGTGCTAAATAGCTAAATAAAAAATTAATTTAAAACTTTTTTTTTTTATAATAAAAAACTAATAAATAAAAATAAAAAAGCAGGTTAAAAAATAATTATTAAAGCTATTAAAATAAAGTAAAGCGCTAATTTATTTAAAAAGCTTTAGCTAAAAAAAGTTTATATAGCTTTATAGCTTTATAATATAAGCTTTTTTAAATTTTATAATTTATACTTTTTATTAAAAGTCTTTTATATTTAGTTTAAATAATATTTTCGATAGTATATTTTAAAAATAATTATAAAGTTAATAGTAAACTTATATTTAAATTAAAGCGGGATCTACGTATATAGGTGCAAAGCATACTTTATAAAAAATAATAAGCTTGCTTATAACGGTATAGCTAAGCGGCTAATAAATACTATTAATATTTTAGCATAAAGAAAAAAAAAAAAAAAAATATACGGGGCTGCGCAATAACTGCGCAGCTAAGTAGCCATTTTAGCTATACAGGTTTTTAAATCCGTTCTGGCTATATCTAAAATAATTTTTATTAAGCTAAGGCTTATTAGCCTGCTAGCTTATAATATTATCTTTTTTTTCGGCTTTATAATAGCTAGTCTCTTTATTACCTTATGCTTTATAGCAAGCAATTACCTAAATTAAATAAAAGTTATAAATATATAGTAGGACTTTTAGTAAATCTACTTTATACCGCTTTAATACTGCCGCCCTACCTGCTACACCGCCTTATTCTGCCGGTTCTACCTGTATATATAAACTTCTTTTTTTTTTCTTTTTTTTTTTTTTTTTTTTGTAGGCCTAATTATAATTATAAGTTTATTTTCTTTTTTAGCCTTTTTTATATAAGAGCTGCTCGTATATCGCTTTTTTTTTGACTCTGCGTTTGTTGCAGCCTCTGTGCCGCGCTTTTCCGGCGCTTTATTTTTTAGTTTTGTTTTTTTTTTTAGCTTGTCCGCCGCTTATGCACCGTTTGTTACTATAGTAAAAGCTTTTTTTTTTTTTGTTACGCCTGTTTATAAACAGAAAAAAACTTTTAATAAAAAAAATTTTATAAAGCTTTGCGCTTTTAAAAAAAAACCTTTATACTTATGCAAGTTTTTATATTTTAAAATAAGTTAATTTTATTTTTAGCGCTTTTTTTATATATTTTTAGCTTATAAGCTTAAAATATATAGCTTATTTTATAGTTAATCTGTACGCTTTTTATATTAATAAAAACGGTAAGTTTTTTTTATATTTTTATTTATAGTAAGCTATTTATTTTTTGCTTAAGCACTAATAAGCGCTGCTTTTTATATGCCGGTTTATAAAAAAAATCCGGCTATAAATATTTTTTTATTAATATTTGCTTTTAATTAGCTTTTTATTCGCTTTTTTTAAACTAACCTGCCGTTTTTATATAGCTTATATATATGTTAAAAATATTTAAAGCATATAATATTTTAGCTAATGCAGTTATAAACTTTAATAACAGCAAATTTTATAAATATTTTTTATTTTAGCTCTACTTTTTATTAGCTAATTATTTTAGCTATAGTTTAAGCTTAAAAAAAAGCCGGTTAGAATATTTTATATTTAATAAATATTTATTAATTATATATTTATTTTTTATTAACTTTTTGCTTTAGCATAAAAAAAAATTTGTTTTTAATATATTTAATATGCTTTTAAGCTCGGGCAGCTCGTTTTATATTAATAAACAGCGCTAAAATAAACAGTATAAAATTTAAACTTTTAAAAATATTTTTATTTTTTTTTATTTTTATTAAAATTATAAAAAAGCAGTTTTTATATAGCGCTTATACTATATGCAGTGGCGGCTTATTTTTAGCTTTTTTTAAAAAAAAAAAAGCAACTGCTGCAGCTTTGCTTATTTTAAGCTTAAATAGCGCTTAAAAGCGGCTTAATACCTATAAACACGCTAATAATAAGCCGCTTAGCTTTATTAATAATAAAAATTTATTAATTAATAAAAAAAAATAAACGCTTTTATATAGCTTATATATAGCTTTTTGCCTAAAGTTAAAAAATTTTTAATAAATTAAATAAAAATTCCTATATATATAAATATTTTTTTTTTAAAAATTACCTGCTTTTTTTATATTTAAATAAATATTAGTAATAATAATAATTTTATAATAAAAAAATAGCTTGCTGCTTTATTTTTTAATAAATATATTATTAGTTTTTTTTTAGTTTTTTTACTTTTTGATTTTTAAGTAGCATTAAAAAGCTATTATATAAATAAATATTTTTATATTTACTTTTAAACTTATTAAAAGCTTTAATATTTATAAAAAATTTAATAAGTTTTTATATAAGTTATTAATAGCTTTTTTATTTAATTAATATTTATTTTTAAATTAATTTTTTTTTTTTTTTTTTTGCTTAGTTTTTGCTTATAATATGCTTTTTATTTAATATTTATTATTATTTAATAAAATTGCCAAAGGCTGAAAATTTAGATTTTTTTAAAAAAGTAATAGGTCTGTTATAGCTTTTTATAATAAATTTATATAAAAACGGCTCGTTATTTTTTTAAAAACGTTAAGTTCGATTATATATAAATTTATTATTTTAGTAACCTAATATTTAAAGTAAAGCTATGCTAACTTTTTAAACGGTTAGTTTAATTTAATATTTTTAAAATTAAGCTAAACTTAGTTGTTTATTTTATAGCGTTTTATAAAAAAGCGCTTTTTATTAGCTGCTTTTTTTATTTTCTATTAAGCAGCCGCTATAGCAGCTTAAACAAATTTTTAAATATTTTATAATTTTTAAACAAAAGCTTTAGCAAAAGCTCTTAGTTTATACGCTAATATTTTCGAATGTTTTATCTGTTTAATAAAGGCTATATAAAATTTATATTAAATAAAAAACGGGCTTAGTTTTATTATTAAAAAGTTTTTATTATTAATTGCTAATATTGCTTTAAAAAAAAAATATAATTAATTTAACTGTGTATAAACTATAAAAGCGCGGAGGTAAGCTAGTACTTTTTAATTTATTTTTTTTATAGCTCTGTTTATTTTAAAATAGTACGCCGTATTTAATTACTGCTTTATATTTATTAATTTATATAGCTAAGTTTAAAAAGCGCCTATTTAATTAAAACTTCGATTGCTAATAATAGTTTTTAAAAAGCTATAATAATATTATTAGCAATTAATAAACCGCTTAGTATAAGCTTTTGTGCTTATAAACTTTATAGCTTTAAAAATTATAGCTTTTATTAGCTGGTTTATAATAACTATAATAAATAAAAGGTTATTTGGGCTAGCTGCTAGTAAATCGGTTATAAAATCGATTAAAATTTCGCTTTAAAACTGCTTTAAAACAGGTAAAAGTTTTAACAGTTTTTGCTTTTTTTTTTATTATACTGTTTTTTTTTTGCAAACATTATAGTTATTTATAAAGCGGCGTATTATTTAATATATACCCGGCTAAAAGTAGCTTTGGCTAAAGATTATAAATATTATATTTTTATTTAAATAACCTATAAAAAGCGAATTATAATAGTTTTAAATTAAGCCGGTTTAAAACAGCTTTAAATTTAATATTTATATACGCTTTTAATAATAAAAAAAGCTATTAGCGGTTATTTAATATTTTATTATAAAAACGTTTAATAGTTTATTATTAATTTTTAAATTAAAAAAAAACCTTTTTTTTTTTTTTTTTATAGCTTTATAAGCTATTTTATAGCTTTTGCTTTATTTAATCGCAATATTTTAACTTTTTTATAAGTTTTTATATATAAATACTTAATGTTTAGCAGACCAAACGTTTAAAAAAATCTTTTTTATAAAAAATACGCTTATAAAAGCTAATTATAAGCTTTATTTTAGTTTAGGCAATAATAACTTATTATATAAAAAAATAAACTTTTTTTTTAAAATTTTTTTATTTATACCTAAAAAAAGGTCTTGCTTTTTTTAAAAAAGTGCGTTTAGCCGTTAATTATTAGCTTTTGCGCAGTAAAAAAGTATAAACTTAAAGTTAAAAAAAGATTCTGCCTATTTAACTTATTATTTAAAAAGCTATTTAATAGTTATAAAATATTTTAAATTTTTATAATTTAAAAAAATTAAAAACGGTTTTTTTAAGCTTTTAAGCTCGCCTTTTTATGCTTTTATATAGCTAATAATTGCTAAAAGTTTTTTATTATAAATTTTATAATTGCTTTTTGCTTATAAAAGCTTTTAAAAGTAATAAGCTATTAGTTGGAAAAGTCTCTGCTTATTTTTTTAAAATAAGCATTTTTTATACGCCGCTTTTAAACAGTCTGCTTTAAAAACCGTAGGTTTTTTAAGATCGAACTAGGCTAAAATAAGCTTTTTAATAAAAAAGGCTTTAAGCTTTTTAAAAGCTGCTTTTTTTTTAAAACCCTATTTAAACGGTATTTTTTTTTATATTAACTTAGTAAGCGGTGCCGCTAAATTAAAATAATTTAAAATAAACTAGCAATAAAAGTTTATAAATTTTAAAAAGCTTTTTATGCTTTTAAACAATTTAAAAGCTTTTTATTTATAAATAGCTCTTATTTTTTTAAAATCTATTTTAATATTAACTTCTGCTTTAATAATAAATTTTAAATATTTAGTTAATATAACTATAAATTTGCATTTGCTAATATTTAAATATAATTTAACAGCTTTTAATACGCTTAGTACTAGCTTTACTTTTGCTATATAGTTAGCTTTAAAACTATTTATCCAAACTAACACATTGTTAATATAAGCTAAAGCAAATATATTTAAATAAAAGCAAAAAGCTTTGTTAATATAGCGCTAAAACGTTGCTAAAGCTTTTAAAAGCTTAAACGGGGTTATTAGCCATTTAAATAAGCTAAACCTAATACAAAAAGCTATTTTTTATTTATTTTTTTTTTAAACATATAGCTTATAAAAAGCTGTTTGCACGTTTAATTTAATAAACTATCTAGCTTTTAAAAGGTTAGCTAGCGTTTTTTTAATTAAAAAAAGCGGGTATTTATCTGCTTAAATAATAACATTAAGCGCTTTATAGTCTATATAAAACTTTAAGCTTTTTTTTAATTTTTTTATAAATAGCATAAAAGCTCTAGCTAAAAAGCTATTAGCCTATATATAGCTTTTATTAAATAGCTTAGTTAAAGTTTTTTATAAAACGATTAATTTATTTTTAAATATTTTATAAAAAAAGCCCTAAAGTACCGGGTATTTTTTTTTACTTTTATTTTTTAAAAAAAAAATTTTATAATCTGTTTTTAAACAATAAAAAAGCAGCTTATCGCTTTTTTTTTTACTAAAAAAATTTTTTTAAAGTTTTAATTTTTTAAAAAGCTTAGCTTTTATAAAAGTAAAATTTTTAAGCGCTAATGCTTTTATAATATCTGCTAAAATAACTGCAAATACTAAAATATTAGCGGCTTTAAAACGGCAAAGCCTGCATATTTTTACTTTAAAAACTATACTTTTTAATATTTTCGCTTTTATAACTTAAATTAATCGTTCCGTTTTAAGCATATAGCTTTTTTTTTATACCTTAAAACCTTTTACTTTTTTAATACTAATTATATGCTCTTAAGCTACATAAATAATTTCCGACTTTTTTATTTAAAGCTTGCCTAAAATAAGGTTATATTATAATTTTAGCATTACATATACCGGAATTCGTTATTAATAACTATTTATATTTATTTTTAAATAAGCTATTTTATAAATTAGCTTTTGCTTTATAACTGCTTTTTTTAGTCGTTTTAAAATAATTAAAATATGCGGTATTTATAAACGCTTAGCTAAAAAGCTGCTTACAGCAAATATATATTTATAGCTTTAATTAATTAAAATTTTTATAACTATAATTTTATTATATATTAGGTTTATTATAAAAGGTATTTTATTTATATAATGTTATATTTTTGCTTTTAAGCTTATAAAAATTAGTTTTTCCGTTTGTTTTTGTTTATAACGATAAATAAAAGCTATTTTTTTTTTAAGTCCGACTTTTTATTATGTTTTTTTAAAAAAAGCATAGTTTAAAAAATAATCTAAGTGCTAGCGGCTTTTACGAGGTTTAGTCTCTGTGCAGCAGCTATTAGGCATTTGCTAATAAAATGGCTTTATTAGCCGCAACAAAAATAAAAACTGTTAGCTTTTTTTTTTTTTCGTTTTTTTTTAAAAGCTTATTTTATTTTGTTATAGTTAAAAGCTAATTATAAGCTAGTGGCTTTTATTTTAATTATAAGGGTATCTTTTTATATATTTACGCTTAAATTAGTAGTTATAATTAAAAAAAAAGCTTTTTTTTTATTTTTTTATAAAGCTAACGCAAAAATATAAAAGCTCTGGCTTTTTATTCGTTTTGCAATTTTTATTATATCTTTAACTTAATCTATATATATAATAAATAAATCTTTAGCTATTAACTTATTAGCTAAAATAAAGCTAATACTTTTTTTTAAAATAATTAGCTTAGCCGAGTTTTTTTAAAAAGTTTTTTTAACGTTAGCAAAAATATGTTTTTAAAAAAAAAAAAACTTTAAAAAAGCTTATTTTTTTTTTATTTTAGCTTAAACAGCTTTTAAACTGTTTTTTTTATATAATTTATATTAAAATAATATTTATAAAAAAAATTTATAAATTTTTTTAAATTTTATTCGCTTTTATAGCCTTTTATAATATAAAACTATATAGCAGTAGCTTTAACGCTGCTTTTAAAGTTTTTATTAATTTAATAAAACTTATTATAGTTTTTTTTAATAAATTTAGTATTTTTACTTAATTTATGCCTTATAGCTGTTTTTTATGCAAAAAACTTTATATAGTTTTTTTCGAACTTTTTTAGCTATTATAAAAGCTTCTGCTTGTTTTTATTAATTAATTAAGCAGGTTTATTAAAGCTTTAAAGCGTCGAAAAAGCAAAAATAAAAGTGGTATTAAAAGCAAAGTTCGATTACTTTAATATATTCGCAAATTTATTAATATAGGTTAATAAAAAAGTATTTAAAGCGTTTAGCTGCTTTTTTATTTCGGCCTATATAATATTAAGCAGCTGCTAAACTATTAACTGCTTTAAAATAAATAAAAAAACTTTTGGCTAAGCTGGCTAAAATAGCGCGTTGCTTAGGTTTATTATAAAAACGTTTTTTATAATAAATCTCTAATATTATATTGCTTTAAAATAATACTGTCGCCGTTTAAAAAAAATAATGCTAAAATATATATAATAATATAACCAAACAGCTAATAAATATTATTAATATTTTAGCATAAAAAAAAAAAAAAAAAAAAATATATAAAGCTACATAATAACTGCACAGCTAAATAGCTATTTTAACTATATAAATTTTTAAATCCGTTTTAGCTATGTCCAGAACAACTTTTACTAAGCTAAGGCTTATTAGCCTGCCAGCCTATAATATTGCTAATAAATATCGGCAAGTATATAAAATTAATTAGCATATTTATATTAAATATTTAATTAAATATAAAGCTATTAATTTATATTAAATATAGATTTTTTAATAAAATAAAGTAATTATTATATAAAATATAACTTTTAATAAAAAAAGCTATTATAATTTAGTTTAAAAAAAAATAGCTAAGCAAATTAGCATATAGTTGCTAAAAAATATTATAATAGCTTTAATTTTAAAAAAACTAATTTTAATAGTTAATATATAAAAAAAAAAAGCATAGTTAAATATGTTTAAACCGAGCTTTAATATTTTTATTAAAAATAAAAATAATTTTAACTTTTAAAATAACTTTATTAAAAGCTAATTAAAAAAGCATAAATTAAAAATAAAAATATTTATAAAATAAAATAAATAAGTTTTAAATATTTTTAAAAATTAGTTATAAAAATTTATAATTTTTTAAAAAATACCTAAGCTAAAAAGGCAATTAAAAAAAATAAAAAAAAGCGCAGCATAATTTAATATAATTAAATTAAATATAAAAAACTTTATTAAATAGCTAATTAAAAATTTTAATAAAGCAATAAATATAGCTAAAATATCGAATAATAATCTGCTAGCTAATTAAAAAGTGCACTTTAAAGCAGTAAAAAATTTAAATAAAAACTTTATTAAAAACTATATAGTTAATAATAAAAAAATAACCGGCTTAGCGGTAATAAACTTAAAAAATTAATATATTAGCTTTATAAGCAAATTAAAAGCTATAAAATAATTTTTCGGCTTACTAATAATAAAATTAAAGAATTTATAATCTTTTTATATAATTAAGCCAAAAGCTAAAAAATAAGCCTATAAAAAAACCAGCTAAAATAAAAAAAAAATGCTAATATATTTATTACTTTTATAATAAAAATATATAAAAATTAAAAAATCATTTTTTTATATAATTAATATTAATTAAACTTTTTAAAAACGTTTTTGCTTAATTAGCTAAATATTATTTATAAAAGTAATTAAAAATATAAAATATTATATGCTATAATTACAGCAGCAATAAAATAATATAAAATAAAGCGTTTAAAAGCACGTTTAAACTAATAAATTTATTGCAATAAACTAAAAAAACTTTTTTTAAAAATATAAAAAATTTTAAATAAGCATTTTTTAAATAATCTTTTTAAAAAAAACGCTATAAAAAAATTAGCAGGCTTTAAAAGCTTAAAATAATAAAGCTTATTTTAATTTTAAAAGCTAAATATAAACTTTTATTTTTAAAATAAGTTTTTATTTATAAATTTAATAAAAAAAAGTTTTTAAATATATATAAATTTTATTTAATAGCTTATAAAAATTTTTAAATTAAAAATATATTTTAATTAATTTATATTATTATATTTATAGCTAAGTTTTTTAAAATTTTAATAGCAATAGCTATATAGTTTAATTTTAAAATAAAGCAGTTTAATATAATTATAGCGTTTTTAAACGCATTTAAAAAAAATTAAAAGTTTATAGCTTATTAATTATTAAATAGCTATAAGCAATTAAATATAGCAGCTTTATTAAACAGAGCTTTATATAGTTTAAAAAATTTATTTTTGCTATAATATAATAAGTTTTTATTTATTTTTAAAACATTAAGTTTAATTTTATTATTAAAAAAACTATGCTTATTTTATTTAAAAGATTATAAAGTGTATATAATTTTTTATATAAATAATTTTTTTATATTTTATTATAAAAAGTATAAAAAATAAGCTTAAAAAATAATTTAAAAAATTAAAAAAGCATATAAAATTAAAAAATAAAGCGATATTTATTAGTTTTTTAAAATTAAAATAATAAAAAACTATAAAAGCTATAAGCTAAATTTAATATATAATTAATATATTAAAAAAATCGCAAAGAAATTTAATTTAACTAATTAAAGCTAGATTTTTTTTTATTTTTTTATAGCTTAAAAAGCTAATAAAATATATTAAAAAAGCTATAAAAGCTTAAATAAAATTATTTTAAAAGCTTATAAAATTTATTTTATATATTATAATTATAATTAAACTAAACATACTATATATAACAGCTTTACTATTAAAATATTTTATTAATTTAAATTTAAACTATATAAATATAGCTAAATAAATAATTAAATATTTTTATTATACTAGATTTTTAAAAATTATATATAAAAATAAAAATAAAAGCGCTTAAGCTTTTTTTATTATTAAAAATGCTTTTTTTATAAATAATAAAAAAATTAAAAAAAATTTTTATAAATATGTTATATTTTTATTTAAAAGTGTAATTATATAAAAAGCGACTCGTTAAAGCATAGTTTTTATATTAACTATTAAAGCCGAAATTAATATATTAGGCTTTATAAGCGTAAAAATTATAACTTTTAAAAGATTTTTAAAAAATATAAATTTAAAACTCGGCTAAAAATAAACGATTTATTTAAATAATATTTAAATAATTTAATTTATAATAAAAAAAAACGAAAAAATTAATATTTAACTGCACTATATTAACATTTAAAATATATAAATTAAATAAAAATATTATAAAAATTTTTTTAAAATAATATATTTATTTATAAATTAAATATTTATAAATAAACTTATAAAAAATTTATTATAAGCTTAGTTTAAACATTTTTATATATTTATTAATTTATAAAATATAGCTTATATATTATAAAAAAATTATTAAAAGGTATAAAAAATAATTATTTTTTATTATAAGTATAAAGCTTATTAAAATTAACTTTTTTAAAATATATCGGCTTTTTAAAACTTAAATATAAAAATTTTAATAATTATAAAGCTAAAGCTTTATAAAGTTAAATAATTTAATTATTTTATAATAAAAAAAAAAAAAAAGCTGTTATAACAGCGGCGACAGCGGCGGCAGAGATAGCAAAAGTGGCAAAAGCGGCGGCAAAAGCGGTAAAAATAGCAATAATAATAAAAACAGTAGCAAAAATAGCAGCAGCGCTAAAAAAAAAATCGCTATATTTTTATTTTAAAATTAAAAATAATATATATATAATAATATAAAGCTAAACAAACTAAATTTTATTTAATTTAAAATTATTTAAATATAATTTTTAAAATTAAAAAAATTAAATTTATTTTATTTTAATAAACATTAGCTTTAATAGCTGTTATTAAATATAGTATAACTAAAAAAATTTAATAAAAGCTATATAAAATTTAATTAATATATTTTTTTAAAGCCTGCTAAAAAAAAAATTATATTAAAGCTTATATTAGTGTTTAAAAGCATATTATTAATAGCAGGCGCTATAAACTATATTATAATAGACGCTAAAATTATTTATAAAAATAAAGCATATATATACTTTATATAGCATAGCGCGGCAAACACTGCAATTAAAGCGGCGGCGGCGGCAAAAAAAAGCTTTATTATTATTGCTATTACTATTAGCGTTAATGTTAGCGGCGGCGTTAGCGGCGGCATTAGCGCCTACGTCGGCGTTTATATTAAGCTTAACTAAAAGCTTGTCGGCGGCGGCAATAATAGCAGCGGCGGCGGCTTTAACAGTGCATATAATTTTTTCAGCAGCTTTAGCTTTAGCATATAAAGCTATAAAAGCGGCGGTAACATTCCGCTTTATTTATTATTTAACAGTAATTATAGCGCAATATATATAACATTTAATAAATAAAAACATTTATATAATAATATTATTTAAAATAATTAATTAAAGCTTAAAAAATTTTTTTAATAAAATTTAAATAAATATTTATAAAAAAAAAAAAAAAAAAAGCTATTATTATTATTATTTTTATTGCTACTATTAATAGTTAATATAAAAAATTAATATAATTATTATTAATAAAAATATTATATATATATATAAATACTTTAAATAAACGACTTATAAAAAAAAAATTTAATAATTAATTAAATTTATATATAAAATTAAATTAGTGTTTATAAAAATGCTAGCGTTATAATTATAAAATTTAACTTATTAAATTATATATAAAGTTTAAAAAAAAAAAAAAAAATTTTAATTAATAACTATTTATATAACCTATTTATAAAATAATATTATTTATAATTATTTAAAAATATAAAAACTAAATAATTATTAAAATTTTTAATTAAAAAAAAAGTTTAAAAGCTTAAAAGTTAATATTATTAAAAGCGATAATAATTTTTATAATTTTTATTAAAAAAAGTTTTTATAAATGCTAAAAATTTTTTAATTTTTTTTTATTTATATATAATATATAATTAAAAAAAGGTATAAAAATACTTATAAATTAAAATAAAATTTTTTATAAATTTTTTATTTATAAACAGCTTTACTTTATAAATAATAGCAAAGCTAAAAAATATATTATAAATATATAAAAATCTAATAAGTTTATATAAACTAGATTTATTAAATTTAATAACTATATGTACATAGCATTTAGGTATATAAATAAGTGCTTTTTTTCCTTTTATTATTCTTAAAAAACTAGACAGACAGATTATTTTAATACACTTTTAATAATCTCACTAGTTTTAGCACTGGTTATCTTTTTCTACTTAATCTAGACTCCACTTTTACGTAAGATTTAATGTTTGGAGGGGTAATATGATTATGCCCCTCAGTGGGCTGATCTTTCCCTAATAGAGCTAAGACTAGTATGCATACGCTAAATAACCGTTGCAGTAATAGCTGCGAGGTAAACTATTTTACGCTAGCTATATTTATCTTGGCTGCATTGAACCAACTCAATCTAGGAACTAATTCTTAGCGCAGATGCACTAAACCCGCTAGCTTAACTGTATCTGTATTCTGGCAGATCGTCTAAAGATATACATCCAACCGACTAATACAACTTCTCACCAACGAGTACCAGTCGCATGATCCAAAGTGAAGAAGTCTATTGATGTAGGTAGAATATAATACACGCTTGGATACCCTCCTGAATCAAACTACACGGAGCGAAATTCCGTCTATCAACAATGAAAATATGGGATTGCAGAGAAAACGCAAGATGGAATTTCACTTGATCAAGTCTTCTCTTCTGCACCTAAGATGCGATGATGGGGTTGTAGTACCGGAAGCTGTTCTTCGGGTCATACTTTGCCTTCAAGCTGCGAAGTCTGCTCAGGCGCCACGGCTCATATCCGTAGATGCTCTCGAGAGTCTGGTACGGGAGCCCGTTGGCGTAGTTGACATAGGTCGCGGGCTTGGTCCCGGGCTGGCCTGCGTTCCAGAGATCCCAGTGGGCCTTTGCCCACGCCTCGGCGGGCGCCCTCAAGTCCGACTTCTCGGGGACAGTCGTCTGGAATATTCTGTTATTGGCATCATTTTTTTAGCATGATATATACATCAACAGCAGAGTTTGGAATCTTTCAGAGAGTTGACCTACGACAGATGCACGCGATCCCTGTGTGGATACGCCGTCGAATCAGACGGAATCGCCTGAGCGGCCTTGACGGAATAGCCCTCGTAGAATAACAGGGAGGTCGATGCGAGGTCGGGGTACTTCGCAAGGTTCTTCGTGTACAGCTTGTAGTTTTGACGCTCGGTTGTAATATTCCAGGTCTTGGTCATGGTGGTGGAGACGGCATACGAGCCATCCCCGCAATCAGTATCTTGAGACGTGAGCTGCGGGTAGATGAGGTCGGGGTACGAGACGTCGCCCATCTCCTCGCTGATAGCCCCGATCTTGTTGAACGGGCGCAGTATATCCTCGGCCTCGCGCCGTGGGCCGGCATACCCGAAAGTCCAGAAGAGGATGGGCTATGAGCTATTAGAACCCACGTTGAAAGAGTAGATAGCGTAGGGGGTTTTACATACTTCGGTCTTACTGACTGTGCTGTTGATGTGAACCATGCCGTAACTTACGCCCAGCTTGGGGGGCGCTTTACCGTTGTCTTGGATCTTGTTCAGTTGCTTGAACACCTGCTCCAACTTGTCCTGCGACCAGACGTAGTTGTGATAGTGCCAGGTTGGAACCTTCTTGGGGTAGATTTTAAGTTTCATGCTGGTGACGATTCCGAAATTGTGTCCGGCACCCCTCATAGCCCAGAAGAGGTCCGCATGGCTCGTCTCGTTTACGCCAATTGCTGAGCCATCGGCCAGGACGACGTTTAGATGAATCAAGTTATCAGAAACTAGGCCATACATGCCCTCGTAACGTCCGTGGCCGCCACCAAGAGCAGGTCCTGCGATACCGACGCACTCAGCAGCTCCAGTGGCTGACGAGCCGTCTCATTAGCAACAGCGGCCATTTGATGCCGAATGGTAACTACGTACCTGTCACATAGCCGTTGTCCCAGAGCTTTGGTACCACATCGTGGAAATATGACCCGCCCTGCAATAAGGCAGATTTCCCATCTGCCGCGATTTTGGAACCCCGAAGCTGCTTAAGATCGATCTGCACACCCTTGAATTTGCCTAGTGTGGTGGTGAAGCCGTGACCGGTGTTAACCGCCATGAACTTGAGACTATTGTTATTACAATATTTAACCTTGATGGACCGTTAGTAAAGATTGGATTATAGTTTTTATAAACACATAAATGCTCACAATGGTGGGAATATCTGACTCCTGTGCTGGTTGTATCGCAACTTGAATGTCAGGGGGTGCTAAGGTGTTCCATCTCTCGGTCAAGTTGAAGAACGAGGTATCCGAAGGCAGAATTATGAGTGATCCTGAAGACAGCCTTGGGCCTAACTCGTGCTGAATGGCCGAAGGTGGTAGTTCTCGCCGGGAAACGTCATTTTTCTGAAAAATGGAGGGTACAGGCCCCAGAGGCACCGGGGAACTCGATACGACGGCCAGAAGCAGCACTAAGCCGCAGAGCAGAGAGTTTAGATTCGCTCCCATGCTTGATATCTTGATCTTTTCTAAACCTGAGCCCTTCTAACTTGGCGACTCTCGAATGACGTTGGATATGCTGAACTGAATTCGTTGAGCGAGTAGGCGATCCCCTAGTTTTGTAGTTGGGCGATACATTTTTCTCACGTCTGAGCCACCCTAGGCAGCTCAATCTGACTTCTAAATAGGGATAGATTATGACTGTACAATAGACCTTGAATAGGCTCGGTAAACAACCAGGATGCCGAAGAGGCTTGACATGGTGATATGAATGGGGCGACTCCCTCTATTCACAATACCACTCCAGCTAGGCGAGCTGAGAAGACCAGATCGGTGCTTCGCCAGGATAGGCCAATACGCCGGGCAGATTCCAAAATACCTGCCATGTGGCTTTTATCAGATAAATACCGGTGGTTTCCACATGTTTGTATTTGAAATCGTGTCGTGGCCCGGTCTGCGGGATCCTTCACCCCCCACACTCCCTGTGAGGGCAATTTTTAGAAATGGGAAGGGAGATAATTGCACGTGCCGCCGAAGGATCAAGATACTTGGCAGCGTGGCATTATATGGTAACAAGCTGAAGGTGTTCCAGGTAGTAGTAGGGCTTCGGAGGAACCCGAGACTTTAATACGCCTCGTCGCTAAATATATCAGCCCCCGGGCCCCGTCATCCATGTATTACACACGTAAGCAGGAAGGGATGAGCTCAAATTTTAGGCGCACTATTTGAAACGTTTGGGTACGATTAGATCTATGCAAGAATCTGCGACCCCTTAACCGTACCATGGACAACTAATCGAACGACATGACGCCGTATCTAAGCGTGTCGGGTGTAAGCCCAAACTGAGAGTCTTGTTGGTGTAGATACATATTGCAAATGTAGCAATCACACGATGATCTCCCGCACAAAGATACAGGTATCTGGCGATGGTGTGATTATGGTGAGATAATTGATATAACAGATGCGTGTTATGTCACTCTGCACTTTGCTTAAACTTTCGGACTAGCTCATCTGGGAGCGAAATCCACTGGCCATGCTCGTCAAGCAGGCCTGACATCGCCTTCCATTCCTCCCTCACAGCCTGAGCTCTGGACATACTTCTGGGTAGTATTTTTGCCGGAAATGGATTGGGAAACATCATAATTCCGTCTGCCAGATCCTCCATGTCCGGGACAAGTTCCTGCCCGGTACAATGATCGACATCTCGTTGGAAGTCGAATGCCCAAAGCAACCGAGAAATGGCCAAAAACAGAGACCGATCGGCGATGTGCATCCCTTGACATCTGCGCCTGCCCGCCCCAAAGACGAAATGATCTCGCTTCGTATAGTCTGGATTGTTCGCGGCCTCTATAGATGTCTGCTTATCGTCTATATACCGCAAAGGGTCAAATTGCCGCGGGGAACTATACCGGGTTGGGTCATTATGAACCGCCCTATTCTCGTATACACATGCCCATTTAGTCTTGCATTAAGCAGAAGTTCATGTTTTAAGTTGTAGAACTCACCAAACGTTAAGAATGACAGTCGCGTTTTTGGGTATGTGATATCCAAGATAATTGTCATCTTGGGTAGTAGCATGCGGTATTCCCAGCGTGAACCCGGGCATCCAGCGCAGACTCTCTTTGGCGCAGGCTCGTATATATGGCAGATGGGGCGCGTCGTCAAGATCTGGTAGACGGTCTCCGCAGATGCGGTCAAGCTCCTCCCATGCCGTCTTTGCTATATCGGGCCAGATAACCATGGCCTGGACGAACCCGACCAAGATACTTGCGGTGGTTTCGGATCCGGCCTGTAAAATAGATCCGCTGATGTATGCTGCAGAATCGTCGGAAAATCCCTCCTTTTCTTGCATCATAACGAGATCTTTACAGATACATGGCTTGATACTCTTATGTTAGCTCGCCGTGCGCTAGTGAAATTATACTTCGTGAAGCTATTCGTAATTACCTTGCCGCGCCCACTTCGTACATCTTGCTTAATTTTCTGGTAGTATCCCAGAAAGAGATTTCTCTCTCTCTCATGAATTTGTCTTCCCTCAGCTTTAATGGGGAGTAACCAATCCGGCAAGCGTCTCAATATGGGGACCAAGTCTAGGAGTGCGGCTAACTATACAGAATTGATTAGTCTGAACATTTGATCGTGATAATAATCTCGAGTACACACTCGTGAACCGATGAGCTCAGAACTTCTATCAAACGTCTGAATATAGAGTTAGTCCCCATTCTGCTTCAGAGGCATGCTCATGTCCACTGACCTCAAAAGCCTCTTTGAAATTCTGGTCCAGTATACTTTTGATGCGAAAACCAAACGTCATCTGAGTGGTGAGCGAAGCCGTATAGCGACGTAGATGGTCGATGAAGTCATTTGGCTTTTCTAGGAAGGCCAGTAGCATTGCCTTGTTTTCTAAGTCCTGATACGGGATGTAAGTGTGCGCAGCAGTCACTCCAAGCATGCCGTGGACAAATTTCCGAGCCGCTTTCCAAGCGCTGTTATTCGGCTATATGAAGAATTAGTCATTTTATGGCGCAGTTTTGTACTCGTAACTTCCGAGAAAATGAAGGAGAAACTTGTAATCATGAAACGAAACTGGCGCTATACCATGAACAAGACTCTCAAGCCTCCACTGAGAACATCTTGTCCTATGTAAGACTCAGGTCGTGACGCATAAATAACACCTCGCTTATCTACCAATTCCTTGATGGCCCTGTCTGAACTTAGAACAATCATGACCTTTGTCCCCAACATGAGTGAGTAGATTTCTCCATATTCACGAGCCCATTTCTCGAATTGTAGATGCCTTTTTCGCGTGGGAATAAGATGCAAATTCCCAATCAGAGGAAGGGTGGGTGGCCCTGGGGGATAGCTGTTTGGTCTCCGGCCTATTCTGCTCAGAATCCAGAGCAAGGAGGAGAAGAAAATAAGTCCAAGAGCAGACGGAATTTTGAAATACTGGGATAACATGATGCGATCTTAGAACAAATTGATAACGTAGCTCATCTAGATGCTGATCTACCTCGAGAGCTGTGTTTATATTTGCTTCAATTCAGCTGTGATTATGTCCCTGTGGCTGTTTCGAGTGCTCATAATACGCAATTAAGTACGATGATTATAACTATACTGAAGCACCATAGGTAGCTTCCATAGCTAGTAAGCATAGTAATTAGGGGTTATCGGCATTGAATAAGGGGGAGGCTAACGGCCTCCTTGCTATACACCTGCTTCAATATGATATCATGATACTCTACTTTTTGTTTAGTTTTTTATTGTCTTCTAACTATTCCCCGTTGTATTCGATCGGGTAGCGTAAGCCCGGCCCAGTTCATTCTACTTCATACCATCATACTAGTTTTGGATAACTATTCGTCAGCCTATCCCTAAAGGGATGCCTGAGGTCAAAGCTCGGAATACAATGACACTTCAGTGACAAAAATATCGACAAACATGCCAATACTTGGGCGAGAGATAAGAGACCTGCTACACCGCGATTCTACAGCGTAAGCTGACACCAAGCCACAGAGGGGGAGAGAATGCGGAGAGCGGCGGATGAATCCTTTCGGTAGACCAGTACATGTCGGTATCCAGTCGCTTGCATAATTCATAATTCAGCCATGGGATAGATAAGCCGCCTGAATTATAGGCCGTGGTATACAGTATGAAGTGTCACTCCTCTGCACAGTCGACTTCCCAGTCATTGAACTGTATACGTTCTGGTAGAGATCAAAGCCACTTCTCCAAGCGCCTCAGCCAGGTACCATGTACAGCCTCGACAGGTAGATGGGGTACCTCGACAGGGAATGAATACCGCATGTAGGCAATAACAAGGAGTGGGGTGGCTAAAGTTGTCGTGTAACGTAGAATCCATAGAAAAGGCAACTCCCCAACTCCAACTCTTCCCGAGACGCGTGCTTTTGCTCTCTCGAGACAATCTCCATACCCGCAGCCACTAGGAATTAGTAACTCGACGGCGCGTGCCGCATCTTAAAAGAGCACCCTATATCTTGACCTTGGTGTGTCTGGCCTTGGCTATGTCTCAATCCAACGGTTGCACCCTTGCCCAGGACCTGAAGGTGGTCTGCGGCGGGCTTGCGTCCAGACTAGGTACCTATGATGAATCAATGGGCGCTGATAGACCCGATCCGACTAATCCGCTATGCTCAGATCCTGGTCATCAGCCATCGAAGCTGGGTCGGCTGTCATGGCCGGATGCGAACGACAAGAGGCGCGCAAGGGTCGCCCACCCGCCCTCACCCCTGCAGGAAAGAGATGTGCGCGGAAACGATCATGAGGCGGACATGCATATCGTGCACGTGTCGCAGCAGGATCTCCAGATGCACTATCATTTTTCTAGGGCGGCTCAGGATGGTAAGACCCGAGCTTCGGCCTCTTCCCTCTTCGATCACGATTTGTTAATTGACTTCAGCCTCGACCCGCCCACACCTGAAAATGCCACTCTCTTGGAAACCCTTCCAATTAGATGTGGCTGACCAGGAGCTGTTCCAACACTGTACGTCTTGATAGCCATCTGCATGGGTAAGTAGACCGGGGACTGTTTGGGGCTAATAACAACTTAGTCCTTTGTGACGCATCGCAGTCGCTTGCTATTATCGGTCATAACCCCGTAGACTTGGGTCATGCACTTGTGCGGATTGCTTCGGCAGACGACACGGACTCCGCTAGAGCTGTTAGGCTCTCTATACTAGCCTTCTCTTCTACACACCGGCACCACATCTATGCACAGCCAGTAGAGCTGAAGATCTCCGCCCTCGAGGCCTTGGCAACTGTACCATGTCAAGGCTTTAGTACCAAGGAAGCGATCCAACATGTTGCGGCGGGGATGTTGCTGTGCTCTCTTGAGGTATATCAGACTCAATATTAACAGCAAACAATAATATTGTGTAATAGTTTGCTGACGGCATTGTCTAGATCCACCATACGTCTTGCACCTCTGGCCAATGGATTCACTACCTTGATGGAGTCAAGAAAGTCATTCAGTCTACAGGCCTTGCCGGTAGCGCCTATCCAGATCCTGATCTTGCGATTTTATTGGATTGGGTGTATTACCACGAGATACTAGTACGCTTCACTCAACGGTACTGGCCGACGTTGGGAGTGGGCAAGAAAGATACATTCGGGCCTGAAATTAAGCTACAGGTCAGTACTCTATATGCCTTGAGGTACACTCTGTCTAAACTACTCATCAGGTCTCTCATCAGACGCCGCCCGCACTAGCTATCGTGGACCTACTATCCGAAGTCTGTGATGCTGTTTCAACCAGGGTTGCAGCCACAACCTCGCTAGAAACTTCACAGGAGCACAAAAGCTTTCTGAAAATACTTGACTGGAAGATCAGGAATCTATCAATACCAGCCATTGCCGAAGATAATACAAGCGATGGGCTAATGACGGCTGAGGTGTACAAACTAGCCATGCTAGTATATCTGAGCCGAGCGTCTAACGACACTCTCAGCCAAACAGCTGTGACGCAACAGTATATTGACCAAGCGTTTGCTCGTTTTTCTCAAATGGGCTCATGCCGCCGCCAGTTTCCCCTTTTCATATTGGGCTGCGAGGCACGCACTGATGATCAACGGGCGACGATCCTCGATCTCATGGCGAGGACTCACGGAACTGTCGCCTCACGGTCCCTGGAGCACGTGACGATTCTTATGGAAGCGACCTGGGCACAAGAAGATCTTGCGAATGGTGATATCAACTACACAGATAAGTTGAGCAACGTATTCAGCTGTTGTAGTAATGTGCCTAGCTTTGTCTAGTCAGATGAAAAAGGGCGAGAACTTACCTGGGCGGCCGCCAATCGCTTGAAAAGCCATTATATGTATGGATACCGACAATGGGCCTTCAGAAAGACACAGGCATAGTTACGCAGAGCTAGGAAAGATTGGAAAGGGAACAAGAGGGAATTGTTGATGAGACTTACAAGCAAATATTTAAGCGCTTTTATAGAAGTGTCCGCTGTGCTTACTTGCACTAGCAAGACACCATTTCTTCATCTGGCAGGGTATGTGATTACTGTAGCACAACGAGGATTCGATGAAAGTGAGCTGTGCCGAAGAGCTACATTTCTGAATACAGGATGATCAGACACGACGGGCATTGACCTCGACATGGTTACCAAGGCATCTATGATCTTTGATACTAAGCTCTCGCGAAGACTATGCCGACTCTAATCTCTTAATCACTAGACCTTTCGTACCCCAAGTCATAAGAACTCGAAGTCGATTTTTGCAGGAAAACAAGAATAGTCACTAATCGTAAAAGAGGAATATTATTAATGTGACGGGTAAACGACGCCGTTAATCCCAGTTCTAGGCTAACGGTACATATGTGCTACGCGACGTATTAGTGGTTGTACGGTTACTTTCTGTCTATTATAGCGCGAGGTGATTTGAGCAAAGGCCCTAAATTGCGGCGGACCATTCCAACACACCTCTCCTGTTATCACGCTAATAGGACCCTCGCAGATCACCGTGTTAGTCTGTATGGTTGATAAACTGATATTCTGAATCCCGAGCCCTACAGCATTCCCTGATTGTCAATGTTGTGTGATGCGAGGAAGGTATGCGAATAAAGTATTACAGATCAGGTCATCGCTAGTGACGCCTATGATAAATGAGACAAAAACTGGAAGCATTCCTGGGAGTTGAGGAGGTGAACCTTGTCTATGCTTAACAGCATTCAAATTCAACAAGTTCACCTCTGGTAGTGCCGCTGCTGTCAAGTCTTTGAGGCAGTTGTTCGGTGTCTGAGAGCATTGTGTCGCTCCTCCTCATGCTCATATGCGCGAACTCGGCGCGTTGCTATGAATCAAGGGTGGGTCGTAATGGGTGTGGCTTGTTTCCCTTGACTTGTCAGCTGTTGATGCGAGCCCTCAGGCGATTACTCGTCATTGGTGCCCGCACGAGTACCTACGCCCTTGATACGCGAGGTGAGTACATGCATGAGAGGTTGAAGATGCCAAGCTCTAGCTGTGAGTCTACCCCACGCTCTATTGAGGCTTGCCATATACGGGTGCTAATATGCAGTCGATCTACAAGGTACGAGCCAGGGGTATATGCAAGATGCTCACCGAAGTGTTTTGCAGGCAACTCTTGGATCACTCACGTAGTATTGTCTTACGACGTAAATTCCACTTTCGTGACTGCTGACCGAGACGTGTCCCAAAAAAGGACACACACTTGATATGCAAGATCTTTACTAGGGACAATTCCTATACATGGTAGAGATATCAAATGCAACGGGGTGTGGCTATAAGTAAGGGTGACACCAAACATAAGCTGCAATACCTGAACTTCCATCTGATCAGCTGACTGCTTCCCAAGACTTCCTCAAAGTCCATGTAAGCGTAGCACTGCAGATTCATCATAGTCATTCTGGCTTCACCTTGTCGGGGGGCGCAAATTGTCGGTCATCAATTGATTGGCCGAAAGATGCTGATCTTCGATGCGTATCGTCGGGTAAGACTCACGGACTTGAAAGGATTCCTTGATTTCCAAGCAGAATGAGATATACTATGATATTATAGTCTCAGCAGGGTGCATATGCACCTTGCACACAACGTGAAGCGCCATGGCAGGCCTGAATGATAAGCATGGGGCCATTTTGCACAGTGATCCCGTTCTCGGGAGGTCCTTTTGCAGCCTATGCCAGTTTACCCTCAAGAGAATAATGAACCTGTCTCGTGAGGACGGCCAAATTGCCACCCCCATCACAAGTTCATATGATTCCCCATCACCCGATATCAACATATTAGTCAGTACCCCTAACCTGTGTTCTTGTGGCAATCACTATCTTCGATTTCCAAAGTATCCTATGAGATATGGTTCGTAGCTGGCAACTGTGGCTTTCACCACGCCCACTGCGACGTACAGAAACGCCTGCTGAGGGTCGCGTCCTATCTCCATTCGGCGCCGCACTCTACGAGTTCTTCACTCGTGAAGATGGTCATATGATTGTAAAAGAGACTCATTATGCAAACAACAAAGTCGTCCAAAATGGACAATCGGGTCCGCCCCTGTAATAATGCATTGCCGTCCTTATGTCTCATTGTATCATCAGATCTCCAAATTCCGGAAAGACACTGAGCTAACAGCTCATATAGACATATACATTTAGGGCAGACTGAATACTTCAAGGTCCTACAAGGGACTTTGGCAGTCGTCAAGAATGAGAGGGAGTACACGCTCACCAAAGACGACGGGGTTTTCAAAATCCCCGCTGGTAGCCGGTGAGTTCCCATTTCTTGCCATCTCGGAAACCCAGCCGCTGAACAGACTACAGGCACCGCTTCTGGGCACACCCGTCAATACGGGATGGCGAGAACCTCGAATTCCACGTCTGGGCCGAGCCAAAGGAGATGGAGCGCGGATTCAATGAGAACTACTTGCGCAACGCGCTAGGCTATCTGAAAGACTGCCAAGAGCAGAATCTCCAGCCCTCCATCTTTCAAATGGCCTTGTTTGGCTGGCTGAGCGATACCCTTTTCGTTGTATTCCCCTTCTGGGTGCCGATATGGATCCTCGTACTGGCCCAGAATGTGATTGGCCATGTTATTGGTAGGGGCTTGTTAGGGTAAGGAGACATTTGCGTTATACTCATATTCTATAATTATCAAACTGACCCGTCTCGGTGGCAGATACCAAACAACCTACCCGGAGTACAGCATAAAGGCTCAGCGCAATGGAAAAAAAAGTCTATAACAATTTTGCATCAGGAGACAAGAATTATGTAACCAAGGATATAGAAGAAATTGACAAGTATCAAGGCTACATACAAAGTATAGGGCTGAGATAAGCTTTTATTAGTCTAAAGATCTACTTGAACCTAGCTTACTTGAGCGATAGCATATTCCGTAGTGGTGGCTAGAGGCAGTAGATCTACCAATAACCTGATGTTTTTTTTTATTAAGGTGGCCCTACCTAGTCCACCTGAGGCATGGTTGAGCATGGGGAAGACCCAAGCCCCACTAGATTTCTTGGGATATTCTCCATAACGGAAGTTTCTAACCTATCTCTGGTATAGCGGCGAGCGGGGAAAGAAACCACTATCATCTCGAGGCCTGCCCCATACGAGTCTTTTCTATCGGCGACTGATTAGAAGCTGAAATTGATAAGTTGATGGCTTGTACGTACAATAATGCTGTTGGAGCGAGTATAATTTCCACATGAGTAATACCACTTCGGGAATGTGATGCAACTCGAGGGTATGTGAATTTGGTGTTAGGCTTAGCCACTGCGCTGCTAGACGAATTAAACTACATGTACAAAAAGGTCATTCTAATACTCAGTGCGTTGACAACTGCTGACTACTGATTTTCCTATGGAAGTTACAATGACTGCATTTCAGACACCAGCAATGTACCACGCTTTGTCAGTGTCGTCCAGATCAGCATCGGCCAGTGTAAATCCATTACCCCAATAGCTAAACCGATTCCCCATAAGATATTCCCAATCGTAGTCCTAGGCGCCATTAGTATGGGATTCATTCGAGTTTAGAGTATCGTCGAATCTTCCTTACCTCCCATCGCGGGTTAAGCAGAATGTCGAAACAGTGTAGCCGACTTCCAGGCCACATCAATACGGTCTCACCATTTGGACCCAGCTTGAACCACGCCGTGCACGGCCCATTCCAGATGGTCCTCTTCATGTAAAGGTTCCGGTGCTCTCTGAAATCAGCGACGGCCTCTTTTTTGGGCACTAAAGATCTGATGTTCTGCGTCTGGAATTTCTCCAGGGTCATGGCGATATTCCTTGCAATGACCTCCATAGCAGGTATCACCGAACCATGACCGTAGGGTGCAAAAGGCCCCAACATCACTAGATACGACCGTTCAGCAAGACTCAATCAGAATTTGCATCACAGTAGTCACGTCGTGTCACTTACTAAAGTAGTTGGGGAAATCGGGCGTCATTGTGCTTAGGTATGTGTCTGGAACGTCCTTGAACACATCTCTTAGGTCCACTCCATTCTTACCCACCAGCGGGAATCGGGGCCTGAACGAGACGTCAAAGCCAGTGCCGCAAACTAGCACATCAAGCTCGTGCAGAGTTCCGTCCTCGGTAACGAGTCCTTCCTCTGTCGCTCGGACGATTTTGGAAAAGGTCATGGTACACTTGTCGCTGGATAACGCCTCGAGATATCCAAAGCCAGGATTAGGTCTCTATTGAGGAATTTAGCGCATATGCATTTCAAAATCGGCCGTCAAAGATAAATAAACTTACTCTACATCCGGGGGCGAACGTTTTGGGGATCAGCTTCTCGGCGAGATCTGGCTTTAAACTCAACTTTCGTCTCATCTCAGTTGTCGCATACTAGAAAGCCACACGATAAGTCAGTTGGCCTGCTTCAAAACACTTAGCAGTGTTTCATCTGTTTACCTCGTAAAAGTCGAGTTGTTCAGGCGTCCCTTTGATCGCCTATCGCTTGGTCAGTACAATAGTGACAGTCAATGCTAGAAGAAAAGTGTTCATACAACAGCGAAGTTGGCGTTCATCTCCCTCTCCACTGCCCTTCGGTACTCCAAATACTCCTCTGGATCGTCTCTGAATGTCCTTTTTTGTGCTTCCGTGTCTGGAGGCTCATAAGTATGAAATAGAATCAAGGGGGATGAAAGAGGTGAACGGACATTCCATGTTTGAGCCCCCATCGCCAGCAAATTTAGTGGCTAACCCAGCAATCACCCAAGAGGGTGAGCGCACAAAATTAATAACGTGCTTAGCCTCTTGAAGCCTATAGTTTAGCATACGATCTATTTTAGAGGGGAGAAACTGGGTATATTCACATACGATCACAAATCGCTGGTACCACCTGAATGGAGCTGCTTCCGTTCCCAATAATTCCCACAGTTTTATTGGTGAGATCGATCGAATGATCCCAGGCAGCCGTGTGAGTTTTTTCCTTGAACTTCTCGAGGCCCTCGATATTGGGCCATTTCCATTTACTTTCAAAATTGTTAGCTAATGTTAGAGATAAAGAAGAATTCCATTTGGAAAGACGACACCAACTTTAAGACGCCAGTGGCGGTGATGAGGATTTCGGAGTAGTCGAAGAACTCGGCACTAGGGTCATCATTTGGCTGAATTCTAACCTTCCAGCGGCCGTTTTCCTGCTCCCACCACGCCCCGGTGAGCCTATGATTGTACTTGACATTTGTGTCAAGGCCGTAATGAGCGACGGCATCCCTTAAATAATTCAGTGTTTCATTGGCTTTGGCGTAGCTGTTCCATATGATTTACAGATCAGTAAAACTGTGATCAGAGGTGAATAAGAGATCAGACACATACTATGTTTTCCAATCAGGTTTCGGATACCAGGAAAACTGATAATTGACCGCTGGCTAAAAGGGTTACGGGGCATGCTGTTAGCAAAGTAAAAAGGCAAGATCAGATTATGAGACCTTCATACTATGTCGCAAGAACAGCCAGGATACCTTCACAGGTTTGGGTTAGTACTCACAAGCTATTTTAATGCCCAGAAAAGGAGGAGAAGAGGAGAAACTCACGTATTCTCATACCATGTACCTCCTAACTCGGGATTCTTGTCATAAAATTGCAAACTGATATTGCTGTTCTTTGTTTGCTTGCCGAGAATGTACGAAAGATGGATTCCGGAAAATCCAAATCCGATGACAATGACTTTGATAGGCCGCCGAAAGCCTAATAGGGTCTCTGGAATGACATATCCAGCCGATGAGGAAAACCCGTTCGTGATTGACTCGTCGAGTGACGTAGACATTGTCTTAACTTTGCAATCGGATTGACTTTGGTGATGTCAATGAAATGTATCATTCAATACCTTTATATATGGATTCATTTCGATTCGTATAAGACAATAGCGCTGTAAGTCTTTACCAAGTACCCCTGGAAGCTATAAGGACACGAGAGAAGATAGGGTAGGACTCGTGAGCCTGGTCATCTTCGAATAATCAATCTCTTGGTGGATCCATGTTAAACATGAAGGTTGCGGAATGCAGGATATGATACATGACGAGAACTCGTGATAAAACGATCTGGCTACAGCGTTCTATTTCGAAAGATTATCATCTCTCTGGAATAATTACCACAGGACGGCCCCACGCGGTGAGGTTGTGCTACACTGTATACTTCGTTCACAGTAGAAAGATAAGATTTTCATGCGTCAGCAATCCTTCCCCCAGAGACCGATTGTGCTTATATGCAGGCAGCGCCACCGCTACACGGAGGTAGTATATCTATGCCCTGCTCATGTACTCGTGCCCTTTCAAGCAGCGCCCCGGAATTGGACAAAAATACATGATACCGGAATTTGGTAACTTCAAGTAGCGGACCGCTTAGCGGGACATCTGAACCTCGCTATATGCGAGTTTCATCCGATGCATGTCAGCCTATACGGACGCTCTTGGGCAAAGGTCTAGAATATACAATGCATGAATGCACGCTTATCATGACAAAATAGCAGTTTAGGCGGTGTTGCTGTGGCTCCGCTCTCCGATACCATATTGGGTAAAATCAAGGCACGAAGCTCATGCAGTCAGCTCAAAATAGCGGTACATGTCCCATGTAAGTCGGAGGGCTTACCGCATTGAAGTGGCATTTGATTTGCCTGCTGCCACATGAGGTGCAGATCATACATACCTAGATTTATGCAGCGAGAAGAATCACACGAGAAAACTGCAGAGCTCATCTTCTGCAATATTCAGCTCGAGGTCATCTGCAACTCACCGCTGGGTGACTTAGCAGGGTTTACCAATATGCATAGCTCCTTCTCGAGGGGGCTATGTCAACGACGCTGCTAGGTAATAGAAGGGTAAAAACATATAGCGGCAAGTCTTGTCAGAGACTCATCAGTCATAAGCGATGGTGGCTGATCGAGACCGGAGACCGTTCTTTCAGTAACTCATTCCCGATCCCCTTTCACGCGTTTATTGTCCGGTCAATGCCTAGAGTAGGACATACCAAATGAGTACTGATCCGGTCCGATCCGCCGGTGACACATACGGAGTGGAGGAGGAGAGCCAGAACTATCTTCTAGGAACTAGTAATGACGGTCAACGGGCCATATCACTTGTCATGAAGGTGGGATAACCATCTGAATTCTCAAGGTAGAGTATGATATCATCTTTGCTGTTTCGTTGTCAGCTATAGGCGTGCGATAACGGTTTACTGAAACAACACCTCATAATGATGTCAAGTATGAGTAAAATGCACATAGGTAAAGGCTCCGAGACTGAAAGGATTTGTTAGCAGTTATCCCGTCCTGTCGTGCCTCTCGAGTAGTTTTCTCAATCCCTTCATCTCTGACTGCATAACTGTGAGGTACATATTGAGAAAACACGATTTTGAGTTACGGGCTTTAAGGCAGATTTCATTAAGATAGTCAAGCTAGTGCTGAGCATCATTTCGCTATCCAAAGGCTAGGTGACAAGGACATAGCTACCACTTGTGGATTTAATGTTAAAATAATATCACATATTGTCCCTGTTTAGAAGAAGGAAAATATCATTCCATATTTATGTAGAGATAGAATATCATGAGCTGAGTGTTCATTATACAGCTTAATACTGATAAGGGGCAAACTCTCTCTAATCATGCCGTTATTTTGCCTTCGACGAGCTCAGACAAAACCTGTAGAGTGGTCTTGCTACTCATGATGTCTAAGAAGGACACATCGACCCGGAAGACAGACCAAAACCAAGAGCGAAACTCTGATGCAATCATGCTGTCTACACCGAAGTCAGGTAGCGCCTTGCCCTCATTGATTTGGTCGGCATGCATCAGGATGAGATTCGAGAAGCGCTTCTTGATCAAGCGAAGAATTGCCTCTCGAAGACTATGCGCGTCCGCTTCAGGGGCAAGTGTAGCCGCGTGAGTGGGTGGCACATCTTTAAACCACGGTGCAGCTGCCACGGCGGCGTCGTATGCCCCTTTCTGAGACACACCGGATGCTTCTTTTTCCGCAGCTAGTGAGGCTAAGAGGGTCGCGGCGCGGGCTTCGACTAGAACGCCGTGGCTAGTCACGTCGAATCCACGGGCACTAAGTTCACGGATCGCAGCCGGTTCTAAGCCTGTAAGCAAGTGGGCGTCATCGGTGTTGCGAGCTGCCTCGCTAGCCAGCGCTAGGTCAACAACTTGGAGGAACTCTTCTTCATTGAGCGGCTGAATACCCTTTCGGAGTAACAGGGCCTCGATTTCAGGATTCTCGTGAAGGTACCCCACTTCGGAGATCATGCCTAGACCAATAGACACACAAGGCTGGCCGCGAGACCGTCGCCATCGCGCGAAGGCATCAAGGAAGCCATTAGCTGAGCAGTAATTCGCCTCGGTGGCAGTACCGACGGTCCCGGAGACGGACGACGTAAGCAAGAAAAAGTCGGGTTCGTTACTAGCGTCTCGGTCGACGTGCACTTGGAGCGCATTATGAAGATTCCAGGTTCCTTGGTACTTGGGATCGATACCAGTATGCCAGGCCTCGTTAGGCATCCGGGTAAATAAGGCTTCGTGAAGTCCCATGGCGGCCTGGACGACCCCGCCAATGCGACGCCCATTGACTAGACAGAGCTCAACTGAAGCCGTAACATCCACGGCCTTGGAGACATCACCGCGAACCACCCCAACGGTAGCTCCGGCCCCTTCCAGCTGAGACACAAGCTGTCGAGCACTGGGCTTATCAGCTCCTGAGCGCCCCAAGAAGACGAAGTGACGACATCCCCGACTCATCATCCAGCGGCTTAGACTACGGCCTAGACCGCCTAGACATCCGATTAATAGATAAACTTTCTCGGGGTCGAAGAGACTGAGATATGTAGCTGGGGCGACCTGTCGATGAAACGAAGTGAAGCTTCAGTTAGTACTAATCCATGGAAATATTGCAAGGTTATGGAAAGGGGTTTGCGAGAAGCTGACTTACCGGAACACGAGCCTGTGGGTTTTCCATGGATATCACTACTTTCCCCACGCGTTCCTTGTGAGCAAAATAGCGGTACGCCTGTGCCATCTGACTAACGTCGAAAACCTTCGTGGGAAGCGGCGCGATCTCCTTGGCGCGGTAGAGCTCCAGAGTCTCGGATATAAGCCTATCCCAGACGGCACGATGGGAGTGGTCTTGGGCATAAAACAATTCCGAGAGGTCGAAGGCAGTGAAGGTAGCATTACGTAGAAAAACACGCATGTCCAGTTTGCCGGCGTCGATCAACTCTCGCTTGCCGATCTCGACGAAACGGCCAAATTCCGCGAGGCATTTCCAACTTTCGTGCATAAGGTCGCCGACTAGAGAATTGAGGACGACGTCAACGCCGCGACCGCCCGTAGCTTTCTTTATAGCCTGCACAAAAGATAGGTCACGGGAATTGAAGACGTGGGAAGCCGGCACGCCGAGCTCCTTAACAATAAAGTCACGCTTAGTCTGGGAACCGGCGGTCGTGTAAACGGTAGCACCTAACCGGTGGGCCAGCGTAATAGCAGCAATGCCAACACCGCCAGAGCCGGCATGGATAAGGATCGACTCGCCTGCTCGTAGATGTGCGCGGTCGTTGAGGGCATATAGCGCCGTGCCGTAGACTAAAAGAAGCGTCGGGAGGGTGGTGAAGGATTCCTCGTCCAACATCTTGTGAACCGATCCGGCCCTCACACGCACCACTGTCCCAAGGTGATGCGGAGCAGAAGCGACGGCTCGGTCACCAACCTTGACGTGTTGGACATTGCGTCCGACCGCTGTCACGATGCCAGAAAAGTCGAACGCTGTCGTTTTATCACGCGTGTCGACTCGTCCACTCATTGCGTATACGTCCTTGGCGTTGAGACTCACCGCCTTGACGTCGATGTCGACATGATCCGCTGGGGTTTCTAGTTCTTGTGCCGGGTCGGACTGCTGCTGGAAGTGCAGAGTGTCAATCACACCAACCCGGCTGATGGAGAGTCGCGCCGGTTTCGCCTTCGCCAGCGGCTCCAGCTTCTTCTCACTCTGGAGTTCCAGCCGTTGCCGAAATAGAGAGTTGACCTCTACATCGGGACAATACCTGCTGATGTGCAGGAGACCACTCCTCTTGATAAACTCGCAATCGTCTTTATCATATTTGGGTACCAGTGCTTGCACTGCACTCTCGCAGACAGTGGCGAGGTCGAGCTGGTCCAGAGGTCCGACGTCAAGGACCGAGTATCGCAGTGTGGGCTGTTCGAGCATCAAGGCACGCGAGAGTCCGTTGGAGAGGGTCACGTTGGGGTCTGGTGTGTTCCCTAACATATTCGCACCCGTAATCCATAACAGGTCTGTCAACACGTCCGTCATAGCACGGAGGCGATTCATGTCCTGCGGACTCATCGAGGCTAAGAACTCGCGCTCCATTTCAAGAAGAGATATGCAAATGTCGTTTGCAGAAATCTCTTGTTTGTCCAGTTGGTGATGCCCAATGATGCTCACTTGCGATACCCTTGTCTCTTGCTGTAGGTAAGTCGCTAAAGTGCTTGCTAGATGCATCACAGCAGGAGACGAGCTTTCGGCCAGCTATTAACACATTAGAAAGGGACGTGACGGTGGAGGTTATCTAGGTAAACAGGAAGGATGTACTCACCACGATGAGGGCATTGCGGCTTGTTAAATGGGTGGCCTCGAGGGGTTGCACAGCTAATAGAACCTGCTTTCCTACGTCTAAAATTTCGAAACCTGCTGCTCTCAACTCATACATGGCCTCTTCCGATTTTCGGGTAATGACGATTCCACGATCAGATAACAGCTTAACAGTAGGATCCGGAGCCTGATCCCATACTCGTTTCGAAGCAGCGTGCTAGATCCGCCGTATTAGCTTTCTCCTATCTTGTAATATTGGAGTTGGGGGAGGGGCCATGGTGCTTAGAGTTGGAAGATAACTCACAGTAGGTATCACTACAACATCAAAGCCGTCTTCGTTGCTGAGTCCTTCCATAGAGATATCTCCGTCGTCAGTAAGATTGGCAGAGCTCCAAGATTGGCAACGGGGGAAAGCCGTGTCTTTATCAAGTATTTTTTGCCAATGCTTTGCCTTGTATCCGAGACTATCTCCGTCGAGCTCAAGGACCCGGATGCGCGGGTTCTTGTGTCCTGCAAGATCAAGAAGCGCCCCGATCACGACGAGGCTCTCGTCATCTCTCATGTCGGCTGGTTGCTGTCGAACAAACGTTGCTACATATTCTTTTAGCCAACTTTCAGCTTTGGAACTTATTCTCGAGATATCCGGCCTCCATTGTATCCTCAATGTTGGCTGGCGTTGAGTGTACAAGTTGGCAGGATGACTGTTAGTACCACTATCACCCTCGAGCTCCGTCGTAATACCACGTTTTCCAGTGTAAAGCGCTATGCGGCCCCCTTTGAAATCAACAACGGGGATGCCACGAGCGTCGCGTAAGGTGCCATCAATCCGCCTGCTAGAGAGACCCGTCTCTTCGGACCGAGCATGAATCTTGCCTTCAGCTTCTATTTTCCTCTCAAGCTCGCCATCGGCATCCGTAGGGGTGTCTCGTTGTGCGGGTTGAACCACGCACTCCTCAATGAAAACAGGGAGCCAGTTTCTCAAAGAAGGCACATGCCCAGCCGTTGTGCTGAGGATAGCGGCCTGGAGGGCGGCGTCTATGGTGATCGGATGTACGGCATAGTCAGAGCCGCCCATTGCGGCGGCGGCGGGTTCCAGGCGTGTAACTGCGATGGCCTCACGCCGATGTCTACCACTATCAGTCCGAAGGCTAGTCAGAGATTGGAAACTTGGGCCGAAGCATAGCCCTTCCTCATGCCACTTGGTGTACCATCTGCCAGTTGGCCAAGTGTCAAAGCCTTCGGTGTTCTTCAACGTAAGACCGCTCCCCGTTTCATCGATCCGTTTGGTCAATCGAATACTGCCCGTGCAATGTAGCGTAGTTTGACCCGCCAACCAAGAAGAGACAGAAAAGTCGTGCCAGTCGGTTGAGCTGTTCGCATTCGATATCTTACGCCGCGACATAGTAGTGTGCACCTCTAAGTCTTTGGCCGAAGAGTATACATCTCTTTCCTCGTCGGGAACAATGAGTGCTGCGTTGATGCTGATGTTGCGGAACTCGAAAGCAAGAGAAGCCAACGGCTTTTCCTTGGAGCCTGTTATTTGTGAGACCGCTTCTATAGCCAGCGCCATGTAACCGGTGGCAGGGAAAACAATCTGCTCTTCCAGCTTATGGTCCTTGAGCCACGGAGTTTCACTCAGACGCAACAGGTTACGCCATGTAAAGTCGATACCATTGCCTGTGAGTGCCAGGGTGCCGAGGAGCTCGTGGCGCAAGTGCTTACGGCTTCGCATCTCAAAACTAGCCCGGGGTTCACTCCATAGTAAATCTCCTGAATAGTCCCAAGGGTAAGGTGCCAAGTCGTGGAGTTTCCTCAAACCTGCTTTAGGCAGGCCGTTTACAGCATCACAGCTCAGCGTCTGGTGTCCATAGCTGAATAGTGTGCCGGCTAGGGTCTTCATACACGAGTCGGCATCTTGCTCTCGAATAAGAGTAGGAGTGTATGGAAGCGCTTTTTCGCTGACCCCAAGCCCCGTTCGGATCTGCTTGATAGGCCCTTTGAGTGCAGCATGCGGACCGATCTCAATGAGGTGGATTTTGCTGTTTGCGCCGAGAACCAAATTTGCGAGCGCAGCACTAAACTGAACCGGTTGCTCTAGGTTCTTTCTCCAATAAGCCGGCATGTAAGTCGAGTTGTCAAGGACCCCAAGGCCTTCAGGATCATGGCCCACCGAGGTATACATGGTGGTGACTTCTTGGCGATTCATGTCGTCGCCAAGCACGGATCCGACTTGAAAGTAAGACGCAAGCAGCTGTTCGTACAGCTGACCTACCTCTTCCATCATATGGGAATGGTAGGCGCGTCCTCCCGTCTCCAGCTTTCGGCAAAACTTGTTATCTTCTTGCAATTCCTTCTTCAGCACCTCAATGCCATCCAGAGAACCGCTCAACGTCACACTGTCTGGTGAATTGATGCATGCCACACGAACTTCTGAAGCTAACCCCTTACTCTTAATAAGGGCGGCAGCCGCGTCGGAATTCAAGCCAGCAGCCATCATAACCCCCTTGCTGCGCAGCTTTTCAACAGCAAAGCCGCGAAAGTAAGCTACTAGAATAGCTTGCGTAGAGGTAAGGAGGCCAGCCGTATAAGCCGCCGCGATCTCGCCCGACGAGTGACCAACGACCGATGTGGGATTGACGCCCCATGTACGCAGCAGCTCTACAAGCCCAATCTGAACAGCGGTACAGATTGGTTGGCTGCGCGCGACCTCGTTGATGCGACTACCTGCGCTATCCAGTAGTGTCTGTTCAAGCGTCCAGTCTGGGGCGTGCGCTGATGGGAGGCTCTTAAGAACTGAATCAAGACGGCGGATTGTATCGCGGAAGTTCTGGCTCTGAAACAGCAGTTCTTTCGCCATGCCGACGTACTGGGCGCCCTGGCCCGTAAAAACAAAGCCAAGCGGCAGCGGATCGACAGTGCGATTAGGAGTAGCTTCTTTGGTGGCCGGGACAATTTTACCACGACCATCTTCATACTTAGCCAGCAAAAAACTTCGATGATGTAAGTGGTCCCGACCGTTGGTGAGAGTGTGGGCCAAGTTCTGGACCGCAGCTCTGTCGTGAGACTGTTCCGCCGCCTTAGATATTTGATGGACCAACGTCTCTAGTGACTTAGACGATGTGGCCGAGATGGGAAGGACTATGAGTGCCTGTTCATCCCGGTCTTCTGCGTCATCAATTAAGCGACTCTGACTAGACTGGTGTTCTTTCCCGAGATAGCTCTCGACAGACTCGAGAATAACCTACGCAGCCCGTTAGTTGATTTTTCTACACATTTCCATACCAATTTTCGGGGTCGACGGCGGTAAGTGAGAGGTGATTAAAAGTGAGCCTCTGGTTTTAGTTCACAGTTGAGGGCGGGTGTATTATATTGCGGCCAGGTTTTAATTGGTTCGCTGCATGAAATCAAGCTTGAAAGGGGAGTTCTTACGTGGGCATTCGCGCCGCCATACCCGAATGAATTTATGCTGGCGCGACGCAGTGTGCGTGGCCATTCTTCCACACTTTGGGCAACCTTCAAGTTGCGCTCTGCTAGGACCACTATGTAACAAAGCTCATCGGTCAGTCTCTTTGCTTGGGTACGCTTTCAGGTTGTTGTTTGGGCTCACGTTTCGGGTTTAACTGGGTAATCCCCCGCGAAGGAGGTATTCGGCCATTCTCGAATGATTGGACGACTTTGAGGATAGAAGTCAGACCACTAGCCCCTTCACTGTGGCCGACATTTGTTTTGACCTGTTTATTTAACGCGGGGGCACGTTAGCTACCTCCAAATTAAATTCGACATGAATAAGATGAGATTACGCACCGATCCGATCAGCAACGGGGGGCCTTCACGTGGCGAAAAGACCCGCCCGATCGCATCTACCTCTATCGGATCTCCGACTGGCGTACCAGTACCATGGCATTCGACGTAGTCGGTCCCAGTAAAATCCAGTCCTGCATTCCCATATGCCTTGCGGATGACGACTTCTTGCAGCTTGCCGCTAGGGAGTGAGATGCCAGGGGTTTTACCACTCCTATATCTCACACTGTCAGTCTTCTATGGCCGCATATCTGGGGCTACCCCGTTTCCAGCCCCTCCCAGTAGACAAAACCAACACGCGCCGAAGAAAACTTGGGAGGCGGGCTGTCATTTTAAGTGTAGTTCGGGGATTTTGATATGAATATGGAGAGAGATAAATGAGCATCGCGTGGGCGAGTTCCGGATGGCGCTAAATCATCTCGGGAAAATACCGCATCATTTATCTCCGAACCCCTGACACTTGTCATCTGGGCACAATACGCACTGTGCAGCACTGTCCAATTTGGCGTACACTCACAAGCCAAAATCATCCAGTCCGGACTTTGGGGTGTAATTTTAGGAGAGGGTCACCCACGCGTTAACGGCGCTGCCGCGGATAACCGCCCTGATAGGATTTCCGTCTCTAATCGCAGCTGACAGACGCTTGACGTAAATGGCATTAACGCCTTCAGCACGACCGTACCCGTCGGCTGAGATGTCAAAAGTGTGACATGTTCCCGTGGCCGAGAGAACGCCGCTTTTGGCAGCAGCTATATGGAGCTCTGGCGATAATATCAGGTTCGAACTGGCCACAATGACGCTGTCACAATCGTCCGTCTTCATGGCATTCAATGCTTGGTGGAGAGCATAGAGAGACGAAGAGCACGCTGTGTCTATAGTGAAGCTGCATGAAATCTTCCGTCAACATTGAGTAGCTCCCAATAGAATGACGTTTCATACGCACCTCGGCCCATGAAGGTTAAAAACGTGACTAATTCTGTTCGACATGATTGTGGCGCCCGAGCCGGTAGCGATGTAACGATGGAGATAATCGGGATCGCGAGTCTGGATTGGCTGGTAGTCAACCGAGAAGTTGGCGACGTAAACGCCCGTCGTAGAGCCTGCCACGCTTTCCATCGACGTCCCGGAACTCACAAGGCACTCATACACGACTTCAAGAAGCTTGCGCTGCTGCGGGTCCATGTACGTGGCCTCGAGATTGTTGATACCGAAAAAGGCATTATCAAATTGGCGGACATCCTCGCTCAAGAAGTATCCGCCAGGCACATTTGTAGTGCCGCTACGGCTTCCCGAGGGAGAATAGAAGCCGCCTATGTTATAACGCTCCGGTGGCACAGGGCCCTGGGCCGACTTTTGTTCCACTAGAAAGTTCCAAAGCTCAGAGGGTGAATGGATGTCCCCAGGGAGGCGGCAAGCTACGCTCTGTTCAGCTGATGTTCCTTAAGGTGTCGTCTTGAAGAACAATAAGAATGAAATAATTACCCATTCCCACGATACATGGAGGATCATCGCTTGGTGACGACGAGTCAGTAACACTAACAACTCCCTCCTCTTCTCCGTTCATAATAACTATGCTGGAACTATCACCGCTATACCTAGTAGGGGATGGGGATTCCATGACGAGAACGTCAGAGTCAATAGACATTGTAGTTTTGAATGATAATGCTGTTGTCTGGTAGGGGCTAAGTTGAATCTTGGCGGTAATCCTCTCACATTCCAGTCCAGTCAGAGGAATAGAAATGAGCTTGATGAAGCAACTGTCAGTTCCACGATCCTGTGAAGGGACCTGGGAGTATATATAATCGTGCTGCTCAACAGAGGCTAGCTAGATAAGATAGGCTATTATCTGATTAGGTATATTTCGACTAACTGGTCACTGACCATCTATTCATATGTCGGTTTACACAATTTGATAACCCTATGTAACACCACTTCAGATACGTTCTCGCTATACTTTTACAATTCTGCCACAACAATTTTGATAGAAGACAAACGGCCATCTTGATACGCCAGGTTATCCATCAGCACTACTTGGACACACAGTATTTGGAAAGACGGTCACGGATTCTGCAAGAGAGACAGGATGAAGAATTTCAGGAAAGTACAGGGATGTAAATGAGCAGGTCTGAGAAGTACGTCAGCAATAGTTTGACCTATGGCTTACGGCAGTTGTAACGGGATCTAGGAGGCTTGGTGGCATTGGCTTGTTAACAAGAAACCGCACCAGTTCGATAAGGCAGTTTCCCGTGAAGTCCCCGGTCTATCTAAGATTTGCAACAGGAAGGCCGCCATAGATAGCATTGATACTATTCTAATAATGTCAGCCATGCTGCTTCAGCTGTAGCACGACCCCACATCTATACTGATATGCCTCTAGAGCCAAGACATGCTGGGATCAAAAAAGCATAAATTTCGAAAACTTTCCGTCAATCCTACAGGAAAACCATGGCCATCTACTGAGCTATACGCCTATCTCCGAAACGAGTCTAGGACACTGAATAGCAAAAGCCAGGAGACATGGACATCACTGGAAACGCTTTGGTAGTTGGTGGGGGTAAGACAAAAGTCCATCACATGTTCTAATATTCTCAATGCAACATCCCGAACTTACGATGCGATGGCTGACCGTGAGATGTTTAGGTAGCGGCATCGGCAAGGCATGTGCACTTTTGCTTGCAAAAGAGGGTGCTCTAGGCCTCATTGTGGCAGATATTGCTATCGATGCTGCAGTCAGTGTCGTAGCTGAATGCAAAGCAGCGGCAATCAACACCCATTTTCACGCGGAGGCAGTCCAAGTTGATATCACGGTGGAAGATTCCGTTCGAAGCCTCGTCGGGACGATGGTCCAGAAATTCGGCCGCATTGACTATTGCGTCAACTGCGCTGGCGTGAGTAGTCTCTGTGACATGGCTCATCATCAGACATGCTTACACGCCTCTTTCTCAGATTGGCGTCCAGGAGGCAACTGACATTGCAGGGATGTCACTAGATGAATTTCAGCGGTTCTTGAACATCAACACAACTGGGATGTTTCTCCTTACGCGGGAGGTGTCTATAGCTATGCGGGCTCAAGAGCCTCGAGCTGTTTCGGATGCTTCACCTAACCGAGGAACAACCCGCGGCAGTATTGTGAATCTTGGCTCAGGATCTTCTATGATCGCTACACCTGGTGTTCTTCCATACACCACGTCCAAGCATGCAGCTCTTGGGCTGTGTAAGAATAGCGGTGAGCAATCGTATCCTCACGAGCCATGCCTGGCAGATGTCTGACGATCTGCGATGATTTCATTCAGCCCTTGATAATGCACCCCACGGAATCCGTGTCAACTGCGTTTGCCCGTCCTGGACGGACACCCCAATGGTGCAGAAGGCAATTCAGGGTGTAGACGGCCTAGCCGACTTCATCCGATCAGCCGTTCCCCTCGGTCGCATTGCCGTCCCGGAGGAAGTGGCTGACGCCGTCATATTCTTGTGTAGTCCGCGGTCCAGTTATGTCACGGGCTGCGGCTTTATTATCGATGGGGGAACAACGCTTACGGCTCTGAGATAAGCTGTGGGATTGGTGTGTTTCACTGCATATTGTCGCAGTTATTGGCTAAATGATGTTCGGCTACCGAAAGCTCGCTTGAATATTCAATCAGATCTCGACTCACCCTGGAATCTATGCGCCCTAGTTGTTGACTTAAATGTTATCTAAAGCTGGGTCTGATGTAACATAGGAGCCCACAGTTTGGTTGACCGACTTGGTCCGCTACTCTGGTCACAGGTGTAGCAAACATAAGCAAATGCGGATAAGAGTGCCATATCCGAGAAGGGCGCCTCGTCAGGGCGTATATCTAGACTACCAGAAGAGAAGAGATGTAAATGAGCATTGACCAACGGGCTGGCTGCATGGCGCGTCAAGGTCTCTGCCGAAAACCATACGCGGGAGCTAGATATGCGGGACTTTCCTGCACGTCATAATATAATACCAGCAATCCTCCTGCCTAATATACTGCTAACAGACAGACATTCGCTGAAACGAAAACTCGAACTAGATCACCTCGAAGCCTCGCAATTCAATTGTATAATTATTTCAAATTTTCATCGATCGTGTCGCGATGCCCGGCCGCAAATTTGCTCTTGTTACTGGGTACGTGAACAGCTGCAAAAGGCATCTATCATCTTGTCTGTATGATTGTTTACGAAACCGTAGGTGCGGGAAAGGGAGCATCGGAGAAGCTCTAGTAACTGAGTACACTCGTCGAGGCGTTCATGCTATTGCGACCGTGCTTCCAAAGGGTATATAAATCTTGGCATTTCTCCCTTTTGGCACCGACCCCCCTCCAACATCTTGAGCATCGTGTTCGGTCTAATCATGTCTTGAGAGTTTCTCACTCTTTCGAAACATATCTAAATAACACGTAAGATATCAATTACTAACCACGAGGATTGTAGAGGCAAGTGACCACCTCTCAGCAGCTGGCATTACATTCTTTCCTCTCGACGTTACCAGTGAACAGTCCATTGTGGAACTTAAGACCAGCGTCCAGAAGCTGACTGACGGATGCCTCGACATTCTCGTTAACTGCGCGTATGTTTGGAAGCTACAGATCAGGATTTCGACATGACGCTCGGCATTTAAAACTGATACGACGTGTTATAGCGGAATTGCATATACGATGACTGCAATAGACACAGATGTCGCTGCGGTGCAGCGGATGTTTGACGTCAATGTTTTTGGACCTATGCGCATGGTTCATCACTTCCATGAGCTGCTCATCAAAGCCGAGGGAACCATACTGAACATTGGGTCAATCGGCGGAATAATTCCATACCTATACGGGTGTGAGTTACCTCAGTTCATTCGCGAGTGCATTCAGGGGGGCTAATTGACTAGCATCATACAACGCCACAAAGGCAGCGCTGCAGCACTGGTCCAGCACCCTGCGTGTTGAAATGGCCCCTCTCAAGTAAGCTTTGAACTGAGTGGGCTGGAAGCGTACAACTGATGCGAATCGATTGCAGTGTTAAGGTTATAACGGTATAACTCTCCGTAGTGTGCACCAAGCGAGCCGTTTCGTCGTTGCCTAACCTTGTCGCAGATCATTTCTGGCGAAGTTAGCACCAACATTCTGAAGAATGATGCTCACCGACAGCTTCCAGAAGGTAAAATGCGTGCCCTTGAGTACCATTAATGGGTAAAACCTGATATTTGTATGATTAGGATCTTACTATTCCCCTCTTGCGGATAATTTTCAACAACATGTTACGCGAACTCCGGGTACGTTATGTTCGTGAAGAACACAGATGTTTGACAAAGCTAACCGGCTGAGAAGTTGGGGCTACGGATCGTTTCCAGTACGCATCAAATGTTGTGACTCAAAGTCTGAAGCAATCTCCGCCAGCATGGTTCTGGTATGGGAGCGCTACTCGTCTAACCCGTTTTCTCGACACATTCGGATGGCGTACTGTGTGGGTATGTGAACTTACAACTTTTTGTTGCAGCCCTATGCATGACGTGAAGGCTGATAATTGTCCAGGACTCGATGCTATGGAAATGGTTCGATCTGAAAAAGCTTCAAGAGGCTCACGCGATCCGTATGGCCAAGACCAGATAAACTATTACTTGCAGGGACTCGTCATGGCAACAAGTTTATCTCTATGTATTTCTCAAGCAGAAAATCAGGCTAAAAAACGATGAGACGTCGTTGCCATCATGAATGAGTTCTATGATGGCGCTTTTTCTATCAGCAGTCGGTTTAAAAAAGCGTAAGCAGTATCATTAGCGTGTCGCCGACTTTTTAGGGAGAAGAGTCTACTGTTGGTCATTGTTATGAAATCGCCGAATCTGCCATATAATCAGTTTTGAAGAAGACAATTGGCCAATTAGTCTACCTCAAGCTAACCCAGGTTATAAACTAATTGGAGCACCAGTGTTCCAGATTCGGTAACCAGGTACAAGTGAGCCCCCAATCTTGCCTTTTTATCTTGAAATAGGGAAGCCTACATAAGCCTTCCGAAGCAGTGTAGTTGCCAATGGTCAGGCGAGCCCGTAGGACTTCTCCCGCGGGATCCCTTTCCAGATAGAGTGTCATGGGTTTCCTTTTCAGGAGCACTAATACCTTTCTCTGTCTGGCCATGAGCATCTCATCTTCGTGACGTGGGGTCATGCCTCAAGCTACGTTGCTTGGAATTTAATCTTGGCTACCAGTATCTTGTGATTCCGAGAGTCATATCATGTAGGAGCGAACCTCGCATTGTGAAGTGGTATTAGGATTACCGAACGCAATTCGGCGGCCATTGGATTATCTTTCGGCCAATCGCTTCATCGTGAAGTCCTAGGTCAATTGCCTGTTGTGCAAAATTCCGGCTTACTTGCGTCGCAGACGTACGCTTATTGACCCCCATTTCGCTACACGCGCGTAAGCCGTGCGCTCCCCCAACTCAGCCGTACCCTTACCCGTTGCATTCTTGGAGTTGGGTTAACGCATCTTGTGGCTTGATCTGACTAGGTACGAATTGACTCGCCACAGATGCATGCCCAGGTATTGTCTTCATCTACCCCGGCACTAATGCCCGAATCCGGAACCAAGCACCCGATGACCCCACGGATTCCCAAGTTGGACATCCGGTTTGTTGCAAGAACACTCCGGGTGGAACTACATCAGATCCAGGCTTTACACGGAGCTGTAAGATGTAGCATATAAACTCATAATTGAATATAACTGTTGAGTTGAATCGAACAGTATGGTGTTATTTCTAGGTGCCCACAGCTGCAATGTCTCGCGGAAGCATAGTTTCTTAGTTCGATATAATAGAGCGCGACCTTAGAAGTCATGATCTGTGAACGCCTGTGAACACGGGGATTGCTTCAGTGTTGCTCCGGAGTCTAGTTTGGTGTTCACAGCTGCTTACATTCTGGGCATGGATTCAAGTCAGAGGATAGTAACTCAGTCCCCATAGCCCGATAATATGTGTGAGCAGAGAATAATGGAAAACATAAGTTCAACTACATTAGGTCATTCAAGAAAAATACTATTCAGCAAGCTGAGAATTTCCACTCGGTCTTCACCAGGCGACAGCTCGATATCATGAACTGTATGCCAAACAAATCGGTCATACAACCTGGAGTCATCGCTAATAACCTATCCAATTTCATCTCGAGCCGATATTTGAGATCCTTGGGGCCGTCATTTCGATATGATTGCATGATTAGTGGGAGTTTGGGAGATTAGGATGAAGATTGAGCCGCATCTGCCAGCACAGATTCCTAATGCCAGGAAGACCCTGTGATGTACCAGCTAAAACGGTCTTTGACAATTTATGCCTAGAAGGGAGGCATGAAGCGGAAATTGCATAAGAGCAGCATAAAAGAAGATCTAGGAAGATGGAAGGAGTGAAGATATCGGGGGGTCTGGCAGGTTAATAGTAATTAGCGCAGTAGCTTATTAGCTAATAAAGGCCTTACAGCGCGGTGAGAAATAACTGTAATCTTAAGAGTGAGCTTAAATAACGGCTAGGGCAACCTATAAATGAGACCAGGTTCGAGAATAGTGGTGTAAGTTAGAGGCTAGGATATCATACACCTATATCTAGATGTCTACCACTTACGGAGAAACGGCACTTTATCTGGAGATAATTACTAGTGTAGACAAAACTAGGTCCCGAGCTCGCTTTAGCAATTTATGTCACTGCTTGCAATATTCTTTCGTTGAAACTAATAGTAAACACTCGTGATCCTCTTGTAATTCAAGAGGGTAGTTATTAGACACAAACTCAGGGAGTATTATTGATAAGCAGTAGCTAACAATTGAATGAGTCTCCGAACAGGAATACCTAGTGAAGTCTTCCTACTTACCTGGAGAATGATAGACTATTATTGCCCGGTGAATAGGAAGTTATAAAGAGAACGGGCTCTGCTTGTCAGGTAACGCTAGTTGGTGTTCCTGATTCTAAGACAAGCATAGTACTGAAGAAACGGCGACATTGTGGTCGCAAAATACAGGCTAAATGTCGCTCGGAACAAAATAATATAATATGCTGAATATTACAGTCAACTTAATAACAAAACGCATCAACACCCAGAACGATGTGGAGAGGCGGATTTATCACAAGGTGCAAGTGTTGCAAAAAGCAGGAGCTATGACATCCTGAGAGGTTGGCTTGGATAAGCAACCTAGCGCCAACGTGCAATGGTATGGAGTAAGGAGAAGATGCAGAGTCATTATAAAGATAGATACTAGAAACGAGCTAACTAGTACTAAGGCAATATGATCTTGATACACTATTCAATATAACCAACCTAGCACATGTGGGAGACTCAAAAGCGTGGCCATGATGGACTTGGGTTGATAGGTAAGTAGTACCATCACGCATGGATTAGAGTTCTAGAACCTAAAATTCCAACAACTCAAATAAGTTTATCTGGACTCCGGGCTGGGGTATAGGAGAGTTGTAAACTCCCAAATTGGGTTGAAGGCCGATGGTCGACCGACATAACTTATATTCGCACAAAATTCCAGAAGTGCCATCCGCACGGTAACCCCGGGGCGATATCACAGGTATCGCAGGGAGAATATATCAACTTCAATATCAAAATACACTGCTAGACTATAGCCATACTCATTTCTTACTCATAAAAGCTCTGTTGCCTTGCTATAACAGGTGCTGATTGATACACGACATGGAACATTTTCTCTTGCGCAGGCCTTACTTTTCCATTAATCACAAGTGAAAACGGACTGCAGTGCGCTGTATAAGATGAATACAGAATATAAAGAGCATAGAATGAAAATATTGATATTAATACATTTCAATAACCACTAAGGTAGTCGTAGTCAGTCGACACAAGGGAAAGAATGGACCAACTTGTTACGGTACTATATAAGCAACCGCAGACAGCCAAGCGCCCGACTTGATAAAGTTCTACCTTTGGTAGTGTACAGGAATTGTGACACGGCAGAAGAATCGTCGCACTGCAAACCACCCTCGCTGGCGCTCCCGTTCGTAGGGCCGAATCCCCGATATGGCCGCAAGAGGTACGAGGCAAAGTTAGACACTTCGAAAGCAGACAATGCACTCGCCCTAAATAGATCCAAGACCTTTAGAAAAGGCAGTATTAGCCGGATGTATAAGGGGACAAGTCATTTCAAAAGATAGATATAAATAGACGAGGTCAACCCCCTCCGGTAGAAGGAAGGGAAGGCATCGGACCTTGAAGGACCATTAAGCGCTGCAGTTCTGTTCTGTGACACAACTTGATCTCACATTGGCGTGCAATGCTTGATAAAACCAGTGAGCATGTTTCGAATGTCTATGACCTGTGAATAACGGTGTGTAGTTTTATCTAGATGGGTCCGCTAGCCTCTAAAGTTCCGCGACGTTTCCTGTCTAGTTGTCAACGTATACCCAGCTACCACTCCTGAAGGTTATCTACGTATACTAGGATCACATGCTTTACCTCCTATAGGTACAGATCATAATTAGTGATATTTCAAATAATTCAAAGGTACATGCCTCAACCTTGTGAACTAGCTTGCCGTGAATATCTGTGTTGTTGAGCCGGTGATAATCACGGGCAATTATCAAGTTAGCTAAGCATACTTTAGCAGCAGGTGTCTATCAGATGATTCTATGTAACCTTCGACCTTTATGTGCGTAACTGTTCACCGTTTTGTGTGATAAATAAAGCCCCGGCTAGGACCCGCGAGGGGATTTTCCAGCTTTACTTTTGTTGTTTTCCTTTACATCATACACGCTAGTATTTCGTGCGTAGAGTTGGCGACAATCTTGCTCGTGTGAACTAGATATTCAGGGGGTAGAAACATGCCGAGTTGAAAGTACAGGTATTTCTTAACTGCTATCAACACTCCATATAGACGTCATCTCAAGATATCATCGATTATAAACAACGTATTCTTTTAATAGACAACGAGTATAGAACCGATCCCTTGTCAAGCCACTACCGAGTGCGGCCAACGGGGCGCCTTCGGTACATAGCGAAGAAAGCCCACAAGACTAATGAATACCTAGTTCTTGAACAGTAAATAGATGCATACCTAGGTATCCGATTAACTTCCCGCGGCGAGGTGCCTCGGCCCTCGACTCCCAGCAGCAGCAGCTCCCTCGGCGTTTTCTGGGCGTCTTCGCGTCTCGTCCAGTTAGGTCGCGGGACGACGCGATCCTGAATTCGAACCCTTGTCGAGGGCGAGAAGGCAGGCGTCGCTGGCATACGACGCTCTGGGCTGGGGCTAGATGCGTCGGACAGGATCACTAAACTTAGTAGCCATGTACACCTACATGTAGATTACTTAGGACGAAGACCTTCGCCGTCTTTGATTCTAATTACGAATACAGGGGCCTCAGTATTAACTTCTAGTAAACCGTGCGAATTGGAGACGAGCAATTGTATTCTAAGTCTAAGAGGTATGATACCTACAGTCACCAACGTGACCTAGTCGATACTTTATTGGTAGGATCTTACCTAAACTGGTATGTGAACTTACGAGCACGTAGTATCTTGTTGTTCGGATGTGTTTACGTTACAAATATGAGACGGTTACATTACAGATGATACCTAAACCACGCAGTAGTTTGCTAATGCCCACGTTTTGCCAAGAGCTGCTCTTCTTCTTCATAGTACTTCGTAAGTCGTGTACCGTTAAGTAAGTACTTCTTAAGTAGCTGCCAGTGGACTACCTACACATACGTAGGTAAGAAGTATGTGGGTTGGTTGTTTGACGTCGATACCTACCATCTAAGGTAGGTACCAAGATGCAGCTAAGGTAGTAGCCAAGTGTAGTGTACCTAAGCCAGTAGATAGTTCGTGTAGTGTTGGCTCCGGCGTGGGGGAGATGCTGCATACTAAGTACTGACTTATATGTACCTAGTGTACGGAGCAATACCCAGATGATAGGAATTTAGGTAATCTGGTCCAGTTTCGGTGGGACTCGAGTTGGTTTAAGGTTTTATCTAAGTCCCAAACTATAATAGCACTTTCGACTAAAATGAGGACTGGATCTCTAATTGCAGCTCTAGCAACCACGGTTGGTAACAGCTACACTCCCTATGTCATCTGCCAAGTAAGCGACTCAATAAAACCATCCTGTTATCGCTGCCGAAGTGGCTGACTTGACCCAACAGATGGGGGCCTAGTGTGTGAGTGCCACTTGCATATTTAGTACTTACTTATCTAGCCCGAGAGCATCAGGAGTAAGACAAGCCGCTTGTCTAAGCGCCGGGCCATGTTTACACTACAGAGGTCGCAGTGAGCTAAGGGGGCATGATTTGAATATACCAGTCCTCTAAGCTGTAAAAGCGATAGCTCAGTGGCTGTATACGTGACCCAGCCAGCTACCTATATATATCGTACCCAGATAACTTGGCATAATATGCATGATGCGTAAGTGGAATATACGAAGTACAGGAACCCGATTCATCTTCGTTCAGCTTGGAATTACAAGCAGACAATGGCAGCACTAGCTGCATATCACAGATCGGACGAACGTGGCATTTGGTAGCTGCTTAGCTGATTTATAATGTTTATGGGTTTGTAGGTAGCTACCTCACTTAGCTGCCACTCCAGATGACAAAGATGTCAATTAGAGAGAGGTAGGTTATTTGTTACTCGATCTACCTTTGCTAGGGAAGGTGGATAATCGGCAGTGTGCTATGTTCCCACTACATATCAGTACCTCTGGTGTATACCGCTAGTGTAGTAAGGTACAGTAGTGTACCTCTGACATGACTATTTTACCGCAAAGTCATCAAGCAGGGTAGGTAGATGCAGGTAGCTCCTCCTTGATTAGTATGCTCACCTTCGTAGATCGCATGTACCCGCACCTAGCTATCCATGCTGGGACGGAGCCCCTCGCCCTAACAGTGCCCATGCCCCTTCTTCTTTGACCTGCGTTCGGCAAGTTCCATCCATCTCTTTCTGCGTCTCTCAAACGATGGGTTGAGGCAGGTGCAGGGTGCAAATCTTGCTGATGCCTGCAATTCTGTTGTCCATGTCACCAATTCGATCGGCCCTGTAGCAAGCGCGACCTCCATAGCTTGATCCGGGTCCGTGCTGGCTTTTTTTCCATATCGGACTCAACCGCCTACCCGGGTCAACCAACAAAAAAACGGAAGACGAAGAGGAATCGAGGGCAAGACAAAAGAAGAAGAAAAGAAAGAGGGAGAGTAGAGATAAGGGCGAGACCATCTCCATCCGATCCAGCCGCGCTACACTACGACTCGGACTTGGCCAACACCAGTCAGCCACCGCGGCGCCGAAATGCCTCCAGGCCGTCCGCCAAAACGGCCTGGCGAGACGGATATCGCCGTCCTCGATGGTTCAGACGCCGCATCCTCGTCCACGACGACGGCAACGACAGTCAAATGCAAGCTGCCGCGCATAGATCGAGGTGACCGAGGTGATCGGGGCGATCGAGGCGATCGATCTGGTCGCGCCGACTTTTCGAGTGTCGTAAAGAGCAAGCTCCAGTCCTACACCAGGACCGGGCAAGCCTGTGACCGCTGCAAGGTGTGTATAAGTCTGCTATATACAACGTATGTTTTGCATATGCGCACGTCTGTATTCATATACGTGCCCGTGTGTGTAGTCCATGTCGTCATCTCTCTCTTCGCTCTCCTCTTGCGCCTCTTGATTCCGCATTCTGCTCGTTCGTGTCGTGTTGGTGGCCGTGTCCATATCGGTGTCGGTGTTCTCGCTGGCGTTTCTGTGTATATATGCAAAACCATGCATGCATGCACTCGTTCACCGGTCACGGTCGCCAACATCGAGGCTGGCCATCAATGAATCCCGGGGCTGCGGAGGGGCGCCGCCGGTCGGTGTGAGGCTTGCGTTGCACAGTCAAGACCCAATGCCGTCTCTTCAACCTCTGTCCGGCCGCCCTACACGTGCAAGCGCACCTGTGTTTCGGCTTGCTGCGCAATTGTCCTTGCTCGCCTTGATGCAACCCCCCAGAGATCCCCTGAGATTACCAAGAGTCGGTCTCGCGCTCGCTGCAACCCCCCTCTCCATTCACCTGCCTGACTATGTCTGACGTACGTGTTCCTAGGTTCGTAAGATACGGTGCGATGCCCTACCCGAAGGTTGCTCCCATTGCATCAACCAGAACCTCGAGTGCTACGTGACCGATCGAGTTTCCGGCCGAACAGAACGCAGGGGGTATATGCAGGAGCTCGAGCGTGAAAAGACGGATATGATGAGCCACATACGAGACTTGGAAAAGAAGCTTCAGAACAATGGGATTGATGTAAAACCTTGGCATTCGTCCTCGTTTCCCGCCGACTCCGCTCTCAATGGCAGCGCCGACAGTAATGACAACGATATGTCCGACTCGACACCCACGCCGCGGACGGACACGGGTGCACGGGAGTCGTGGTCACGGCCTCGTGCGCCTACTTGGGCCAAGGACCAACCGGCTACCATGTCCATGGCCACGAATTCCCATCATTCCGTGAGCTCGCGCCCCGCCGATGCCCATCTCGGTGTCGGAACCGACCAAGCTCCCTTGAGCTCCATCAAGGGAACCTCCTTGTCCATCCTGGGAAGCACCATCGATATCGGGTCGTTAGACGTCCCTGACATGGATGAGCCCCCTCCATCTGAGCAAGGCTCTTCATTATACAACAAGTCTGTTCATGCGCTATTGCAGTCAATCATGAATGTTAACGAGCCCCTTGTTGTCAATTTGCCCCCTAGGCAAGTTGCCTTCACCTATGCCGAATGGTATTTTGTCATGATTCACCCTTTCCACCCGGTGCTTCATAAGCCTAGCTTCATGGCTCTTGTGAGTTGACTTTTCGAAATTCCCACCTCAGAGCTGAGGAATTGACTCTTCCTAGTTAGCGCAAAACTACGATAATCCCAATTATACCTTAAGTCCTGCAGAGGAGGTCATGATTCATATGGTATTCGCCTCCATCTATCTCCAATATGGCATCCGCAATCGAGAACAGCAGGCGGAACAAAGAGCCCACCTGAATGATCTATCCAACAAGCATTACCATTTTGGCCTGAGTAAATTCTTCCATCTGTCAACTTCGCGTTCCTTGAAAAGCCTTCAGGCGATGTCCATGTTAGTCACACACACAATGCGTTTTCCGAAACCCGATTCCAGCAGCATATTAGCATCCCATGCGGTAAATGTGGCAATAGAGATGGGGTACCACCGAATCTGGAAGAAACCTGGCGAGGGCACCAACCTTGAGAATGAGCTCCGCAAACGTGTATGGTGGGTGATACTTTCCACGGCAGTGGTGCTGAACGGCCGGATGGGGAGGCCGATGCCAATCCGACTGGAAGATATGGACGTCGAATTTCCTCAATTCATTCCGGACGAACAATTGACCGAAGAGGGCGTAGACACATCGATACCCGGTCGGTGTGAATACGAAATAGGGGTTGCATCTTCAAGGATGAGCACTTTGTATCTCGAGATGTTCGCCGATATATACTGCGCAAAGAAGGACCCAAGAAGGTATCTTACGATCGTCGAGGGCCTCGAAAAGCAGCTCCAGTCCTGGCGCGATCATCTTCCGGAAGGATTAAGGATTGGGAACGCGCAGTCGCCTGAAAAGGAAACGAGGATGTCCGCTATATATGCTGATGTGTCGGCGCTCGAGTTCCGTCTCTGTCTACGGCATCCCTCAGTCGCGGCCACGGACGATCCAGAAATCTTAGCTACCAACACCCGGATATGTGAAGAAACTGCCAAGGCCATGCTACAGCACGCACGCAAGCTATACAAGCTGAAATGCCTTGACACGACATGGTACTGCAATGCGGTGTATGTGGCGGCTATATTTTCCGATCTAGTCGCACACTGGGAACGAAGGCATGAGACAACAGCCGCGGAAGTCCAGGCTCTTCGTGAAGACATGGAAGCGTGGCTGATTATCCTCGGCGAGACTGGCACTCTCATGGGTGAGTTTACTGACGGCTGCTTGTAGTCTACATTGCTAAGTCATTCGCTAGGTTCCGGTACTCGCCTTCGCGATGCGGTCTGCTCAATAATCGACCGCACCATAGCCTGGATAGAACGAGACCGTCTTCAGAACAGTACGAATGTGCCGTTGACGCAGCCGCACCCTTCTCAAAATACTATCAAGCGGGAATCTCATTCCCCTTCTTATACCCATGTGACCATCAACTCGAACACAAATTCGAATATTGCTCATACACCCGAGCGAGTAGGAAGCTCGAAAGAGCATACCATCTCTACCACCGGTACTAATTATTATACCGAGACGTCCACCGCCGACTCCGGTACTTATCAGCCTCTTGCTTATGCTAACACCCCTACGCATGCACCTAACAGCATCAGTTACGGCCCCAACAATTCTTATATGTATTCTCAAGCAGCAGGGCAGGTAGCTACTGTTCAAGCACAAGCCCAAGCGCATGCAGAAGCACAGGTTCGAGCTCAAGCTCAAGCTCAGGCCCAGGCTCAAGCCCAAGCTCAGGCACACGCCCAGGCTCAAGCTCAGGCACACGCCCAGGCCCAGGCTCGGGCCCAGGCACAAGCTCGGCACTCGCAGGTGCATAGTACCGACCACAATCCACTGGCCAATTTCGCGTCACAGGCCACCCAGATTACACAACAAGACATGTTGTGGCGATCACAGTCTTCGGGTGGAAATACATGGCATGACTGGACTGCCGCCGTTGTCGACAGCCGAGAACACTATAGTGCGAACGCCTTGATATCGCTGGGCGGTACGAATAGTCACAGATCATCAGGCAGTATTCTCGACAGTTCCAATGTCAATGGCATGAACGTGGGGACCATGAGCATGAGTAACCCAGCCATGACAACCTCCGCTGAGATGCCATGGCCACTTCTGTTATTTTCAGACGGAGTTGGGGGTGTATAGATAACGATATCGCGTCTTATCATCGGCTACTTGTTTTCTCGCGCGCAACTCGATTCTTCTATTTGAAATGGGCAGCATGGCGTTTGGGCCAGCAATACAATCCTTAGAAGGACGCGCCGTTATTGAAGCCGCCGTCCGGGGTTACTTTGGATTTCACGGCGTCGTACTTTGGTCACTGACACTGAGATGATTTGCGTTTTGTTTCTACCAACGATGTACCTCACGCGACTGTATATGTTTGGAACGTGTTATGACGAAATCATTGTATATGAAGGCTGCATCACGAGAGGGGGGTACGGGAGATGGGTATATAAACGGCTTCAGCCTGGTGACTGGACCAGTGCATAGAGGGCAATAGAAGAACGCGGATGATCATACCGCAACCAGTTTGTAAGACTCCCAGCTTACGGTTTCTTCAATCGGTTACATTTGGAAAACGAGAATAGGAATTATTGCCGAGAGTCAGTCGTAAAGACACAGGGTCCTATCGAGCATCTACAGTCACAAAGATATCGCCTACAACACAACCATATCATGGGTAAGTATTCGCAAGATGACGGTTGGTCGACGAAGGACCACAAGATACACAAGATGTCCTTGTATTGGACGGGAAACTTACGTATATCACACGAGATATAGCGTGAGACGGAACGTAGGTGCGTCGCGTCGTGTCAGACAGGCCGAGGCATCTACTTGTTTGTCCGTCTGTTTGTTCATCTCTTGCGCGCCTCAGGTCCATCGTGACAGCGAGCTTGGTAACGTGCCTGGGTCGTTGTGAGATGTTTTACGTCGTGTCGTACGTCCTGTCCTGTGCTCTGCCCACCGGTACCTGGAAGCAAGCAAATACGACGAACCAGTCGTCCGACCCTCCCGTCGAGATCGGATCTTGTGTGTGCGTGCCTGGCCGACGGCCCTCGCTGCTGGCTCATTTGTCGACGAGATGTATTGCCGTGGGCCGGATACTCTGTTCCGCATCGGCTTCTGCACACGCGTTCGATTCCCTTGTGCGAGATTCTTTACGTCAATTTGTTGGGATTTGTTGAGGGTGTACACGGGTGTTGGCGCCGACTACGGAACTCTCAGGGTATGCTCTGCGATTACCACTTATTGTCCATGCAGTATACTCCTTATCACCTAGAAATTGTCTGTCGAGGCATGTAACAATCTGGAAATAGTACATTTTGGCCCCCTTGCTCTTCTTCCTTCGTCCGCTAGGCTCATCCGTCTGCTAGTAGATTCACTTTGCTACGCATCTCCTGATTCTTTCCCTTTTCCTATTTCTACCTCGGTCCTTGCTTGTATTCCGTCAGCCTCTTTGGGGGCGTCCTAAACGATTGGTTTCGTCCGCAGGTTACTCGATTCGTCGTAATTTCCGCATGTCAGCGCATTGTCACTTCGGATCATGGACACATGACGCTCTCTTCGTGCTCGTGGAAGCTGAATTGCTTGGTTTTACACTATGTCATGGTTCGCATAACCAAGCCGGCCTGATTATCTATCTATCTGTCTGTCTGTCTGTCTGTCTGTCTGTCTGTCTGTCAATCAACGTGACTATACTGAGAAACGTCAAAACCCCCCCGTTGTTTGTCATAATGACGATGCCCCTCGGGGAACATCGCGTCCAGTTCTCACGTCAGGTGTGCTCCTCGCATACGACAGAGACAAGCGACAACGGCCCGTTTTGTCGCCCTTGCAACTTGCAGATACTAGCCGGTGAGTTGCCCTCGTGTTCCGATCGCTTAGATTAGGTCTGTATTATGTTTATCTGGAATTTCCTTCGTGAAAAGGGGTACATGGGACTACACTATATGATCAATAGCTACTTCTCATGTATCTTGATATGTTGCCTCCTAGATGTCTGCCTAGCCTGTCTATCTGTTGAATAGAGATCCCAAACGAAGCCGGAACGAATAGATCCCACCAGCAGGCCTTCTCTGTGTCAGGCTGTCCGCGAGATCTCACATCACACGAGAGAAACGTCCTTTTCATTCCACGCCTCACCCGGCCCTCGGTAAATGGAACGAGAGAAGTACTGAAGAAAAAGAAACACATCTTGTCATCCGTCAACGATGGTCACGCTCATGCAACGTCGGCCCCAGGGGACTTGTTTCGTCGGCAGGATCCGAGAAAGGGGCACGTGTGATGGGATCGGCGAGTGAGGCTCCAGATTGCCCTCCACAAGCAGAAGTCACGTTCGAGGCTACGTGGAACGCTGCTACGAGCGCGGAGGCCTGATTCCACAGATGAGTCGTATCGATCTGACTGTTCGTTCGGGGTGGTGACGAGCGAAGGCAGGTACCAAACGTTCTCGAAGGATTACACAGCGCACGGTGGACGACGACGACGACGACGACGACGACGAATACTCGTGAGGTAGTAGTCTGGGGTGATGATCTGCGTACTCAGCCATCTATCTCTCGATCGGCAGTCATCGGTCTCTCGCTTAGACAAATCCAGGCCTAAATGGCGAATATAAATACCCATGGCGGCTCCCCCTTTCCTCACCCACAAACCTGCCTCGGAATCAGAACACGCCAGTCATCAACCAACCAGCACATTCAAGACAATAAATCTGCGACTATCTCACCACAATCCATCCATCCAATCCACCACATCCGTCTTATCTTTCTGTCTCTAAGCCCTCTCGCCTTTTGACTCACTCCTACATCAAGCAAGCCACCATTCAGCGCCGTCCAACGCGGGAACGGGAAAGAGAGAAACAAGTAAATAGAAGAAGCCACCTCAGAAGAGAATACATACACTACCAACAAAAATGTACGCCACCACCGTCATCGGTCTCTTCCTCGCCGCCCTCGCCGCCGCGGCACCGTCCCCGCCCCCGTCCCGCAACCTCGTGACCTTCGTCATGACGGAGCCGGACTGTCCTAGCCTCGAGAGTTACTGCACGCATTGCAACGGGTTCGTGTCCCCCCATCCCTTTCCCTTTCCCTTTCCCTTTCCCCCCTCCTTTCCTTTTCTTTCATTTATCTCTCTCCATGCATGCTCTTTCCACCATCGAGTCCTGAAGTCCAGGTTATCTTCCTCATTCTCCCTGGCACCCCTGTATCCACCCCCTTTTCCCTTCCCGCTTTCCCCCCTTTCCTGTCTCAATCCGCCTCATTCTTAGTTTCTTTCCTACGCCTCATATGCATATTTTCGACACGGAGAGCAGAGGACATTGCAAAAGAAAAGAAGTGAGCACACACACACACACACACACACACACACAGAGAGAGAGAGAGAGAGAGAGAGAGAAGAGAGAGAGAAACACTTACTCACTCGTCCCCCTCAAACATAGTGATTTCAACTGCGAGACCGACCCGCGCTGCGAATGGTGCTACGAGCACGACAGGTTCCCCCACCACGGCGGCGGCGGCAAGGACACGGGCGCGGCCAACTAATGAATCGGATACCTACTCCTATCTATCCTGCCTCTGTTCACCTGGTTAGTTAGGCTATGTAGTTAGTTATGTGGGCAAGCGCGCTGTCTACTTATCTATCTATCTACCTATAAGCCATCAACGGGGGCAGGAGGAGGGATGCAAAGGAAGGAGAGAGAGACCAGAGACGACGACGAGAAGGAAAAAGAAGAAAAATACGGAGAACACAACAGACAGACAGACAGACAGACAATTTTGGGGTTTCTGCGAAAGATCTTTTGCGACATGGCCCGGATAGCCACGATTTATCCATCCAGGAACGACTAGAATGCGATGGGATGGGATAGCATAGGATAGCCTCGACATAGAATACCTGATCGAGCATACTATCTACTGCCTACTATTCCTAAATTTTACGCATCTGCACCTGCGCTGCGAATAATAGCCAATTGTGAATATCTCTGTCTCTCAAACTTCATTCATCTAGCAATAGATCGATCAGACAGAAGGCCGGGCTTTCATACGATATGGTAAGTGTATTTTATAGTAACGGTACAGATTCCGTAAGGTATCTTACTTCGGAGCCAGTACAGCATGTCAAGTATTTAGTGTAGGGCGGCGCAGAAAAAGCTTCGTGCAGAACTCGCTCCCACGCTGCCGCGCCTGGGCCCCCCTTCTCTTAATCCTCCCCGCCCCTTTTTCAAGTAGTATACACACATTATAACTATGCACGATGAGAAGCGCCCCTCCGTTCTATGTATGTAACTGGCCCAGCCTCGTGAAACCTTATGCAGAGAACCAATCATGCCGGGTGAGCCCGCTAGCCAATGTTTGCCGGGTAGATAATCACATGTTGCGCCGTAGTGAGTAGAGTTTGGGAGGGTATAAAACCTCGACAGGCCAGGTTACGGCCACGAAGGACGACCAACACCGACTAGACTCTCCGGCGCAAGAAAACTCCTCCCACCCCCAGGTATCTGTACAATTTCTCATATTTTTATTTTTTTCCCCTGGTGGAGAACCTCGGGATCTCGTTTATGATGGTTTCGGTTGCGCTGGCGTGTCTGTTGGTGAAGATGGCTTGAACCAGCCGGAAAAGGATGATTTCATACTGTTCATCGTCTCCAGTTGTTGTTGCTCTTGCAATTGTTGAGCCTCCTTGAGCCACTGTTCGCCGTTCTCCCGGATGTGCTTCTCCATCATCTCGTAGCTCTTCTGGCCTCTCTCGCGGATGATATCCTGCAACATCTTGCCTTGCGCGAATGCCTCCGCCGGAGACAATTCACCATCGGCCGGCTGCATCACGCTCACGTTTCCTTTCAGTCCTAGCATGCTGCCCAAGGCCCCCATTCCCGAGGATCTCCTCTTCTGGCTGTCGAGCTGTTTCTGGAATTCGGCTCGCGCGATGGCTTCGCGACGGGCGAACTCGGTGGGGATGTGTTTGCCCTTGAACGATTTGAGGACCTGGCGGACATCCTTGGATTCCATGGCGAAGATGTACTCCAAGAAAGGGATGAGAGAAACGAGTTCCTTGTCATCCTTGTTACCTTTCCACGGGGCTAAAATGATGGCATTGTCGGGTTGGTTCTGGACGTGAGATTCCTTGGTATCAATGATGATAACCTTAGAGAGGTCGCGATTCAAGTAAGATAAGTCCTGCCAAGATGTCGACGGTCAGTACTATATGGGATCTACATTGGTGTGAGTGGTAGTAAAGACTTGCCTTAACGATCTCGCCGTCCTTGTACTTGGTCGCTTCCCGAAACAAGGGCCAGACGATGATCTGGAAGGGGTCCAACTTGCGCACGAGAGGCTCACCCATGGCAACAGGCACGGTGGTGAATAAAACCAGTTCGTAGTATTGGCTGAGGTAGCGTAGGAAGTAATCGACGCCAGGGCGCTTGGCCACTCGCCAGCCGTGCTCACGAGTCCATTCGCTATGTACCAACATGTCTTCGAGACTGAGGCAGAGGGTGTAGGGTCGTTCGAACATGGGATGCGGGTCCGGTAAGAGCTTGTCGAAGGCGGGCTCGCGGTAGTAGTCGGTGACGTCGGTGAGGCGAGCCACAGCACGCTTCCACCACAGGGCGGGGGACCATCCGTCGGGGATGTCCTTATGAACAGCAGCCTCGTCGGCATCCCACTCGCGGCCAAGGTATGCCAAGCCCACAATGCCACCGACCAGCACGGCGAGGTACATGCGGTTGGCAAACTGGGCGCGTCGCTTTTCGGTGGAGCTCAAGTAGGCCGAGGCGGGCAGCTCGCCGCGGGGACGGCCAGAGGCTCCTGCGTGGGCATTCTCCTCGGCCTCCTCGAGGGAAGCCAAGTCGGACTTTTTGGTGGCGCCTGATGTCTCGTACTCGAGGGTCGAGGGGATGCCTTGAGTCAGGTCGGGGAGCGAGTTAAAGTCTGGCGGTGGCGGCGGCGGCGTCGACGGCGTAGCTGATTCGGCGGCATCAGGAGAGGGTTTCGCGGTCGACGAGGAGGAAGAAGGGGAGCTTGACGGTTCGGATTCAGCTTGAGGTTGGGTTTGGGATGGGGCTTCTGATTCTGGCCTGGGCTGTGACCGAGGAGGAGTGCCGCTCTTGGGACGGTTGTCCTGGGCCATGCCTCGCCGTTGCAGCCATAATGCAGTAGCAGCTCTCGACGTGGTGATAGCAGAAGAAGCGGTGGACGCAGAGAAGGCCGTCCGTCGAAGGGCGAGCGTCGGTGGCCGTGCAGAGCGCGCGATGCCCTGCGCAATGGCTCTGGACAGCATTGCGACGGCGCAGACCCTTTTCCCTCCAATAACCTCGAATCGACGGGCCTCTCTATGCCGATAAGGATGTTGAGAGAGTATAGGCGGCTTTGTAGGTAGGAAGGGAGGGGTGTCGTTGGCTATGCGATCGGGATGATGAGGACTGCACAAGCGGGACAGCGGACGAAGTGCAGGTTTAAGTTGTGGTAGAAATTCTATCGACTGATACGTATTATCTGCTTAGCTACGAAGTACTTCGTCGGTACCAAGTGCGTACTTTAATTTTTGGAAACTTTTTCCCCAATGACGAGACATGGGCCCACCCATGTATGGAAGTTTCTACTTCGGTACAAAGTCCCCACTCTCGGCCTCCTACGAGCTAGGCCGCCTCTTGACTAGCCTGGTTTGAGGCGTTGACAGCTGCACTTCGTACTTTGTAGCTTCATGTATCTACAAGTCTTCGTATCTACAAGTAGATCGATCTCAATATACGCCGTCATGAACGCGAGAATTGCTTCTATACTACGGCTACAGCTTTGAAACTCACACCATAACCTTGGCCAACTCGGCCGCCGCACTCTCGTCGTCCCATTCCACCCGAATCCGCTCCTTGTCCTGCTCCATCTTCATCTGGACGAAGGCCTCCATCGCCTCCTTCTGTTTCTCTGTGAGAAGCTCGAGTCTCACGCCGTGGTCCTCCTCCTCGTTGGGCCCGAAATATCTGGCGTCCAAGAACTTCCAGAAAAGCCAATCAAATTCCCAGCTGTTCCTGGCCGCGTAGCTGATCATCCACGTCTTGTCTTCCCAGCTCTTCCGCATGCGCTGCGAGAGGGCCACGCCTCGGCCACTAGACAGGGAGAGGCCCGCCATGCTGCTCTCTATCTCGGCTCTGGCCCGCATATTCCCCTCCTCCTCTTCCAAGACGCCGAGAAAAGTCTCGAGCCGAGGCTCGTAGGCCTCCATCCAGCCCCTGTACCCGCCGGGCCAGCGCTCGGGATTCCCCAGGAGGAGCCACCAGGGGGGATCGAACGAGAACTGCGCTGGCGCAGCGTAGGCAAATTCCCAGTCGATGACGCCGACTACGCGGAGGTCCTTGTCGATGAGGACATTCGACGGATGCAGATCCTCAGAGTACAGGATAAATGGCCGTGCATTGCCGTGGCTGTCGTCGAGCTCGGGCTCCACGCCAAGTTTCCCTTGAGATGCGAGCTGCCGAAACAGCTGACGAGCGACATATTTGTCCCGCGCATCGTCCTCATCATCTACAGCGCCGTTGTGCTGGAACGTGAGCTGTGCCAGGTGCATATCCGCCAATGCAGAATACCACTTGTTGGAGGTGGAACACGGTTGTGATGGCAGTAGCGCCGGCGTCAGCCCCGTAAACTCGAGTAAGGTGTTCATATTGTCGGTGATGGGCCTCCCAGACACTGAAAATCGCCCATCCTTCTCCTCGACCAAAGACCCAATTCGAGGGAACCTTGCGGTCGATAACTGCAGGAGAATATCGGCCATCTGTCTGTACAAAAACTCAAGTTTCTGCTCACTGATCTTAGAGTCTAGAACGTGAGGCGCATCAAATTCTAGGTCAGGGTCGATCATGGCCTCGGACATTGTCCTCTCATGTTCGATATATTCCATAATAATGAACGGCCCCAGGCCCGTAGGATTCTCGGCCGCTGTGCCGAAGTGGTAAACTTGAGGGACTGGGATAGTGGTTTGTGCCGCGATGTAGCGCATTGTAGCCACCTCGTAACGGACTTTCTCATCCGGAAACTTGACAATGCCTGCTCTCATTAGCATCAGCATCCACCCTATATCTAACGGCCGATTCACTCTGTATACCTTTTCTGGGGATTCTCATTGCTACCGACGACCCATCCTTATATTCTAGGCGAAAGACAATGTTGTATCCTCCTCTGATCGGTCTGTGAAGCTTTACAGCTTCGCCAGGCCTGTATTTGGTGATCAGACTGGCAATAGCACGATATATTTCCGCCTTGTGTAGTGACTTCTCCCATATCTCAACCTCACCATCACTTATCTCCCAGAGAAGGTCATCACAAGGCATAGACTCATCTCTCTGTTTCGGTGCCATGGCGGAAAATCAATGACTTCGATTCGGCAAAAGAAATTAAAATTTGAAGTAACGAGAGATCATTCAAGGTAAAATAACAAACGCATGCACGAGAGGTGAAGTGTGATGTGAATGTATATTGACCTACAAGTATGGATTATTCGACAGGAAAGGGAGTCATGGGTGCTACAAATATGAAAGTCGGTCTCACCACGCTGGCAGTCCAACCGTTCATTGTTTCATCGTCCCCATCAAACAGCCGAGGGAGTGGGTCCTATGTACTTAGCTTCCGGTTGAACGCTTGGTCACGAGTGAAGCCTGTCACGGTTTCAGTAAACATGTCGATGCAAGGTAGCTATCATATGCGCTTGTATGATTAGGGGAAAGTAGAAGAATGGCTCAGTCGTCGAGAGTGTAGGACCTTAGTGCGCTGATATATTTAAATAAACTTACTCCTGGCCTTGATAGGGTAGGCGGTCTGAGCATTTCGAAATCTCACAACGGCAGTCATGAATGAACTGGGGCGCAATTGAAAGAACTTTGCGATGAGAAATGATATTCTATCTGGAAATTCGGCGCGGGCCATCATCTGATCTATAATCTCAGTCATGGACTCCAGGGGATGGAATATCTCCTTCTATTGACATATTGCTACGCTTGTAAGGGGAGGCTGACTTCTACCTCGTTACTGTAGTATAACTATGATAGTGTCAAAATTAAAGTACGCTAAGTAGTGTGAATTGTGTGATATTTTCCATCTATGATCAATACCTATACAAGATACCATAGGTAACTTCTATGGATGCTAAATAGGGGTCAGCCACAAACCACCAGCCACAAAGACTTTACGTTTAGCCAATCTGGATAGAATGGAAACTGCGGGTGGAAAATGTACGTGTAAAACCGCCACAGCGCGGAAGTACACTCAGCTCCAACTTCATCTATTAGGTGTACGCCCCTCTCCCCTTCTCCAATTATATACAGCTCGAGTTGTCTTCCGGAATTACTCATAGTCGTCGGTCTACTAATTTCCGCATCTCACTTTATTCCTCTTCCTCACTTTCTCTCTCTCTCTCTCTTCCTCCCATTTCGCTGCAGGGTCTTCATAACGCTTATATATATCTACTACTCATGATGGCGTTCAAGAATGGTGCATTGTAGAGGGTGGCTGTCAAATCGCGACTTACGTACGAAAGTAGTAATCGACCATGGCACCATCCTCACGACCCATGGCCTCTACCCCTAGAACCATGTGCATTGAACAGTCAATTCATCCGACGCAACGACACCCGAGAAGCGCAACCGAGGAGCCCCTGTAGTATAATTACAGGATACGGAAGAACTGCTCCAACTTGAACTGAACGACTGGCTTGGCATAAATTGCCGACCATCGTGTGACCCCAGCTATACCATCTTCCACGTCCCCCTCCCACGTCCGCTGCCTCGAAGCTGTACGAATCATCTAAGCTACAACACTCACTCGAGAACCCTTCGGCCTAGTCGCGCAGAGAGTACCAAAAAATCTGAGACGATGCGTGGCAGAAAGCCTGGCACCGGCCGGCCATCTCGCGCTGCTGCTGCTGGTTCTGGCTCTGGTCCGATGCCGGCGATACCGGTCGTCTCGTCCACCGTCTCGTCCACCGTACCGACTCCGCTCAGCTCGGCATATCCCTCCACTTATGCCTCGGAAGCCGAGTACGATATCAGCGAGGAGATAGGAAAACTCACCCTCAACAGTCTTAGTCTCGAATCAGCAACGCCAGACCAACCCAAACCTAAACGCATCAAGCAACCGCCTTTCCGATTCCTCGACCTCCCCTCCGAGTTGCGCCTCAAAGTATACGAGAATCATTTCGTCAACACCGGCCATGTTCTCGACCTTGACCCGGACAATTACAAGCGAATTCACCAGAAGCTGGCCATCCTCCGAACCTGCCGCACTATCTATGTGGAAGCGTCATACTGCTTCTACAGCGCCCATCCAGTTCGCATATTCCCCACCCACCCTGGCCGATTCTTCAAGACCAAGAAGCCTCTCCTCGCCCGTATGAAGCCTGGGCAACGGGCTTGCCTCAACTCGCTGGAGCTCCGCCTCGGCCCTGGCTGGAGCAAGCCACCTCGTGGATGGGAGGTGAACCAAGCGTTGGGCCTCAGCCAATGCGTCAGCGTCACGAAGCTGACTGTCTTCGTCGAGTGCGACCCGGGTAACCACATTTTCAAAGGGTTCCGTCAGCCAGGCGGGTTCTACGAGACCTTCACAAAGAACCTCCTCGCTGGTGTCCTGGAAGAAATGCCATGGGTACAACGAGTAGAATTCGACGCCTGGCCAAGCGTGAAGAAGTCGGGCGCACTGATGAAGGGCTTGATCGATCTGATCACTTCCCGCAGCCTGAGGATCACCTGGGGACCTGAACGGGGCTGGACCGACGCGGAGGAAGTAGACCCGCCTGCGGTCATCCATAACTACGCGCCGCTCGACAGCCTCCTCAATGCTACTAATAATATACTGGTGCTGGCGTGAATGGTGCCGAGAACACTTGGTAGAGAGGATTTAAGTCGATGGTCTACTTCGAAAACCAAACGAGGCTGAATGACCGGGTCGCTAAAATAAGCTGCTACTTTATATGCAGCGCGGAGGATGTGTGCTAGAAAGTTAGCTGCTTTGATGACTGGGGCCTTGCTCGGCACTGGGTTGCTTCTCAAGGCGTTCAGCTTCACCCTGGATTCTACAGCACTCTACTCATCCAAACCCACAAGATTGGGAAATCAACAAACAACGCTAACGTCTGACGTGTATTCTATTCCACATAGGAAGTGGAGCCGAGGACTGGCTTAAAAGAGCTGCGACGAAGGTGCTTTTCTATGCGTTGGTGAAGCGGTCTCAGTTAGACCCACGGGCCAACGGGCGTTGGTATTATGATTATTAACAATCAAGTAGCAATCCCTACTATCTTCACCCGAGGCCCTATTATAGCCGTGGTCACCTTCGTACAATGGACGAGGGGCTCTTTAGAACCCATTCCTAGCTTCGAAAGTATGTCCGTGCCAGGGATCAATATTGAGAAAGTTGAAAGTTTCTGCGGCCCGGCTATGCCACATTTCGTTTGTTTTAGCCAGCATGATCGATCTTTCTGCGTTCTTCATTTCGGATCCCCTCTCCAGCCGAGGCATATAGGCATCCTGCAGCAAGGCGACTTCAGAATCGCCTAAGAATGGAGCCCGAGTCACTTGCATCTCGTACTCTGTCATGTTCTGTCATATTTAATTCGTAGAATATTACAATGATTTTCTTAGAAGAAATGTTTCGATTTGCCGGACAGACTGTCGTCGGTTTTCTTGGGACGAAATGTCCTGCTTGCTGGAGGCAAGTTTGCCTATCTCATCTCGATGTCGTGCACGGGCGACGATGGGTTACCGGAAGTCGAGAAATTCAGGTCGGACCCATTTGAATGTTTCCCACTGCCGAAATAATACCTATACAAAATCATGGAAATCTGGAAGTCCATGTCAACTTTCTGCTCGTAGAAGACGGGTAAGTACGGCAGGTACTTCAAGGTAAGTATATCGGTGGGTGAGTACCTACCAAGAGGTTACATGTAGGTATTGAAATCTAGGAGCCAGTTAAACTAACTGAATTGAGTATAGGTTCACCGAGCCCACTAAAAAAATACCTACTATCAACTTTCGTCCCATCAATTGCAACAACAAACGCCCGAACCCTCAAGCGCCCAGATCGAAGCTCAGATCGAGAATCGCAGCGCCCCGGAAATCAGGCTGACGAGGACGAGGACGAGAGCCGTCTTATCTTCCTGTTCCAAAAATATCTAAAGCTTTTTCCACCAACTCAAAAAACATCTTCTACAATGCCGCTCGACACGTCGACCTACGACCTGGCGCTGCTGCGCGTCGACGGGCGCCGCTGGAACGAGCTGCGCCGGCTGCAGGGGCAGATCCGCACGCAGGCCGCCGCCGACGGGTCCTCGTATCTCGAGATGGGCAACACCAAAGTCATGTGCGTCGTCTCGGGCCCGAGCGAGGACGGCGGCAGGCGGCGGGGGGCGCTGGCCGCGTCGGCGTCCACGGCGCCCGGCGGCTCGACCGCCGCGGACATCGTCGTGAGCATCGTCGTCGGGGGGTTCAGCTCCGTCGATCGGAAGAAGAGGGGCAGGGGTGACAAGTACGTTGTTTTCTTCTTGCTTCTTTCTCTAGCGCTCTCTTTTTTGCAGACCTGTGCCTGTGGACGTGTTTGTGTATATGTCAAGTTCGGAAAGGACAGACAAGGAGGCGGATTCTAGACATCAGATGAGCTAAGCTAACTCACCACGCCCTCTTCCTCACAGGCGCATCCAAGAACTCCAAGCAACCATAGCCAAGGCCCTGGCCGCGAACCTCCACGCCCATCTTTACCCGCGCTCGACGATCGGAATCTCGCTACACGTTTTATCGCAGGATGGCTCGCTCCTCGCGGCCCTCATCAACGCCGCCACGTTGGCCCTCGTCGACGCCGGCGTGCCCATGACCGACTACCTCGTCGCCTGTACGGCGGGAAGTACGTCGACCCATTCGGCCGGCGACGAGGGCGCCGACCCGATCATAGATCTGAACACGCAAGAGGAGCAGGAACTGCCCTTTTTGACGCTCGCCACGCTCGGCGCAACGGATAAGGTCGCCGTCTTGGTGTGCGAGACCCGCGTCCAGGTCAGTCGGCTCGAGGGCATGATGGCGTCGGCCGCCGACGGGTGTAAGGGCGTGCGCAACTTCTTAGATCGCGTCGTGCGCGAAAAGGGAAATAGGATGGTCAAGGAGGGCGCGATTGAAAAGGGCGCTAGCATGGCGATGGATATTGATGCCTAGGATTGCTTCATTACGAGCCGATGGATCCAGCTACCTAAACTGTGGGGTCGGTTGAGCCTCAAAATTCAAGAGACCGAGGAGTCACCCGAGACAATGAACCTAGTAAGTTACCACTTGTTTCATTTGTCCATACAATTTCCTACACTATACACATACGCTAACATCAAACTTTTTTTACAGCTCTTCGTGCTTTTGCGCAGCTTCAGTGGCTTCCGGCGTCGGTTCTGCGCCTTGCCATGACGTGGACTCCGATTCTGTGTTCACCTCGACCTTAACATCCTCCTCTACCTTGACTTCGACAGTCTCGACAGGCTTTTCCTCCGCGGTTTCCGTTTCTTGGACAACCTCGCCGATGACGGCTTCGGGTAGCTTGTTCTTGGAACCCTCGTTCATGCGAATAGCGTCGACCCAGCTCTCTACGCTCGCGGAGCTGAAATCGCCTTCATAGCGCCGCCACCATCCCCTCTTGGCATTGACGGCAACCAATTCGATCTCGCCGCTAAGCTCGAGACTTTTGAACACGGGCGCGATCTGCTCATTATCCGTATGGACTTCGATGAAAGGAAACAGGTGACGCGCAGCCTGGGCGTGCTTAAAGGCGATCTCGGACAGGCTGGCCAGTACCTTCTTGGGTGCCTCACCATGAGCTGTAGGAACAAAAGCAAGAACGCAAATATGGGCCTTCGGATGTAGGCACTCATTGATAAGGACCTGGGAGGACGTGATCGCGGGAATAGGCGGCGCAACTTCGGCTACTTTAGGCTTCGATTCGGCAACGGGGGGAACTTCGGTTGCCTCGGAAGACTCGGTTGCGGTAGTAGAGGTAGATTCAGAGGAAGCCTGAGAGGGCTTGTCCTTTTTCTCCTTCTTCTCCTTCTTGTCTTTCTTGCCCTTCGTCTCACTCGTCTTATCGCCCGTAGACCCCACAGTTCCGGAATCTGGGTTTGGCTCGCCAGCTTGGGACAAGAACTCGACCATGGCGGGCTTCTTCATCTCACCCTCATACACGATGCCATCCTTTTCACCCCCAGGTAGTAGGACCAGAGTTGGATAGGAGTCGATGTTGAACACGCCGACTGCTTTGGACTCCTTGTTCCGAACTTGAGCAAAAGAGATAACATCTAGGAAATCAATTGCCAGGCTGCGTAGCAGGGCGCTCGTGGTACCCTTGTCCGTGAAGAGTATGGCCTTGGCGGTTTCGTTGTTCGTCGAGAGGAATGTATCGATATCCTTGTCCGTCACGCGCTTGACATGGTTAGTGATCTTGTCCGCGACGGCATTGACGATGGCCTTGGCGGAGCGGTCTCCTTGGTAGTCCTCTACCACAGGCTTTGAGCCCTTCTTTTTGCCCGGGCGCACGATCTTGAGGGTCGGGAAGCCCTGGACGCCCATCTTCTGGCATAGGCCCTTATTCTCGTCCTCGTCGCAGTTCACGGCGGCGACTTTGGCTAGACCCTCCAGGTTTTTGGCAACCTTCTCGTAGGCGGGCTTCAAGTTCTTGCAGTGGCCGCACCACGGTGCATAGAACTCGACGACCTAGCGTATCCGAGTGATTAGCGAGCATGATGCAATATGATATGATGTCGTGCCCATTGATGGTCTGTATGAGCCATCCCATCTGTGCCCTCATGCTGGAACTTACCGAGGTGTGATTCGACTTGGCGATCAGCCTGTCATAGTTCTTCGCATCCACTTGGAGAACCGGGGAGTTCTTCGTGTACAAGCCAGCCTGCACGGTGGGAACGGCGGAAAGGAAAGCAACCGCCGCGACCGCGACGGCGGGGTTAATGGTCGGGTAATGCATGATTGGCTTCTCTCGTTGCCTCTCTTGTGTCGAAAGCTCTCACGATATTACAGGGCGAAGACGACCGCTATCCAAGTATAGACAGGCGTTGGTCAGTTTATACACTTCACACCTACCTCTCAGTGATGGGCAGTTGAATTATTTGATTTGTCATAAGCCGGTTAAGGTAAGAGAAATAGGGAGAGGGCAAGTCGTTGGTGTTGACCTCTCTTTACCCTTCTTACCCGGGTCGCTTTACTCAATTTTATATGTTGAGGCGTTGCTGTAGCGTGGACTGAGAAAAGGCCACGGTGGATAAAATATGAGCCAGCTTCTTTCACCCACCATCGACCAATGAAAAGGACAAGGTGGCAGTTGGCTCGACTGCCCCTCTACGGCGGAGTGCACCTGCACAGGTGCCCTTCTCCACTGTGTTACACCTTAGCCTCGTTCGTGGTCTGAGTTCCATGCAAGGTGTCTGTACCTTAATCCCTGTCTTAGGCCACCCTGGCTAAAAATGGCCAAAATCTGGGGTTTACCGCTATGGCTAGTGCTGGTTAGCATATCTGGGAGGGGACTTCAGAAGTACCTATCTCAGTGACTATTCATCGTATCAACAAGAGGTACATATCATGTAGGAGTAAAGTAGAGAGAAAACCTGAGGAAACCGCACGTCTTAAGGCGCTGTGGCGCGAGCTACCTAAGACACTGAGGTGCAGGCGGGACCTACCTAACCTCACCTCAAAGTACCTACAAGTCTCGCACTAGTAGCACGCTAGACACCTGGTGACTTCAGCGGGGTTGTTACACTCAGCGTACCTTAGAGAGCCGATGGTACTTCGTAGGCATCTTCAATACTCTCACTGGCATCCTCATTCCAACTCCCCATTTATTTTTTCCCGTTCTCCTTCCTGCTGGCTCATGTCGAGGTGACTAGGCGTTGAGCAAGAGACCTAATCCACTTGTCCCGTTATCTTTTCTTCCTAGTCGAGGTTTTAGTCGCTCGTGCGACCTGCCTGCATCAGCAAGCAACTGGCATTTCAACCCTCTGCAGCTCACGACAGCGACACTTCACCCAACGACTGACTGGCTACCTGCACAACGATCCTCGATCGCGACCTCGTCCACCTTCCCGCTCTCTTCCAATCGAATTACATCCCCGAGTGTGTGCGCCTCGAGAGATTGACAGGTTGATTTCACTTCGCCATGGCGGCCAACGTCCCTCCGCAGCTCAAGCCCGCGGGCATCACTCCATTTATTGTACGCGCTGCCCAACTTGAGAGCGCAAAGCCCGTCATCGCCTACTGGTGTAAGCCATCCTATACATAATCTGGGGAGGGGAGTCTCACGGCCAGGTGCTAAGTAAAATTGCCAATACAGGCTATTACTGGGTTGTCCAACAGATCTTGAAGAGGCAGCTGCATAACGCTGATGAAGAATGCCTCCAATTCACCACCACGGTCATGGACAAGTTAGAACAAGTGAGACTCTTTCCAGACCGCCTGGCTCGGGAGGGCTTCGGGTCGCTGATTCGTGCTGCTTGCGTAGATGAAGACGGACCACGCAGATAACGACGCTATACTGGTTGACGTTGCCGGCCAAGCCTACGTCGAGCAATTCGCGCAAGAAACATTCGACCGGGCACTTCGACCATTGAAGGCCAACAAAGTCACACAGTGAGCTGGCCCGCCGACCCCCTCGACGTCTTCTTTCCCTCATCACGACGTGGTTTTTGTGGTCGGCATCATCAGAAGCAGCTGACACGGATAACATAGACAAACAGCGAGCACATTCGAGGCCGCAGCCACCTTCTTCCAGCTCGTTCATGTCTGGGGTCAGCCGGAGCCGGAAATTCTAGAAAAGATCAAATATGCTAAATGGAATGCCGCGCGCATACTCAAGGCGATCAAGGAGGGCAAGGATCCAAATGAATCGAATCCAAAACAGGAAGAGCCTAGGCCGGAAGAGGGTGTTTCGCCCCTTGATCCGAATGACCCCGAGGTACAATTGATCAACTCTGCCCAGCCACGGCCGGCCACCGTAGAAGAGGTCCCAGACGATGGCGGGTTGCCACACGTGCCGGCCTCGAGCTATTCTCTCAATCCTACGGCCATCGTCTCCGCCCCAACCTCTCCTCTACCCCCCACAGCGCCCGTACCAGATCCGGTGTCTCCTATAGCGCCCCCTGATGTGCCAGCCCAAGAGCCCGGGAGTTATTTCGTCGGTGCCAACTCAGCAAACGACGAATCTCCACTTGATTTACCCTCTACCACAAGCATGCCGCCTCCGGGAGCCGTGGACCGGGATACATTCGGACCGCCCCCAGATATTCCGAGTCCCAGCTCACATGTTCCTCGACCTCCCCCGCCTGGGGCATATGCGTCGCCCGGCGCCCCATCCTCTCCCCAAAACTTCTACCACCCGCCTCCCCAGCACCAGGCAGCTCCCGCTCCGCCTTTTATCCCTCCGCAGCAACACTACATGCCATCGCCAGCTCCATCCGCACCCCACAATCACCACAACCCCTATTCGCAACCAGTAGTGCCACAGGCGGTCCCTGCTCCCCAGCCGCCACCCGCGCAGCACTATGGTGGTAATGGCGGGCCAGCGGGCTCCTACAACTATGATGATGTGGCCGTGACGCAAGCACAGAAGCATGCTAAATGGGCCATATCTGCACTCAACTTCGAGGACGTCCCGACAGCGGTAAGAGAGTTACAGGCGGCGCTGGCGACGCTGGGAGCACGGTGATGTAAGAGATGGCGGTTAGAGGACAATTTCCTCGCAGCACGTTTTTGGACCATAGTCTCGTGGCTTATGAAATAAACCTGATGCTATAGTATCGATATAGGAGAGGGCTTTCATGTGCTATGTCCGGGTTTTGTCCATGGTTGATGTATAAACCTGTCCTGTTTGCGCTTGTTAAATCCCTGCTGATGATGGAAGTAATTTGGTCTATTATGGCCTAGTGTTGCTACGTAAACTTATACGTAGTTCTGTCTGTTCTACGGCGAAATCTAATTCCGTAGCACCATTTAAGAATTGTGTCTTTTATAAACGTCGAGCAACATGTCGAAAAGGTCCTTTTTCTTCCCCAAGCTCCCCTCTACCTTCTCTTATGCTCGTGGCTTTGGCGCTGAACGCGCCGGCAGCTCTGTACTCGCCATCCGGGAAGGGGTTGACGCTCTGGCAGCCGGCGCCGGGCGAAGAGGTGTACGAGGCGTCCGCCTGGGCGTCGGGCAGGCAGGTGGCGTTGCTGTGGTAAGGGCGGACGGAGATGGATCCAGGCCCTGCACACCCCTCCCTCTAGGGCCCCAACAACGCAGCCATCTCGGGGCATGTCTGGATATCTTCACAGAAACGACCTCCCAGGTCCTTAATAACCTCGCACCTCTCGTCCATCGTGAGAGCGTTCCACAGGCCCAGACTCTGCGGGTACAGCTCGTCCCATCCCTCACTTGTATCGAGCGTCCACACGCCACCGCTCGCCGGAAAGCCTACCACGAGGCTCACCCATTTTGTCGGCTCTGCGCAGATGGCTATATCCTCGCACCCGTTCATGTGCTCGGGCCACTGCGGCGGCAGCTGCCAGAAGCTCGCGCCGTGCATGCGCAGGCGCGTGCAGAATGCGTCTTCGTCCGCCTGCTCGGTGGCGCGGGCCGTGTCCTGGAAGCGATCGATGCCTAAATAAGCCATCTCCATAGGCGTGAGCTCCTTGATCCACACCCCGCCGCCCTGCCAGCAGGCGGCCTTGCCGTACTGGAGGCTGTAGCGCTTGAGAGGCTCGAACGGCTTAACCGGGGCGGGAAGGTCAGGGCCGGGCCATTCAGAGTCGTCGTCCCAGGAAGGAGACGAGGTGGGTGTTTGGTAGAAGGGGATGCCGTTTCGGTAAAAGTAGAAGAAAGAGCCAGCGGCGAGAGACAGGAGAGCGAGGATGGCGAGGATGGCGAGAAGGGTTTTGGAGGAGGCGCGCGTCCGCCGATGAGATTTGGCGTCCAGGGTGAGAAGTGCAGGCATTTCGGTATTGGTAGATTTCTCATTACGAAAAGAGGAAGCCATGATTGTCGGATGAGTCGTTGTGATTTGGGACGTAATCGCCAATCTGAATATGAATACTGAGGGTTGTGTTAAAAGGAGTGAAAGGTTTGTTGTGAGTAGGTACTTAACCTAGTAGGTAATAAGGGGGCGGGAGAAAAACGTCATGTTGAGTGCACAGATACAAATACAATATACAGTTAGGTCGGGTACTTACCTTCGCCGGGTTTGCTGGGTTAGAGTAACGGTAGGTAATACAATTCTACTGACTTTTACCACACGTTACCTCCCTGGAGCGGTATGTTTGCGGTATATCTGCCGCTTTTCTTTTAATCCGAGCGGCGAAAGTACGGTAAATCTACCACTTACAATGTTGGCGCGTTCGAACCTTTCGCGCTTTTTTCTCAGTAGAACTGGTCTTTCCGTTCAAGTTGTATATTTACGGCAAGTATGCGGTTCGTAAAAACAGGAGCGGCTCCTGAAAGATCCTATGAGTAGTTCTTAGTTCGGGAAGTCATACTCCTTTAGATTGACCTCTCTATATAAGTAGGCAGCACATCAGCTCGAAACATGCTTTCTTTTTGGCAACATTCCCTTATCTCCTCCACTCTCTCTCCGCTTGCTTATTATTTCACTTATACCGCCCCATTTATTTTCGTAATAAGACTTATCATCACCAGCTCCCTATACCTATCTTTGCTGCTAACACAAGCAGTCGCTTTTCCCTACACCCAAGCTAGACAAGATGTCGGTGTCCTTCTGCGAATTTAGTATTTAGTGGCGATGCCAAAGACACAGCGACATCGAAGAGGCATGGGACGACGCCATCAACCTTGTGACAAGCCTCCCGAAAGTCGATTTCAGCGATGTGGCCGCAGTAGACTTCTTTGGGTCACCCGCATTAAACAGTAAGTGATCTCATTGTCCCAAACTTTAGCACAAACCATACTGTTAGATGCTAACTTCTGTCTAGAGGCCTACCAATCCAGAATCCAAGCGGTTTTTGATAGCGCCAGAACCTTCGGACAAGGATGGGAAATCGCTCCCACGCCTTTCCAGGTGCGACCCGTAGCTCAGAGCCACGTCGAACCACTGCGACGGCAACGACCCCGCGAACCCCATGAACTAGAAGAGCGGCGGGACCACCGCCACGACCATCACGTCCACGAGCCCGGACCCGAAGGTCCTGTACCACATCACGCCCAAGCACGACCGCCAGCCGCTGCCCAATCACGCCCGGCGGCTCCTGCGACGTTACGTACAAGTTCCTCTACGACTACGACGAGTTCTGGATCTGGGGCAGCGGGTACGCGACCTCGGACTTCGGGCACGGGTACGCGACCCCCGGACTTCGGGTAGTGGGTACGCGACCTCGGACTTCGGATAGCGGAGCGGCGGCCTGCTGCAGCAGGTGAAGGGCTGCGACGGCCTGACGGGCCGGAACTTCAACCACGGCCTGGGCGACGACGGGAGGGAGTGGAGTGCCAATGGGCATCTACTGATTGGCAGGGCGGGCTGCGTGGGTCGTGCCATCGTCGGGCGTTCCAGTTATCTGCTTCTTGTCTATAATTATGTAAGTCTTATCTAATTAAGTGCCCCTTCGGCTCCGTTACATATAAAGTGGAATAACGGGGCGCTTATGTAACAAGCTTTGCGCGATCCGATTGGTAGATCTTGGTGAGATAGGAGTCTTATTGGGTGTATGCAGTTATGCAGGAAGCCCCATTATTCCACTTTTAAGTCACGGAGCCGAAGGGGCACTCAATTAGATAGGGTAGAGGGGGGGGGGGGGGGGGGGGCCGGGGGGGGGGGCAGTTATATGGTAATTATAGGGGATGCCATGTCTGAATGCCGAAACCTCCCAGTCCTGGAGGCTTCTGAACTAAGTCTTCAACATTTTAACACACGCATATCGTATAATCAAAGTATTATAAGTATTACAAAACAAACAATAACTATTGACAGTAAGCCTCGCAGCATCGAATCATGAGATTATTACGAGAAGAGGTATGTAGTTATAGCAAGTCGTCCCCCAGCTTGATCTCATGTCTCTCGCAGAGATCTCGAAAACGTGGTTCTTGTATGCATGTTTACTGTAGTGTAGTTAATGCAGCGCAGTTCGGCTCGGTCCGGTACTATACTGCATGGTCCAACCACGTCGTAGTAGATGGGGGTAGCGAATCAGGATCCAGACTATGATATCCCAAGTAGTTTGTACGGTCATACCTCCTTCCTAAAGGAAACCTGGGCACAACCGGGTTTTAAGCGCCATCACTAATGCAGCAACTATTCACTTGATAGGCATTGCACGCAGCAGGTGGATGGGTTTGAACGCATATATTGGGGGAGCATGAACCTCTTTTCGAGGCCTGGCGGTGTCGCTTGTACGAAGCAGACCACCTCGAACTAGGTCTCGAACAGCTGCCCAAACCTATGCCCCAATAGTGCTGTTTATTCCTTTTTGCTTTGGTATAAGGGGGTGCTGTAGTACGAAGCCTACAGCTAAATGGAGAAATAAAAAAACCTCCGACCAGACCAGCACTGAAAACCATCGCTCTCGTTGGGAGGTGGAAAAGTGAGCCTTTATAGGGCCCCTTGCCAAAGAGCTAGCCCGTTGGGGAATAGAACCCGTCGTGCCTCGGCCCAAACCGAAAGGAAGAAAAGAGAAGATTAGAAAAGAATAATCAAAAATCATCTCAGTAGTTCTAGAAATATAGACTTGAAAAGTGGCGCTCTTCCGGTCGGACAAGGCAGCTAGGAAGGATAGCTCCAACAGCCCGAGACGAACCCGTGATCTTTATCCCACGGCAGGCGGATAAGAAGAGGCTAAGATTTCGCCTATCGCCGAATTAATAATTGCCTGCCTTCTTTGATCGCTGACCGAGGCGCTTGTTAGATGCAGGGTGGTTGCAATATAATCAGTAATTATAGCCGATGGGGCGAATATCAGGTTACAGAAGCAAGCAATGACAGCAGCCACAGAATCCTCATAAACGTCATAGCTTTCATTTAAGCGAGGGTTTTAGAGCTCTCGTCGCCGAAGGATTCAGATACTGCTCAGAAACGGCGGATAGGTAAAGCATGTACAAAATACGCCCGCCATCTATCTAGTTCTGCTGTCTGCATCATCTCCAACGAGGAGGGGCTTCGCTAAAGACGTGCATGCATCAAGATGGTGAAGCTGAATCTAGTCATGAAAGTCGCTAAATTTCGCAAATCTCATTATCTAGGTGCCCAACCTAATTACCACGATATAAGCAGGCCGGCCGCTATTCCACCCCTTAGGAAAAGCAGCGCGTTAGTTCTATACACTAATATATTAAGTAGGTATGTACATATATATGGGTAAATAATATGCACAGAAAATGGAAGCAGAAGAAGAGAAGCAAGCAAGAGAGGCACCCCGTTTTCACGTGGTAAAATACCCTGTCTTGGTTGGGCCTGCTAGAAAGATGCCTACTGAATCCTACAAGACAGCCAGCCATGAACAAAAACAAGGCCTCATGTACTTAACTCGTCACAAAAGATATACTCAGAACATACCTGATATTATATTATATAAAGATGCAACAACATAATTTTCTATTTAAAATGCTTGGTTATTAATCTTAGTCGGACTTAAGAAAAATGGTAGTTTTCTTAAGCTAGGTACGAAGGGATGGTGTATTTCACTACCTACCCCTCGCGGTGGATTCCTTTCCAACATCAAAACCACATACAATCGGTACATATAGTATTTCACTGTGCGGAACCAGGACTAGAGCTAACCCAAGCTTTTCATACAGTAGTACGTTTTTTCAAACAACCTGGGCATATAAAATTCTGTCTGGTTATAAGTTATCGTCCGCTGTTGTTGTGGGGTGGAGGGGTGGAGGGGTGGTTAATAGCGTAAATCCGGACCAGGGGTCTCGGGTTTGGCGTGTTTTTCGCGCATCGAAAGCCGATCGTGGGGTCCATCTACATCATCCCGCCCCGATAAGAAGACAACAACGGGGTGGGCTTCAAAAAGTTCTTTTCTCCCTCACAACGGACATGACGCTAATCTCTCTAGATCTCCGAGAGGGCGAGATGAGATCCAGTAGTCTAGGCCGCGTAGACCTCTGTTAAGCAATCATCATTGCAAGGTAATTAATAATTCGCATGAACCAACGGCCTCGGCGTTAGGAGCTCGCACTCGTTATCATCATGTCGTCAGGCGTCAGCTACCTACGCAACAATCCCAGTCTCGAGGAATCTGGATTCGCATCCTCAATCCATCGGATTTGTAACCCCGACTGGGTTAGATAGGAGGGGACGCTGCCAGAAACAGCATGATTGGCTACATTCGAGACTGGTGATGTGTTGAGGGATGAACGTACAGGCTTGTATGATATATGTATCCAGATCAGGTATATATATATCTGTATGTGCGGCACGGTTATAGATAGTATCACACCATCTCCCCGCCTCGATCATTCATTCCATCGCCATCACCGCCCATATTCCCCCTTCACGTCAACACAGAACACTCGAAACTCGAAACTCGCTCCTCGAACTTCGCCAAAACTCTCGCAATGTCTTCGCTCCCAAAGACGTACAAGGCGGCGGTCATAGTCAAGACCAACGAGCCCGTCGTGATCCAAGAGCTCGTACTGAAGCAGCCCGGCCCCGGTCAGGTCCTAGTCAAGGTGCTCGCCTGCGGCGTGTGCCACACGGACATCTTCGAGGCCACCGGCGCCTTTGGCAATCTATTCCCTCGCGTGCCGGGCCACGAGATCGTCGGCGACGTCGTTGCCGTCGGCGAGAGGGTGAGCAGGCTCTCCAACGGGGACAGGGTTGGCGGCCCTTGGCACGGTGGTGAGTCCTGACTTTTTTTAGGCACAACCCCAACCCCAACCCCTCCTGCCCGCAGACGGGCATGAACACAAGACGCTCGCTGACGCTCCAGTAACCCACAGGACACGATAACTCGTGCCGCGCCTGTTCCCGCAGCCAGTTCCAGATGTGCGACCACGAGAAGATCAACGGCATCCACTTCGACGGCGGCTACGCCGAGTACGTGCTCCTGCGCGAAGAGGCCGTGGTCCGCGTGCCGAAGGATCTCGACCCCGCAGAGGCGGCGCCCCTGCTCTGCGCGGGCGTGACCACGTTCAACGCGATGCGCAAGCAGCACGTGGAGCAGGGGAACCTGGTGGCCGTCCAGGGGCTCGGAGGCCTGGGCCACCTGGCGGTGCAGTACGCCAGCAAGATGGGCTACCGCACCGTGGCCATCAGCTCGGGGAGCGCCAAGGAGAGCTTCGCCCGCGAGCTCGGCGCCCACGAGTACATCGACGCGAGCAAGGAGGACCCGGTCGGGGCGCTCCAGGCCCTGGGCGGCGCCGCCATGATCCTCACCACGGCCCCGAGCGCGAAGGCCATCGCTCCCCTCGTCGGCGGTCTCCAGGCCTGCGGCAAGCTCATCATACTAGCCCCCGTCGGCCCCATCGAGTTCGACAGCGGCACCCTGATCTCGAAGAGCGCCTCGGTCGTGGGGTGGGCCAGCGGGCACGCGCTCGACTGCGAGGAGGCCATCCTCTTCGCTCAGACTCACGGGATCAGGTGCCTGATCGAGAAGTTTCCGCTCGCCGAGGCGGCGAAGGCGATGGAGCACTGTAACTCTGGGAAGGTGAGGTTCAGGAGCGTGCTCGTCATGTAAAAATAGTCCACGATTGGTATGTCTTCGCGAGGCGTCGGGTAGAGATGGCTGAGCAGGCGCAGGGAATGATCGAATTTCACTTAATGACGAACTGGATTGAAAGTCTACCCTGGAAGACCTAAGGTAGACTGTGATATGTTGATTTTACGTTTCCTTAGGCCGCACATCGTTCAGTAGGGCAGGCGAATGGATGTGGAGAGTCGGATTAGGTCAGACTCCGATGTCAGAAGTCAATATTTGCCGTTCTTTCTCGGAGATAGTGCTTACCTACCTAACCTAACCTATTTCACGAATTAGCCATTGACCTGACTATATCACACCACACTAAACAATGTATCTAAAGGGCATCTGGAAGTCATTGGGCTCTAAGCCTCCAACGTTTTCATTACTGCACATAAAACCCTAGGCATGTCACATTCGTGTTACCTCTGTGATACGCGACGCCCACATACGTCATTTCATACAGACAGCCCTTCTCACAATGCCTTTAAAATACTAGGTAACGGTCGGGGGCTCAAAGTTTTATTCGCAATACAGCCTAGGATACGGGTATTATCGCAATAGCGCCTGAAGAATAGTAAATTACCTAATGACGGTCCAACCACTTCACTATTCATCATCTAGGTTTATCAACCCAAACATCGACTTATACCTACTTTATCTTTGATGCGGGGGTTTCTTGATCTTACCTTACCCCAACCTTCTCCGCAGCGCTTAAGCGTAGCTAGCCAAACCAGGCCGATCTCCAACACTGCGTCATCGCCCCTTTCGCCTTGTCCATTCAGGTGAAAGAAACATGGCCTCAAAACTTGGCCACAGTTGGCCCTCGAGGAGAGGAACCAAAGCCGCGCGTAAGTTACTGTTTACTATGTACTAAATTCCTTGCTCAGGGCGAGACTCGTGTATCGTTATCTTGGCCCATGAATTAAATACTTTAATAAATTATAAACAAGGTTGTTCACCTGCCGTGCTTACTTACTTTATCTGGCATCCATCCCTCTTTAAGTGACCGAAATCAGCCCAGATCCAATGAGAGAATATCTGTTCTCAACACACAGGCCAAAAATCAGTCCAGCTGTCCGTCTAAATCAGTACAATGGCGAAGACACTCACGACCAGTAAAACCGGGGGCAGGAGAAGCCCGATGCCCCGGTCTCTGCCTTTCGCTCTCTTCGCATCCCTCCTCCTCTTCCCTCCGCCAGCCTCCTCCCAAAAGATCTCAACAATAACCATCACAGCGGCGCCGGCGATCCCCAGCGCGGTCCCGCAATTCACCGACGGCGAGACCTTCACATCAGCGATCCTGAACAGCACGAACGCCTACCGGTCGGCGCACAACGCGTCGGCGGTGGTCTGGAACGGGACGCTGGCGTCCTTCGCGACGGACTACCTCGCCAGCGACAAAGTGGGCGCGGCCTGCGCCTTCGCGCACTCGGGCGGGCCGTACGGCGAGAACCTGGCCATCGGCTACGCCGACGCCACGGCGTCCGTCGAGGCCTGGGGCGACGAGGGGGGAGAGTACGACTTCGGCAAGCCCGGGTTCAGCGAGGCCACGGGCCACTTCACGCAGCTCGTCTGGAAGGACACGTCCGCCGTCGGCTGCGGCAGGCGCCTCTGCGGCGAGAGGGGCTGGTATCTCGTCTGCGAGTACTGGCCGCGCGGCAACGTCGTCGGCGCCTTCGCGGACGAGGTCGACGGGCCCGAGAAGAGCTCCGCCCCCGCGTTGAGTTCAAGGGGGGGCGGGGGCTGGTTTTGGCGTGGGCTCGTCGCGGCGGGCGTCGTCGCGCTCTGGATCGTCTGCTAGATTTGATGTGGGAGGAGAGGAGAGGGCGGTCGCACGTGCTAGCGCGGTATACTTGGTGCTAATGTAACGACTTGGAACTGGTTTTTATGAGTTTATGACCTTTTTGGTACGATAGTTATACCCATCATCCGGTGGAATCGCCTGTGTCGACTGACTGTACGTGGGTGGCATGTCTAGGGAATACATAGGCGGACGGCGTGATCTTCGAGGGTTTCGTATGGGAATGAGTTACGAGTACATGTTCTTATATGGGGATTACGATAGAATCGTACTATAGTTATCGTTAGCTTATAATCATCGCAGCTACTTAATGACCGCAGTGCACCGAGCCTACGAAACTGGCGAAGACGTCATGTTTGCCAGTCGAGCCGTATTTTTTTCAGCGATATTTGCAGGCGGGAACACAACAATAGCGCACTTTTAGTACGTGGTCAGGCGCTGCGACGCGAGTGTGAAGTAGATTGCAGTATAACTTTAGTCTCCTTTCAGTAGACGCCAACTGGTACTTATATCGCCATGAGATGGATGCTACCAGCTAATACAAAGCAACAATGCTATCTGAGCTACCTATATCAATAACTTCGCTAGTCCTATTGGGTTAACTCCTTCTGCCCGGCTGGTACGCCAAAGGGGCCATTCTCGGCCAGGGGAAACTTGGGCGTGCCATCCTCGTTCCACGTAAACTTCTGTATCCGAGCAGTCCGGTAGATATCAGCCGGCGGGTTCGGCGTCGTCATGGCGTGGTATACTATGTAATCTTCCGAGCCGTCAGGCGACGTCGTGAAGGAGGCGTGGCCGGTGCCGTAGATTCCTGCAACCGTGTTTTGGTGGAATACGCACTACAGTATTTTCCGCGTCAGCCTTCGCCATTTCTAGAGTGGTCCGAAAGTCTATGTGACCTCATAGAATGCAGTAATAGCATAAAAAGTAAGATGCCTTGAGGACTCGTAAAATGATTGGAACGAGATATGATTACTTACACCGTCCTTGTGCTTCTTCCAGGATTGGTATTGCATTGGGTCATTGCCGACAAGCTCTAGCATACCCAGGCAGTAGAACGGCGTGTTGACCCTCGCTGCGGAGTATATCACGAAGTTCTGCCCCGTCTTGGGATTCGTGAGTTGTTGTGGTCCCTCGTTGGTTGCCAGTCGGATCGGTCTCCCGTACTAAGCATTGCTTGTTTAGCTTCTAGGAGAACATGTAATCATTGAGGCAGATTAGGGTACACTCACAGGCACTTGCTCCCATGGTTGGTCTGGTATACTAATAATGCGACGCTCGAGGAATGTCGAGTTGACGGTCCAAGGATCCGACAGCTTGGTGATGCATAGATTTGCCGGCCATGCCGAATACTTGTCTTCCCAGCAGGAGTATATTTGATACAGACTTTTCTCGTACTGGAAATAAGTTCCATCTATAGCGAATTGATCGTATGTGTCTAGCATGGGCTTCAACGAGTAACTCGCAGTCCATGGATCCGGGCCATCGGCGGCCAGAACAAACATACGATGGTTGATAGCCTGTATAATTAGATGAGCCAAACCATCAAAAAATGCGACACATTAGGGCCGCTGAGAATCTTCTCCAGTTTCACATCTCGATTTGGAATTACAACCTACCGGGCAATTGATGGGGCACAGAGCGTCTAATAACGGCGGTGGGTTATCGCCGTCCGAGGTGGCAGTGAAAATCGCATACCAAGACCCCGAGATATTGTGTATTTCCGGCGCCCATAAACTGGTCGACCACGGGTCTCCGGATTTGGGATCGGGGTTGAAGATCACGCGGGACTCTGCATGGTCCCAATTGTCGGTGAGATATCTCGACCGTTTGAGGGTCACATTGGTATTCGTCGTATACGTGAACAGATACCAGCTCTCGCCGCTCGCATCGTTATATCGGGTCATAAAGGGATCCCCGACATTGAGAGTCATAACCGGATTGGAGTACGTAGCATTGGTGGTTTTGTTCGTACCAACAACAGCAGGGTCCCATCCTGATGTCGTACCCTGATTGGGATCGAAGACCTGACCACCAACTGTAGCAATCCCAATGAGGGATGCCAGGGAGACAATCTCTGCAAGTGAGAACTGTTTCATGATGCCTCCGCCGAGAATCAAGCAACAAAGGCTCTATGCGTTCCCGCTTTGAGTTTCTGTGGCAGCGGCAGGTCGGGGAAGGGGATGCATTGAGAATCACATGGGTCGCTGCTATCGCGAGGCGCCATCAGTCTTTAATACCAATAACATGCATCCTCTATGTAAGCGGGTTCGGATGCAGGCTTCATCCCATCTTCGTATCTAGGCTGACCGAGATCTCACCTCGTACCTTAAGCTAGTTGACGATCAACAAACACCTGACGTATGCTCGGCTTTAACCATGCAAGCCGAGCCACCCCGCAATACTTTCTTCCCCGCAAATGCAAGGGGTTAGGTATAGTGAGGAGCCGAAGGGGCGGGGAAAAGGGGGGGGTTAGGATGCGGGATGATGTTTTCGTTACACGACGCTGTGCTCTAACTAGAAGGTTGGAACACGGAATTGATTTTAGAAGGTTAGTCTTGGAATTTGGTTGATAAACATGGGCATGTCTCGGAAAGCAATATCCAGGTCGTTCTATCTCTTAATTGACTCCCCCCTTGAACCAAACCCTTTGTTCGTCGACGTTTGCGGGCGAAAGACGCCGTGCCATTTGTGATAGAAGAAAGCTGTGTAACCCAACACATCCCTGTAGTGCCGTGCTAGTACAGCGCTACTGCATGTTGACTTCATAGCAAACGCGAGTTGTTAAAGTTCAATGCGATAAACATATCATAAACCGGTGACCATATATAATATTTGTTCTCATCAAGCCCAGGTCAGTGATGCTGCTAGGCCTAGGCCGGTCTTACATGGAGACCCGAGGCCAGACTGCGATTGACACGGCCGGATCTGCTGACCTGGAATATAGAGTATAGGTACTTAATGACTGGCATTGGACGGTAGGTAAAATAAGCTTAAATCTATGACATGAGCTTCGTCGAAAAAAGCCAGAGTTTAAATAGATAGCCGACCTGCCCATAAATCACGTTCGGGACCAAAGATAAAGGGCTTGTTATTGCAGGAGGCTTCAAATCAACATCGAAAACGTGAGATTAGATGTGCACAAGATGCATATCGGGACGGGAAGGCCTACTTAGGTATTCCTAACACCGCTGAAGCAAGAAGCTGCTATAGTCTTTCTCGCGATGATAATCTCGAGGGCCGAAGACCTCGTATACGCCATCATGTGGATATCCAATATTTGCGTCACGTCATCAAACTACAGATTCATTACGTTATTGCCCATTTTCGCTAAAAGCATTATTGCCTCTGCACCCTATCAGTAATATATCGATCCTGGTTCATAGTAGCACAGCGAATCCTTTTCTCGCCCTTACTCGCCAATGGATTCAGAGCATCCTCACAGACACTTATGATGGCGTCGAACCATGAATTAGCCGAACCCACCGCCGGTCGACATGGCAGCTGAGACTAGATCGCCGGGTAACCCGTCGGCGATGACGGCGGGATCGCCTCGATACTCACCGCCGATAACCCGTCGCTTGGACTTTTGGCCATGGAGGAAATCAAGCGTCGAGGGATGGTAGAGAAAGAGGAGCAAGATAACAGCCACGGTAACAACAATCGCGTCGAAGAGCCACCGTCGACCGACAAGATGAGAAAGACGCCCAGGAGTCGTGTAAGTGGATGACAAGGAGATGCTCGGCCGATATTGACCTAAGAAGTACACGGGTTAGGCTCTAGATAGAGAGTAGCATCGGTCTATTTCCGTCGTATTATTCTAAGCTAAGCGTAATAATTCAGGTTGAAACGAAGAGTATGCACGACATTACACCATTATCCGTGCTTTTGATCGTAGACTGTTTACACCAACACATCCATAAACAAACCTCTATGTTCTCGTAGTCAGCAAGTCGTAGTAGCGACAGGTTTTTTGTTGTAGTCCTCAAGCTGGCTGCTCTAACTCCGTGTCTACCTAATCTTCGGTTTTCACGTCCTCTTTTTCCACCTTTTTCTTGTCTGTCGCCGTTTGCTTCTCCCACATGGCGTGGTACCTTCCTTTTAGCTCGAGAAGCTCGTTGTGCGTGCCCCTCTCGGTTACTTTACCGTCATGAAGGACAATGATCTGGTCAGAGTCTACGATGGTAGAGAGACGATGCCTACGTTGTTTATATGTTAGCCCCATATACTTGATATCATACTTCGTTTCAATATCAAGGCAGATACGTACGCGATTGTGACGGTTGTGCGGCCAGCAGTCACTCGTTCAAGGGCCTCTTGGATCTGCCGCTCTGTGTGTGAATCTAGAGATGCTGTAGCTTCATCCAGCAGCAGGATCCGTGCGTTCTTGAGGATAGCGCGTGCAATGGCAATCTATATATAATTCTTAGCAACGGGGCGTCGATTTGCAGTGTCTAGAGAATAGGCACTTACTCGTTGGCGTTCACCACCTGACAGCTTTAGGCCTCTCTCGCCGACTTTGGTGTTGTACTGGTCAGGGAAAGCCATAATGCGCTCGTGAATGTTTGCCGCCTTGCAGGCTTCATACACATCCGCTTCAGACGCCTTTGAGTCGGCATATAGTAAATTGTACATAATCGTAGCGTTAAACAAGACAGTGTCCTGTGGCACAACGCCTATATGCTTGCGCAGCCCATCGATTTTCAGATCGCGCACGTCGTGACCATCCACAGTAATCGACCCGTCGCCGACGTCATAGAACCGGAATAGGAGTTTTAGGCATGTAGATTTACCGCTTCCCGATTCGCCTACAAGCGCTGTCTTAGTGCCCGGTGCAACGGTAAAGCTGATACCGTGCAGAACGGGCTGTTTGTTCTGATAAGAGAAGGTGACATCGTTGAATTCAATGGCGCCTTGGGCAGACGGCAGGTCTTCCGCATCTGGCTTTTCCACGACGCCGGATGTCTCGTTAAACTGTATCGGTTAGACACGTAATAACTTTCTGGAAAGAGGGATACAACCTACCAACTCAAGCATACGTTCTGCCTCAATGAGATTGTTCTGGAGCATAGTATAAAATGTACCAAAGAAGTTCAGCGGTGCCTGCAGCTGAGCAAAATATGTAATGAGACTGACGAAGTCAGACACCTTCTGCTGGCCGTGGGCGATCTTGTAGGCAGACACAGCGACGATCAGAGCTACACCAACTGTAAACACCGAGCTCTGTATCAGGTTCAGAAAATTCAGCGAAAGTTGTACAAGACGTTCAGCTTTCTGGTACACTACAACGTGGCCCCTGTACTTTTCTGTCTCTGCAGGCACAGCACAGTTGTGCTGAACTGTCTCATACGCCATGATAGCATCGGTTCTGGCTTCAGGTCAGAATTTCTTCAAAGTTTCTGATGCGATATAAGATTTGTCACTCACTTTGCAGCCTCCATCTCTCTAGCCTTGATCGCCATGTCTCTTCTCTGCTTTCCTCGATATTTAGCCATATATATGGTCATAAAGATGTATGACCACATAATGACCAAGACAATGAGCGTGTAAAAAGCATCATACTTGAAGAAAAACACAACGGCAGCGACGAAAATATCGAATAGCATAGGAAAGACTTGGAATACGAAGTTCTCCAGAAAAGTGTTGCTTCAGAACTCTAAATTAGTTATCGTCGTTTGCAATGTGATCCGTGCGAGTATAGAAACCGCAATACGCTTCTAAGATAGGGGAACTTTATACTCCACGCTTCGCTTAAACCAAAAGAAACCAATTACTTACACGGCACTGCCACGGCTGAGCGCACTGGTTACCTCGCCTATCCGTTTGCTGAGGTGGAAATCCATAGATAGTCCGAGGACGTGCTCGAAAGCGGCGCACGATAATCTTCGGAACAGAGACTGAGAAACCGGTATCCATAGGACCGACCGAGCAGCCCCAAGGGCGCCTTGTTGCCCTTGTAGACCACGATATACCACGTAGAGGATCACTTCTTTGTAAGGAATCTTGCCGTGTCCAAGGGCATCGACTAGCGCACCAAGCTGTAATGGAACGAGTATGTTGACTTTCATCACAAGTTATTAGCTTTCTTGCTTTCTCCATCAGACCGCATATACAAGTTTTAGACATTGTGATAGACGGATAGGAAGGCTTGAGCCTTCTTAATTGGCAAGAGAAAAATATCCGGCTCCTAGTTTAAGCTTACTTACCAACACGCTGGGCAATCAAAAGAAGAACACACAGAAGAACGGTTGCCTGGTGAAGCGGCGAATCGGACGGCCTCGGATGCGTTAGAAGGGCGTATGTGCGTGACAACATATTCAGATAGTACTGACCATAAGTACGGGAAGAGCACTCGGGTACCCGCAATGTAATCAAACCAGTTTGACTTTGACGGGTCGCGGGCTTTCGTGGCCGTGGGTTTCGCTGCAGTGCCTCCATACCCATTCACGGGACCGTCGCCATTTTCCAAGAGAGGTCGACGCTCAGATGTCGTCCCCGCCTCGGCTTTCCTCAACTCATATTCTCGACGAGCAACAAGAGAGGTCATGACCAGGAGCAGGACAATGCGTGCCATGGCAAGGCCAAATAGAGTGTCGAGCAGCGTCAACGGCGCATCAATGGGCTCGCTCTGGGACACAAATACGGCGGCGATGACGGCCTCGACCAATATTCCAACTCCCCAGGCGAAGGCATGAGAAATGGTTGGGGTCCATGGTCCGTCGGGGTCGGGCAAAAGACCTGCCAGAAAGAATATCAAGACTGCGGTGTACGACGCCTAAGCCCAGGGTTAGTGATCTTCACATCGAATAATTCGACATCGTAAATACCAAGTAAGCGCTGTAGGGAAAGTTAAGTTGAGCACCCTGACTCGCAACCGCGTGATACGAGGCGATGACGATGCTGGCCAGCTGCAGTATATCATTAGCACGCGCTTTCAAGACTTCCGAGGTCCAATTGGAAGACATTACAAGCAGAAGTGTCAAGGCAAGCTGCACCAGCCAAACAAATTTCGCGTAGAAACGCTGCGTCTTCTCGAGGCTCTTCTCGTCGACATCGGGGCCACTACCGGCATACTTGTATCTGTACCGGGCCAGCTGGGAGAGGATCAGAGTCGCGATTAGGCCACATGGATAGAAATAGAAGCCAATTGTGAGCCCAAGCTCGACGTTCGCCATGTTGGCCGAGTTCAATTGGTCATCGACCTCTCAGCTTGGCGAAACAATGAGCAGAGGAGAGAGTCTGTGATGATGTGGCTTAGAGGTATGTAACGGAAAAGATAAACGGATCGTACATACCTAATCAAATTTCCGACGTTTCCATATCAGTCATACGATGAAGTACCTACGTACTTCATAAGCAGCCTAGCACTCAAGGTACCTAAGCGCAGTACCGTCGAATTCGCCAATGCGTGTAAGCCACGTGATAATTAGCTTGCTCATCTTATACCGTAGATTTTAGGTGTGAGATTGTAAATAGATAAGTGCCGTAATTTTCCCCGTATTGTATGAGCCTATGCACCCTTCTCCTTCTACTTGTTCTGTTTCTTTTCACCTGGTGATAGGTACTTCGTAGGTAAGTACCTATGTAAGTATTCGTATGCAACTCTGAAACGTGTATCCTAGCGAGAAACGGGACGGGATTAGGCGCCCAGACGGGACTAACTGCATTAGCCTCAACTTTATGTGCCGACAAGTTACCCGCTCTCTGCCCACTTAGACGAATCCCGTGGATAAGCCTAGTTTTTATCTATAAGGAATTCAAAGGTGCTATGAGCATTAATTGCTTGCTTACCTGCGATCTCTGAACGTATCGGAGTTGGCTTTTACGTCTTTTCAACTGGCCGCTTTGCTTCGTATAACGTCCTTCCAGCATGCCTACAGTTAACGACTCCGAAGCTCGGATATTACACTTGTTCGCAGTTTGCACATCCTAACCTCTCAACCTCATACATGTAGAAGCCGACAGGTGCTATACCACAACTGCATTCGTAAGACCAACTGAGACCGTCACCGGGATTTAGTACGGCCAGTTTAGATGAGCCTATCTTCAAGTTTTACTTATCAATTTTCAGAGATACCGGGCTACTTTCATGAAGAATGAGAAGCTAGTGCCTCCTAAGCTACACCGGTGCTCCGTGGCAGGATCTGCATCAAAGGCATACCACAATAGGCGATCTCCCCGGTTCAATCATAGACATTGTTAGAAATCATCAATATACTGGATATCAACCAAAGTGGTTGACAATTGATTCCGGTGTTATGCTACCTACAAAACGTATTCAAACCGAGTCCTTGACGTCTTTCCCCGTATGCAACGCGGTACTTCTATCTGCGCTGAAATATATGATTGATATGTAAGTAGGAAGTCGACTTTTCTGGTGCCTTCGTTTCTTTTCAGTTAGAATTCCGCGCTCAGGTGGCAGATTTTAACAGCCCATGTGCTTCGAATATGCGGCCTAGTATTTCCCTCAAGACGGACTCCTTGCGATCGTTGTATTGTTCGACGTTCTCGCCAGCGGCGGAAGCGAGCTCGGCGGCCTCTCGCTTCGCCGCCATGTACCGAGCGCAGTCATCTTCATGTTCTCGCAGCCAATCGCGAAATAACCTATGCCGAACAAGTTCGGGGCTATCGGCACCAAAGATGTGTATGTTGGTGTATGGGTCGTCGAGATAGAACAAGCGGTGCTGGTACCAGGCCGGCTCGCGTAGCAGAAAGTGGAAGCCCGCGGCCTGAAGATGAGGCACGTAGGAGTCTTCGTCCGCAGGGTCGGCGACCACGAGATCGATGTCAATCACGTCCTTTGCGGCCAGCCCGGGCACGCTTGTAGACCCGACGTGCTCGACCACGATGGCTCGGTCGCCGAGCGCCTGTCGGATACGTCTCTCAAGATCGGCAAAAATTGCTGGCCATTCCGGCTTGTAATCGACGATTTTGATGGGCTTCGCTGACCGCGTGCTAATCCATTCGACGTCTGATTCCGCGTATTCCAAGAGCGTGGTGATGTCAGATGAAGAAGCCATCGCTCATGATCATTCAACACAATCTGAATATGTAAGTATGATGCAAATGAAAACAAGTAGAAAGACGTGCAAAGGGGTTTAGAAATTACATGTTAAAGGGGAAGTCAAGATTCTATATGAGAAGGTGTAAACCCTGCTTAGGATTACCTTAGCTGTACCTGAATCAGCCAAGACGGAAACTTATACACTATGAGTCACCCCGCTGAATGAACCCGTCCACTAATACATCGCTATCTTAAACACCAATTACCTATCAGAGCCGCTTGCTGAACAATTCTACATACTTCTTCTAACTGGTAGGTATACTTCTACAACAATCGCTTGAACTAATCACGGCCTATTAAGTGCAAGAAGTATACGTAAGAAATACCTTCAAACAGTCTGAGGCTTTTCCCTCTTCATTTGTTTGGTACCATCACTTCTATCGGGCTGTATGGTCCCCCTCTGACCTGGGCTACTACCCACACGCTCTTATCGATTCCCGGTTCTACAGCTTAGGTACGCTTCCATCCTCCCTCCAACTCGAAAATTCTTCCAACCTCCCTGGACACCGCGAGTAACTGTCTGTCATAATAACGAGGCCCGACCAACGAAAGGCCTATGGGCATGCCATTGGCGCCTTGAAACCCGGGGATATTTATAACCGGCGTGTGTAAGGCCTGTGAGCGAAACGTAAGCCAGCTGGGCAAGCTTATAGTTGGGGGGTTAGCTGCGTCTTCGCGAGACTCACCGTCCACATGCTGTTGAAAACCGGGCTCCCGGTGCTTTCGATACCTACCGGTGCCTCATCTATGACGCTCGGAGTGAGAATGGCCGCGTATTTCTTCGCTATCCCGTCCATCGTCGGCCGCAGCGCAGCGATGCCATCGTAGGCTTCCAGCTGCGCCGCTCGAGAGATGCCCTGGACGTTCTCGACGTGCTCGGCTAGAAATGGCGAGAGCTTCTCCTTCGCAAGCCTGTATTCCGGTAGAAAGGTCACCCGACCTTCGCTGTCGAGCAGGATGCGGTACCATTCAGGCATTTTGTTGAACTCGGGTGGCAGTTCGATCTCCTCAACCTCCGCCCCGTGGCTTCGTAAGAGCTGTGCACCGGCCTGTAAAGCCGCTCTGGTGCCCGGGCCTGCTTCTGACCACACTGGCGTCTTCACTACGGCAAACCTTGCACCCTTCACTTCAAACCCATCTCTCGGAACATGGTCGTCCTGAAGCCCAAACAAGTCGGCCATGAGCTCTAGGTCTTCAACGCAGCGCGAGAAGAACCCAATCGTGTCTAGGGTAAGTGAGTATATCTTCTGCCCTTCGCGACTGATTGCATTCCACGTCGGCTTGAATGCATAGATTCCATTGAATGACCCCGGGCGAACCGTTGAGCCGCCAGTCTGTGACCCGAGCCCAATCGGTGCCTGGAAGTCTCCCACGGCGGCGGCCGATCCAGAGGACGAGCCACCCGGTGTCCTCGCGGGGTCATGCGGGTTGCGAGTCTTTGGTCCGCCCCGGCTAGACGCGAACTCGGTTGTTGTCGTTTTCCCTTCCACTCATCAGCATCGTGGGCCCGGAGTACAACAGATGTCGTAACTTCTCACCGAGTATCAATGCGCCGGCCTGGCGCAATATCGTGATCGACCCCGCATCGAGTTTTGGTGCATCCCCGCGGTAGATGGGGGAGTTGTGCTGGGTAGGCATGTCTTCGTGAGATGAGCGAGTGTCTATCTATACAAGCACCAACGGGGACTACCTTTGGTATATATTATGTCCTTGATGGCTACCGGGAGGCCATGCAGGGAGCCTCGCTCCTGCAAGGGCACCTCATCCAATCTTTTGGCTTCTCCTATGACATAGTCGGCGTCGAAATGTTCCCATGCCTGTACTATCAGGTCGCGCTCCTGGATACGTGAAATGAGGGATCGGACGTATTGTTCAACCGTTAGAGAGCTGTCACGTATGCTAGATAATGCTTGGGTAGCCGTTAGTCTGTAAGGTTCCATGATGGCTGTCGCTCAGTAAAAAGCTATTGCAGTGTAAAGGCGATGTAGGCAGTGTAGGTGGTCGTCTGGGATCAATACACAACCGGGTAAGGTTAGGCGTCTTCTCCAATTACAGCAGGTCGAGACAAGTGATTATGCCCGTTCTTCACTACCATACGACCCTGAATAAGTTAGCGTATTGAAGACCAATCGTTTCTGAGCGATTGTGAGGTTGATCGCCCTGGATGTATTTACGCCCGCCTTATTCTCAGAACAACAAGTCGCGATATCGTAAACTATTGAACCAGCGATGGTAGTCACTTGGAAATGGATCTTATACTAGGTATCATGTCTAACTTCTCCGGTTGGCTCCAATCAGGGACCCAGTACTAAATCTACTAGGGGTCACCGGCGGCGGTGTCGTCTCTATCCAAACAGGTAACCTGATGGGTAACTTGATAGGTATCCTGATAGGTATCCTGATAGGTAACAGATAGGTAGCGGTGAGGGAAATGAATGGATCAAATTCGAGATGGCGGATACGGCGACTCGACGTAGCGCCAGCCGAACCGCAAAATAGACCGCAATAGTTGGCGTTTCCCACCGCCGTAGCAGAGGTAGACTTCCTATTCAGGAGGAGTGACCGCCACGAACAAGAATAAGAAATACTACGCAGCAACCGTCCGTCTCTGCTCACAATGCTATCAAACAGAACCTTCGACTCTGTTTTGTGTCGATACTTTTCAATACCTTGCTCATAGGTGTCTCTGGCAGATGCAGGCGACAATGTCGAATCTCTTCAAGCCAATACGGGTTGGCTCCACGACCCTCGGTCATCGAATAGCAATGGCGCCGTTGACACGATGTCGCTGTGATGACGATTGGGTTCCGCTTGCTATGGTCAAAGGTACGATCATCTAGGTTCACATTGGAACTTTGAGGACCATATGCTAACTAAGCTAGAGTACTATGAGCAAAGGGCAACGGTGCCCGGGACTCTCTTGATTACCGAGGCCACCTTCATCTCAAGGTCAGCAGTAGGCCGGCCCCATACTCCGGGTCTCTACAGTGAAGCCCAGATAGCAAGATGGAAAGAGATAACGGATGCGGTACACAAGAAAGGGTCTTTCATCTACTGCCAGATCTGGCACCTTGGCCGCGCAGGATGGCCAAAAATTCTCGAAGCGATGGGTGGGAAGCTGAAATCCTCCAGCGCTGTACCGCTCAGTGAAGCGAATGGCTTGCCTGAAGAGATGACGGAGGAGGGTATATGGGAGGTCATCGGCGACTTCGCGAAGGCTGCCAAGAATGCAGTGGCCGCGGGATTCGACGGCGTGGAGCTTCACGGCGCCAACGGTTACTTGATCGATCAGTTCATACAAGACAATTGCAACAAGCGAACCGATTCATGGGGAGGCAGCATCGAAAATCGCGCTAGGTTTGCTGTGGAGGCCACCAAGGCCGTCACCGACGCGATTGGAGCCAACAGAACAGCCATACGACTGAGCCCTTTCAGCAACTTCCAGGGCATGGGCATGAAGGATCCTCACCCTCAGTTCGAGTACCTCGTCAAGCAACTGAAGCCCTTGAACCTAGCCTATCTCCACCTCGTCGAGCCACGCATCGCGGGAAACATCGAAACCAGCTATGGCGCGGGGTGCAGCCTAGGGTTTTTGATTAAGTTGTGGAATAACCGGAGCCCTATCGTTCTCGCTGGCGGGTATCTGCCAGAATCAGCGATCCGAACAGTCGACGAAACCTGGAAAAACTTTGATATCGTGATTGCGTTCGGACGATACTTCGTCTCGAATCCCGATCTAGTCTTCCGGTTGAAAGAGGGCGTCGAGTTCACTCGGTATGACCGGTCAACATTCTATACTCCCAAGAACGCGAAGGGCTATATCGACTTCCCCGTCAGCGAGCAATACCGGGCTCTCAAAGACTAGAAACCGAGGTGAAGCGGAACAGGAACCTTCACGGACCGGTTGATCTAGACGCAGCGATTTCATGAAAAAGTTATAAGGGTGAATAGAGATGAGCTAATGGGCTATGAATAAGCTATAGACATATATGTAATGCGGTAGCTCGGAAAAGGATGATAATCCCCAACTGTAATGTGTGCTCTCGATTGCAAACTCTATCAACACGTGAGGCCAAATTTCTCATACAAATAGACGGCGGTTCACTAGACAAGCCGTACATTACCATCTCACCTATTCACTATATATCCTTCTCTCGGGCCCAGACTATTCATCTACATCGTACACAGTTCAGTCCTTCGGATACATATCTAGAGGAGGCCCTGTCTTGACGCCATCCATGGCCGCTTATAAATCTATAACTCCCATCACTAACAGCCCTAGAAGCATCTCGAGTTAAAGCTGCCTATCGCAATCAGGCAGCCACAAGCAACCCATTACCGTCAGACTTCATTCTCACGACAAGTCACAATCATGGCACCACGATCACCAGAGGCCTGGACAGCACCCCAAGGGGATTCGCCTCCCTCGTACGAAGAACCCGCCGGTAACCAAGAGACAAAACAACAGCCGGGGCCGGCGACGAGCGGAAGGGCGTATCACTCGGATACACGGGAGCCGTCGATCCGTTTCAAATTCTGCCCGGACCCGTCCAAGAGAGACAACACTCAGGAATGGATGGCGGCGCTGCTGGTCAAGTGCGACGACGTCCCGAGCCTCATGCGCGAAGGCTTCCACTGGGACCGCACCAACATCATCAAGGAGGAGGGGTACTTCGACTACGACTACACGAACGCCGGCTGCTCCTGGACGTGGAATGGCACCCGGCACTACTTCCTCGAGGACCTGCAGCGGCCCCCGCGCTGGATCGCGACGATCGAGGTGTTCGCCGCCAAGCACGAGACGCTGTGCTGTTTTGACCTAGGCCAACTGTCGCTGGGGAACAATTGTCGCACCACGGCCTACAGTCAGAGTAGGAAGCGGATATATGAGTATATCTATGGCAAGCATCAACAGTCGTACAATGCGATTTATGACGATATGCCAATGGAAGGCCAGTGGCCGTGGCCAAGAAAGAGTTCCAAGGATTCTGGAGAGGCCGATACAGGGGCCGATACGGGGGGAATACAGAGGTAGATACAGCGAGGGATACGAGGGCCGATACAGAGGTAGATACGGTCTTTGGGCCATGATCTTCTCACTGAGGCCCCATCAAATTGCCACCCCATATGGTAATAATACATCAAGAAATGGCTCACATGTAGGAGCCCAATGTAGCTACTACAAGGGGGAAAAGAAGGGGGGGGGAATTCTACACTATGCTCGCCGATCTGTCCAATTCAGGCCTGTGATATCTACTTCGTCTCATACTATTTCTAAAGCCAAAATCTCAACTTTCGTTGGTGGCCAACAGATGAGGACAGCAGAGCTGGTTTCGTTCTCAAGGCCAGCGAGACCACCTAAATCGACCCCTTCTCCATCGCTTTGCCCCCTGACGTGTGCGCCCTCGTCCGTCTAGCCTCGTTGCTCGCCTCGGTCTTCATGCTAATCGGAGTATGTATACATAGATTTGGAAGTTAAACACGTATATATTCCACTCTTAGATGAAGTAGATAATATGAATTATACCATGATGAATAAAATGAACAAAAGTGAGTAAGAAAAAAAAAAGAGACAGAAAGGCTCGTTACTCATCCGTCATATCGGTTCGCTTAGGAGAGTGTCGACGGACCCAACTCTACACGTTAGGTATTTTCTTTCACACTCTATTAATCACTTGAGGTACGTAACACTCCACAACCCACCTACCTCCAATTAAAAAGTTTAAGAGGGTAGGTTGGCATGTGGCATATGTATATGAGACCGCCGGGTTTCTATGTCATAGATGGAAATCCACGACGGTATGAAAGGTAGATCTCCCATATTATGAAGATAATATAGATAACAAAGACAACAATCGTCGCTCGTTTGGTTGTGAATCAAGTGACTTGTCAACTGCATTAGTGGGTAGATTGCTATGGACCGCATCGAGCCTCCTATTGTGCTATGATACAGAACCTGCATTGTAGACTCATCGTGTTAGCATCCAATCATCAAGTTGGCAGTAAGAAATCAAAGCCACGCTGAAAAGAAACAACGATGTGCGCCGAACACCAGCAAAAGCATGAAGAAGAAAGTAAAACCGGTCATTTCGTCATTATATCTACAGTGATTGAACATATTTACAAAGCCGTGTTCCCGGACGGCCAGCTGCTATCTTTTAAGACTCCTAGGTCTAGCCCGTATGGAGTCGGGGGTGGGTTTTTGTATGCGTCCGATTTCAGGACTTCTCCGTCGTGCTCGCAACGGGCCCGGACTCGCCTCTCGAATCCGACGTTCTAATTGGGTATATTTGCAAGGCATTGCCAACGGCCTCGACGCCGATTTGATCAGCCTTTCAGGTGTCATATAAGAGTCTGCATCGGCCTCGCGGGGCGTGGGCGTATCTGATTCCTGGACGACATCGTCGTCTGTGTACTCAGGAGACAGTGATGCAGATTGCATATGTTTCTCATGAGTGCTATGATCCAAATGATGATTATCTTTTTCAGAATATTCCAACGCGTCCACGTCCGAGATCTCCGAGATTGGAGTCGTTGGTGTGTCTGGACCATCCCATTGGGACGTTTCAGGGTCGAAGTCCCCGTTTAGGGTGGTCGATAGCACCAAGGCACTGGATTCAGGTTCAGAGAACGACAGCGTTCTGGCAGGAGTGGAAGCACTGGACGAATCCGAGCACATCGTCAGAGATCGAGGAGAAGGGGGAAGATGGCTTGCTCGTATCATGTTTGAAGAGGCTGTGTCGATGAACGACAGGGGCTCGTGTGTCATGAAAGGCGTAGGATCATCTACCTCGTCGAAAAATGGCATGGTACTATCATCGCAGGTCGAGGTGTTCCACTGATAGTCCTCTGGTAGGTACGAGGAGAAATATCTGACGATCGAGTCGAAGGACTGGGTGCGGAAGAGTTGGACAGCATGCTGCCACTGGTCGGTGCCAATCAGTTTGGGGTTTGCAATGATCTCGACTGATGCCGACTGAAGACTTTTATTCAACTGATCAAGCCGAAGCTGCTTGCGCTGCTTGAGCATGCGATGGAACTCGTCCAGATCGACGGCCGTCTTAGAGATCTCGCAGACATCGTGATGGAAGGCGTCAGGGTCCTGGATGGACAGGGTGACGGTGTTGTACTGATCTTGAAGTTTGGTGTAGAGGTCCTCCCTCTTCATCCCAAATTTCCATGCTTGCCAGGAACAACCGCCATCGGGCTCATCCATTCTCTGATCCAATTCACGGGCGGACTGCCTTGATCGTGGACGAAGGGCGAGATTCGCGTACAAGGGCGTTGGGCCTTGGTAGCTCGTCTCGCTGCGGTGGCAGTTATGGGCTTCTTTCTTTTCTGTCTTTACTGATTCTAGCTTCGGTAGGAGAGAGAGGGTGCTGGTTAGGGCGGGCGGGTGTGTAAGAGAGTAATACGGCGCGTCCGTCCCAGGAAATGGGCCTTTGGCGTTGTTTGAGGGTACAGGGTGTTTTTTGGTTCTTTTGTTCTTTTGGATCTTGTGATTGCTCTCATACCATCTAGAAACTGCTAGCGCCGGCCATTTTGTCTTTTGGTTAGTTGTTATTATATTTATAATATTAGAATCATGGGAATTATTCAGGCTTTTCCGTGGACTCTCTGAAGCTAGGATTGAGCGGGGAGTGGTTGTGTGCGTTTTGTGGTGAATGCTGCTTCTTATTGTCGAGGCTCTGGAAGTTGGATGTCAATGTTAATGGCGCGAAGACAATGTCCGGATCTGGGATCTGGTGGTGGTGGGCGACGGTCGGTACCCATACCACTGCTGGCGTCGTGGCCTGAGGCATCAAGCCAATCCCTTGCCCCCCCCTCTCATTAGCCGTTGCATTGTTGGCTTTTCACTGATCACAGGTCGCACATTCCAAGGTTCTTTGTCGGGCTAGTCTGTTCTTGTTCACTTTGCTAACGGAAAGGGGCTTAGTTGCTTTTATATCTGAGGCGGTATTACAGCTGGAGGGGCACTGCCACCACGTATTTCCAAACACGGAAAGAGCCCCTGCGCAGTGCATCCAATCAAGTCGGCCACTAGATGAGACGAGAGTGGAGCTCTGCCCCATTGATAGCCAATGATGCAATGGGCTTTGGAATATTTTGTAGGGCTCATGGAGTCGTGTTGGCCACGCCCTCTCCCGCGAGTCCCGTACTCTCCCGTCATTGCCACCAACTCACATCACCTGCGAATTTGTTCTTACACTTACGAAGTTGCACAGCACGCACAGTGCCGTAAGCATCACAGCCCACCCACCAGGCCAGATTCGAAGCCATAAGATGACACCAACACGCCCCGGTCCGACGAATATGGCAGACCCTTTTGTTTTCTCGTGCCTCATAAACCATGTGCCTAGACCTCCCTCTGCTTATACCTTAGATTTATTTTCCCATCCAACAGTAGCCGTGTCGAGTGCCGAGAGAGTCTGTCTCATATCTGCTCTGATCACACATCTCTGTCCAAGATGCTCGCGCACGAATTTAGGCTGCGGGCAATTTCTTGTCAGCCGATGATTACTACAGATGTGCATTCAGCGTCGCTGATATTCTCGTTGCCTGTGCACACTACTGTATCCTCTTTTCATGGACCAACTGCGCCCGTCGTTTTGCGTACTTCATATCTGGCCATTAACCTTTTATATAACAATCGCAACCGACAGAGATGTGCACTGAAATGATTATTGAGAGGACGGTGTCCAGGTGTTCAATAGCATCGGCCGCCCTCCTCACAGATCACCTCACATGGTATTTCCCGTCTTGTCAGCGCTTCAGCCACACGCCCCCGGCGCAAGACCCGCTCACCTGCCTCGGCTATTCCCATGCCCAGCCAGCCAGGGTGCGAGACGGAAGAACTGGCAATGATAGCATGTCTGCCTGCTAGGCTCTCGTCCCATGACAGGGTGTCCCGTAATCGCTGGGGTGAGACGGTTGACCTAACAGCGCAAATGCCATTGCAGTTCGAGAGGCATTCACCATTTGTCGCGTTGTCCTCCCATCCGAGCTTGCCATTTGATCTCAGCAGCAAACTCTATTATATATATAACTGAGATCAGATGAGCAATGGGCCCGCCATCCCGAGCCGGTACCTGACCACTTTGATGCCCCAGGTAGTGTAGGTATCCTGTCTAGGTAATGCTAGAGCGTAGCATAGCCCAGTTCGGTACGGCCCCCATGCCTTACGAGGCAACTCAGGTGGCCCTCCTCACTGACTAATATGCCGCGCCCAGTGGAACCTGTATTTATACCTGCATTGCCCAGCTGGTTAGTCGAGGAAGAGAGACGGGAACGGGCCAGGCAGGCAGATCGAGGGAACAATTGCGGCGGGATCAGCCGCATCGCTTCCATTCTAGTGTACGCCCTTTCTGTCGCCCGCGCTTCTGACCCCTTCGATGACTCTCTGCTCGCGCTTGAGCACAGAGTTCGAGTATTGAAGGGTCTCAGGGACAGCTCATCTGATAAGAATCTCTCCGTCTGGGCACCTCAACACTGAGGATGGCCGTTTGAACTGAGCAAGTTGATTGATCTGTCATGTTCTCTCGAAGTTCTCGAGTGAACTTCCCTTTATTCCGTTTTTACATTTAAGGCCTTCTCTTGCCAAAGACAGATAACGCATCTGTCGCATTCCTATTTCATAGAATTTTGTCATCTATGCCACATATATTTCTTGGCCCAACCATCTCCTTCGTTCCGCCATGGCTACTGAAGTGTACCCTTCCGAGGAAAAGACGGAGCCTTTCACTGCCGAGGAGCTCCAGCTGCGGCTAGGTAGAAGCATTGAAGTCGATGAGCCTTGTGATACTCAACACCATCATATTGCGTTGGACCAGTTGGTGATCGACGAAGACCACCGCAGAAATGGTCTTCGTATCCTGGTGCGACCGCTCACAAGAAGCCGTTCCGTCAGCCCTGGGAACGACAACTGCCAGTGGCTTGCCATGCGAGCGGAGGTGGGCAACCCTAGCCAACCAAAAATCAAGGTCTTAGCCGTGACTCAAACCTCCCAAGATATCAACTTCTCTATTAGGATACCTCAGGCCGAGAATGATGACCGCCCTCCCCTGTGGTGCGAGCTCTACTACGATCCGACCAGTGATAGCTTGATACTGTGGAATAGGTCAGACATTCCCATTTTGTTGGCCAGGATGTCTTCCTCAGGCCAGGGCAGCAATTTCAATCAAGATATCAATCCGGGTGCAACTCGGGAAGTATCGCCAGGCTCGTGGAGGATCAGTGTTCGCACTCCCATCCTCGACTTCCGAATCCTGGAAAGGAGGCCTGCCATGCTACAGATCCCCTCGGATAGCTTCGAGTCATCGCCTCCCCGTAGTCAAAGCATGCGGAGTTCATTGGGCAAAAGATCCTTCTCAGCCGACGACTTCGCGACCGAGAACGCGGTGATTGAGAAGAAGCTTCGACCCAACGATGAACCCGAAGCCGCTAAGGATCGTGTCATCGTAGTTGTGGGGCCGAAAGACGAGCCTCTGGTGTTTCCCTTTTCTAATGTGGCCAAAACAAAAGAAATCGCCATTCCCCATGGCCATGCCTTGCTTGAGCTTCAGAAGGATGAGACAGTTGCAATCCCTGGCGGTGACATTGACGACTACCAGGTGACAAAACGCGACCAGATCGCTGCTAATGCGGCTTCTACCGTGTTTACGGCCGAACATTCCCAGGTCCCGGACGGCGTCATCACGGTCAAAGTCCTCAAGACTCACGGGTCCCAGGCAGACACTCGTCCGGAAGCGATGCACCGAAACGTGATTCGTCAAGCCGATGTCTGGCTGCGCGAGTACCAAAGCCAGGTAGATCTGCAACATCAATCCATCGTCAGGCTGTACGGTGGCGATGCGCGCTACCTGTCCTTATACATGGAGCATGTTGATGGCAAGGACTTGGCTGCTCGTCACGTCTGGCGCGACACCGCCACGGAGAAGTTCGTCGGCGGCCGCACCGACGCTGTTCGCATTCTCAAGGATATTGCGGGCGCCTTGCATTATATTCACCAGAAGAGGCGCATCCATAACGACATCAAACCCGCCAATATCCTCTACTCTCAGGACAGGGGGGCTGTACTCTGCGACTTTGGTCTGTCGACCCGCACCAGCGACCCCGCCACGAACGGCGGCACACCATACTATGTTCCGCCGGAATTCATCGGCCAAAAGCTCCGTGGCCCGGCCTCGGATGCATGGGCACTGGGCGTGACCATGTTGTATCTCTTGAAGAAGATCCCGTTTCCCGACGCCCGCGGCGTTCGAGGGCACCCAAAGCAGCTGTACTGGATGATTGCGGATCTCAATCGCAAGCACGGGCATAACTCGCACCGCGCTTCCTCCGCCGTCGCGCAGATGCAGCAATGGCTGAGCGAAGTGAACGAGGCCAAGACTCAACTCAACCCCCGCGACAAGATCGAGTTCCTAGTGTTGCAGATGCTCACGCCGAATCCGCACCAGCGTATCACCATGGCCAAGGTAATGAGTGAGCTACATCCGGCTGAAAACATAACCCCATCACGATAAACCCCGTATAACCACCACTTCGAACCAAGTTCATGAATACTGAAGACATACACCATCGACATCGCCGCTCTTGTTCCTAGTCCTTTGAGCAATTCAACCAACATCCTATCATCATGACACAACCAGATTGAGCTCAGCTATGTAAGGCTGTACGATTGCTGTTCGGGTTGCTGTCTATCTGAAAGGGGACGAGAGCATCGTTTCCCTATATACGAATCAGTTCTAAAAGCACCTTTACGTAAAGTAGTTGTGGTGTCCAAGTGAGTTCATATACCGCAAAAGGTAAGACTTGCAAGGAATGCCGATGGTGCTGCATTGGCTCGATGGCTTCTAGCTAACTATCTTTTTTCATCAGAAGATGACTATCCCCACTCATCAAGTCACACCATGAGCCCTATCCATCAGCATCTGGGTATCAAGACCACGATCGCTCTCAGACAATTTTCTTCACTCCCCAGGCCCTTCTTACATCACAACGACTAGGATCGATGCGATCGCCGCGCCTAGAACGATAGCCTGAGCACCGTTTGCAAAAAGTCCGCCAGGCGCACCGTTGGGCGTAGGAGTCGGAGTCGGGCTCGGATCCGTCGTCGTGGCTTGTCCTACAATAGCCGCCGTCACACCCGTGCTATTCGTGCACTCTCCGCTAGAGAGAGGTTTCGCGTTGGATTTGAACACAATATCGGCGCACTATCCCGAAGCATATACACGTTAGCATTGCTCAGCGCCGGATAGAACAAACGAGTAATGTTTCTCACATTATACAACGCCGACCCCGACTGGCCGTTGGTGACGAACTGGAGCGTGGCTTCCTGGCCATCTGAGACGGGAATGGGGACCGGGAGGACGGGGAAGCAGAAGTCGCCTCGGCCGGTGACGTTGAGCAACTCCGGGGTGAGGGAGATGTTGAAGTTGGTCGAGTTCTGGCCGAGCCCGAGGTTGATGTATAGATAGGTCCAGGGATGGTGCAGGTCGAGGGCCACGGCGCCACCTTCAATCGGCCACTCCGTCTTGTTTCCCGCGCCGTAGGGCACGCCGGCGCCTGTCGATTGTCAGATTAGCTAAGCTGTCTCGAGTCTCGGGACAGACGTTCTCGAGTGTTGTGCATGTAGAAACCCGCATGTAGAATAGAAATAAAATCAAGAACATACAAGGATAGTTCCACTGGCTGTACGTCGTGTTCTCGGCCAAGCTGTCGGCTCGCCAGGGAGGGTGCACGACGCCGAAGTGAGCGGACACCAGCTCGACGGCTGTGAACAGGAAGGCGATGGTAGCACGCATGTTGACGTTGACGACGAGTTCGTTTTCTGGACGAGAGTCTGTTGGAGGTCGTGAGAAGGAGGATGGATGCTGGTGTATCGTACGTAGTATGTCTAGTCAAGTTTCGCGGAGGTCAATTGCCTAAGTACTTGAATGCATCCGATTCAACGCCAGACAGAGTGTGTCACGCGGTTGATGCTTCTGCGGCTGTCTTAAGTGGATCGATTGAACAAACCCAAGCACGAACGTTGCCAGGTTCCCGGGTCAGGACACTTAACTTGAGGCAGAAGGTAGGTAGGTGCATTCAATGCAACTGCCTTCCCTACTTCCTAGGAGATCTAAGTAGCAGGTAGGTAATAGGTAGCTGAGGTGGTCTAGGCAGGTAGCTCTCGACGCCTGCGAAGCTTGAGCAAGTTTTCGGCCAATGACAGAACAGGTACGACACGAATAGGGCAATAGCCAGAGCCAACTTTGCAAGTGATAAATCGCAATTAGGTTTCGCTTCCGCTTGGCAAGTTCCAGTTTCCGCCGCTTGTCAGTAGTCGGGGCTAGGCAAGTAGGAAAGAGGCGTTAAATACTTGCTCAAATTGTCTCACGAACCCCCTCAGTTCGGTCGACTTTTTCGCCCCTGACTTTCCTGTTAGCTTTGTCCTACATGGATTTATCTCTACCTACCTACAGGTACTTGAGTGCCTCTGTCGCCCGGTACCGACAGCGTGGGACACGACAGGTAATGGTGCGACTTGATGATATTAATTGCGTATTGCCAAGCGAGTCGCCGCCACGGGCTGATACTTTGTGTATTCACATTCTGATCCCGCCTAATCATGCGAGAGGAAAGACAGTAAAGAAAATCGAACGATCTTACGGTCACGGTGTCACGTCACTAATATGCCAACAAAACAGTTGAAGAATCTCAGGTTCCCGGTTCGAGTAGAGGTCTGTTATCGCCACTAACATAATTACACTACAGATGGACGAAACACCAGGTTTTTTTTTTCTGACGACATTACCAACCAAGAGCAGAGCTAAGAGCCTGCCGCGAGTGATGCATTAATATGTAGAACGAGCCACGTTTCCTTGTGAACGCATCTCGAAACCCTGGGCTCATGAGTGATGACGATGTTGGATGACGCCGGGGGCACGAGCGTTGCTACACACGCCCCAGGTTCCAGGCTACTACATAGTAGCAGGGAATTCAACATCACGATCGTAGCCGCAAGAGAACAAGAATGACGATGAGGAAACAATTCGAGAAGCACTTGAGAGTAGAGAGCTGATTGGCCGCAGTCCAGCCCCTCCCTGCTAGTATCAGCTCTATCCTGTCTGTCGACATACCCCTGACGCAGGCGAAAATAGGTTCTTTGAAATGCATTCACTTGCAGAAGGGCTTATGCCCTTTGCGGTCCATGATCTGACAATTGCGCGAGCAGTACTTGACCTTTCTGCACCCCCCACAATTCAACAGGTCCTTCCCATCAGGTTGTTTGTCTACACCGCAGCACGCACATCGAGGAGTATTCTTATCCCTAGGGATTTTTACGTCGAGCTTGCCCGGGTCGTCAAAGTATATGTCATCTGCGAAAGGAGCCCAGAACGCGGGCGAGATGGCCGCGCGGACGGCATACTGAGATAGCTCGTCCCAGGCCGGAACGCCGCGGATGAAGTTGGGAGGGAATTTCCCGCTGCCGCATGTGCATAGCACAGGCTCTCCGGGCTTGGTGCTCAGAGGGATCGAGCCGGATACCGCGTACTCGCAGTCGTCTCGGTGAGCCCAGTCGCGGCAGCGCTCCACGTATGCAGGCAGGGCGTGTCGCCAAAGCCGGAGCTCTGCGTCGTTCACTGTGAGTACGACGCTTCTGGTTTGATCCAGCTTAGGTCGAGACTTTAAAATATGAGGCTTAAGCACATGGTGCTCGGGGAGAACAGCACAATCGAGCACGACGACACGGTTGGCGAGATCCAGCCGTAGAGCGCTTGCTAGGATTATGGCGTGGACGTCATCATCCTTAGGGTTGTAAAGATAAAACAGCAGACTCTTGAGGTTCTGTAGCCCGGCAGGGTAACTCAGGATAAAAAAGAGTGATTCCTTGAAGTCTAGACGGACTTGCTCGCCTGCGGACCGCGGTAGGTCCTGGTTGTTACGCAGTGCCCGCTCCCTGTCTGACATGGCCGATGCGAGATGGGAAGTCAGCCAGCCCAGTCTCATCGGCTGCGCGATATGGATGAGGGGACATTTCTGCAGGTTTAGGTAGGGCATGTTGAGATTGACGGGCCTCCGACGTTCGGGACGAACGGGATACATGAACTCTGGATAGGTCATCCAATCGGAACATTCCGCCACCTGTGTGACGACTTCTATGTAAGCTGACGTTCGGGCGATTCTCACTTTCTGAGGCTGCTTGACGAAGACGGGAAACCAGAGGCCCAGGGGCGCGTTCGGTCCGAGCGTGATAGTAACTTCGCATGGTGACATGATTGACTTCTTCACCTCACATTTACTAGCCAGGGCTTGTTTGAGATTGCTGGACGTGATATCCAGTCGACCGGTAAGGCCTGTTATATCACCCGTCTCTCTGTTAACAGCTGCGGTGAGCGAAAACTCCGCTCCCACTTGAGTGCCACTTGCTGGTGCTGTCTGGGCAAATCCAGTCACGATCGGATAGCCTAGCTGGTTTGGTGCAAACCGGGTCACGTAGACTGCGTCCGAGTTACTCAGCTTTGTATCGTACACGTCCAACATAGGACCAAGCTTCGGAAGGAAGCAAGCCACAGTTGCGGGCGAGTTATGGAGTCCAAAGGAAACCCAAATGGCTTGGGGATCTGAGAGCAATGGGAAGGTTGGCGCGAAGAAAGATGCGATGAGAGGCGATGTTCCGCCCCAGCCGTCGTCGTCTTCTTGCACAGAAATTCCATAGGAGTCGTCGTAAGGTTTGCCAACAGTCGAGATGTTTCCAAACGTTAATTGACAAGCGGGCAAGATGTTGTGCCACCCATTCGGCCCCCATCGCTTATCAGAACCCTGAAGCTGGCAGTGGACAGGAGGCGTGCCTAGCTGGCGGAGTCCCATGCTGGTGAACACCGCGAGCTTCTCACGTGGGATCTTGAGAGTGACGCAGATAACCGGCGGTATGTTTTTCCAGTCTCTCAAGTCTCCCCATTTTCCACCAACAGGCTTGTTAGGAGACTGGTATGGCCTTGGCTTCGGGTCTTTATCACGCTTATCCCAGTCCTTCATTACGCCTGTGGAGAAGACACCCAGCATGTGAAGGTACACATTAAGCTCTTGGAAGTAATTCGGGTTCAATAGGGCGTTCGGTCTCTTCCCAATAAGATCGAGGGTGCCTTCAATTGCTTCATCCCAATCACATTTGACTCGGGTCTGAACAAATCGAAGGAACGATGCAAAACTGGACCGTTGATACCATACGAGTGCGGACTTTTGGACAGCTTCCGCAGTGATGTTCAAGAGTTTATATGCCAAGTCTTCGTCGAGAAACATACGGACATACACTGCGTAGAGGGTCTTGGCGAGCATGTCTGGATCGAATTGAATCGGAATCATCTGAGGCACCGGCGTCGTTTTAGAATCTATGCAAAGTGTGCGCTTCCAGGAAGTCCTGAGTAACTTCTGACCTCCACCCACACTGATTAAGCCGGCCGTTACTCTCTCGAGCGCGTCGAACCTCATTTCGTCGGCCATCGAGACAGGCGACGTGTTGGTCCAGTATTCCACCGGGAACAGGCCGAGAAGCGCAGATATAGTCGGCACATGACCACATAACACCTGATCGAGCACCTCTTTGTAGCCCCCGTGGTTATTGGCTAGAACTTCAGTATACAGAACGGCTGAAGCACTATCACGCAACAACGGGGAGGTCGCGGTCAAAAGTGTCAGGGAGCCCACGTGGTCGCAGAGATTGGACGTGTCTATCACGTCGAACTCCACAGGGGCCTGAGCCTGAGCCTGAGCTCCGGGGGCATACTCGGGACCGTCGAGCACGAGTGGGCGGAATCCGAACCGGTTACGGTGCCAATAGGCCGTGATTTCCGATGTCACGCGCTTGTGTTGCAGAGTGTGCGCGAAGGACACGGCATCGCCGACGAATAATCGCACTGTCACGTTGTTTTTGTGGAATTTCTCTCTGTACGATGCCATCCATTCGCTAAACTCGGCCCGGGCAAGGGCCACATACTTCTCACGCTGTGGGAGTCGCTCGATGGCGGCACTGGTTGTGTCAAGGGGAGCTACGACTGCTGCAAGGTGAAAGCCGAGCAGAGGGTCAGTGCGATAGTGTATGGCAGCTCCGTCTCCAACAGTGAGGAGAGCCGGGTTGGGATGTACGAAAGCCGATCTGATGTCCGCATTTAGCTCCGTAGTCCCGTGCTCCCAATAATGGCTGTCAAGAGCTTCGAGATCTTCAGGGTAGCCTATATGAGCCGGGGTAACGGAGCGATATCCGCTCGAGCTAATGCTGCTCCCGCGTTTCGCCTTCGACTTGGCGAAGACGGACTCAGCATGGCTTTTGAAGCGACGAGACTCGTCGCCCTTCCGTTCGACGCTGTAGAACGCCCACATCTTACGAACGTCGGCGAGCGTGGCGGAATCGCAAAATATCAAGCAGTGTCCGTACTTGCTTTGTGCCCAGGTCTCCATAGTCGAGGAGAGTTCGTAGAGCACCTTGCTCTGGGCACGAAGGAGGTCAAGGGCTTGTTTATCGAGGTACATGTGGTAATATATGTTCCACAGTGAGTTATCGTTTCGGCCATCCTTATTGTCGATGATAAGCGACAACAGCAAGACATTCCGAGCTTCAACCCATAACGTCAGCGCGTTTGACACACTCAGCTAGGGAACTGGACACGAAGGCTACGACTTACCGATGATGGCCTTCTGCTCGTCGCAGCAGGTAATGTCCAACTTGCGGCCTGGTATCGGTTAATATGTCTCGATGGCATCCGATAATGCACAGGGCGGCAACTCACTATCGTTGTGGACGGTGAACAAGATATTCCGCACGTCGCCACATCCGAGAAGCAGGATGCTTGCGGGATCGCCTGGGGGCAGAGACTGGGTGAGGGAGATCGCAGGCGTGTTCCCTATCGGGTAGAAGAACGCCTGCACGTTGATGATTGCTGGCGTCAACATGATGAAGGCCGTTGATCAAGTTCAAGAGAGCATCCAAGTAGTGTTGAGAGGGTGATGAGAGGGAAACTTGTCCTAAAACGAGGCGGGTGAAGAGAAGAGATCTCAGAGTCAATGAAGGTAGGAAGAGAGTAATTATCTATCGCAGAGTCCGTTTGTCGCGAGGTGGCAAGGCATCCGCGGCGGTCTGCGTAAAAAGATGACACATGCGACTTGCCGTTGCTGTAGGAGCTGTCAGACAAACGCGTAAAGGACTTCTTTGTTCTGTTGAGTAAGAAGATGATACCGTGTGTTTCTCTTGCTAGGGCCTGCTCTAGATACCTACTTTGTGAATACTTTCTGGATTCTACGCTGAGGGTTGGTTGTTGATTTGCCCTGTTTGAATACATCACTATAGGGGCTATGTTGCTTCTGCTAGGCTTTCTAAGTAGCAGTACAAACAGCTCTTACGCTCTGAATCTCTTTGGCAAAGATGGTCACAAAGTCTCAAGAAGTGAATGACTGTCCAAGGGATTCATTGTGCTTGAGTACATAATCTGCCAACATGTGTCCAAAGTGTACTACCCTCCGACTCATCTTAGCTCCTTGACAGCAACACCAACAGTCATGTAGGAGATTAAGAGGTGGGCTTTAGGCTTTTATCATATGTGCCTTTGCTTTCCTTAGCTAATTGCATTTATATCCTGTGAAAGACAGCCTTGTTATACATGAAGAGCTAGATTTGCAAGTATGTTTAAGATAGGGGTCACCTGTATCGAGAGCTTCTCTAAGGCACCTTGACGATGGTTTCATAATTCTCTTCTTATCAGCTATGTTAAAATTCTAAGTACATTTTATAATAATATAAAGTTCCTCTGTCGAGAACCAGACCTTGTTTAAAAGCAGCGAAGATGGACAAAACAAGACCTAGCTACCGAAATCTTGTGTTGGCAAGGAACAATATTATAAATTTAGCCTATAGAGAAACTCAGATCGTGATCTCATTACCCCTGATGAGCATAGCATCTGTAAGAGCCTCTGCGATCTCGATGCAAGTGTCTAGGCTGTCGTGGCCGGGGACGATTGGTTGCAGGTTATACTTGATACAAAGCCACAATTGAGGTACCGACGCCACCAGAACCGACGCGACATCGCGGGATCGAGGCAGTCAGAACCTAGTAACAGGGAAACCATGCAGCACGTCGTCGCAGTGCCGACTGAGCTATAGCGTGACTGGGTGCAAGATATGCACAATACTTGGACACCTGGACACCCATCCGGCAGAGCCCGAGTCTATGTTACACAGCAGGAGGCATTTAGGAGCGCCACGAGCACGACGACGACGACGTAGAAGGCTAGTACAAACCACCTACCCTCTACACCGGCCGCCATTTCAGTCAATCGAAAATGATATATCACCTAAGCTATCTCTTTCCGAATGAAACTGCAAGGGAAAAAGACAGAGTGGAAGGTCGAGTGCGAGAACTTGGGAGAACTTGGGACCTGGACTCGCTTGCCACTTGCTCCCCCTTCACCAACCCGAGTCGGCGAGATTGTTCTTCCAGATTATTATAGCTTTGATCATCTGACACAGACGGCTGTGATGTTCGGTTCTACTGCATGATTTCCATGTAGGAACACTTGATGACTGCTTACATATGAGCCCTGGAACCCTAACATCGCGTGTGGGTAACGGCCGCGTGTTGACATGCGTCGCAAAAGCTTATCTAGAGGGCCAGACACGGATAAGTGCGTCTCTACGGGACATCTATGCCACCTTGTCGTAGGTGGTAATGCAGCCCTGCCATACACCAGATTGCCATTCGACTCGGCGTCCCTGCCCCCTCCCCCCCGGCTTGCATCAAGGGGTTGGGTTGGGTTGTGTCCATTGGGTCGTATTCGGGGCTTGGGAGCGAGCTTTCTGGTTATAGTATCCCCCCGGTCACCTGCAAACCCGGCTATACTCACAGTAAAATAGGGTCACCCAGATGCAACTCTGTCATGGGAAACACAAGATTGCCCATCGAACACGTATTCGTAAGTTGCCGTCAGAATCCACAACAGGCACGCACGTACCGGCAGAACTCGCGAGACCACCTCAGGTACTTGGGTTAGTTGGCTCAAAACAGTTGCGTCATTTCTGAATCCTGCTGCACGGCGTTGTCTCTGCGCAGAGCGAGAGAAGAAGGCGACGATACAGAATACAGAAGCGAGCACGGACTCGAGTGAGCGAGCAAGCAGTGGATTCCGATATATCTTGCGTCCTCTCCTGAAAAGGCACGCCTTCTCTGCCGGGAATTGGGAAAGTCGCGAGGGCGAGCGTGAGGGAGAGATCTGGGTAAGCCAACCACCGGCATGCCAATGCCATGCCAGCTCGTTAAACGCTTCCCGTCCGTCTTCCTGCAAGCAACGGCGCCACCTCATCATTCGGCCGTCGATCGCGACTGTGTGGTACCGTACGGAGGGCCAAAACCAGAGAGAAGCTGGATGCTGGATGCTGGATGCTGGACGCTGCAGGACCGAGGAATATCAGCCACGAGAAAATAACGTAAACATGTGGAGAGCTGTAGAGATAAGAAGATGCAGAGATTGACGTCTGAGGCGTGGAGGTCGCGCCGGAGAGCGAGTTTGAGACCTTTATAATGTAGTTCTATCGCTCTTTGTGAGCCAATTATGGGCCACAGTAATAGGCCCCTCCTACCCAAAGCGGCAGTCTAGAGTAGCCAGGGGAGCTGATGATCACTTACTGTGTGTAGTTTAGTGGTCGCTACATTTTTTATGGCTACCAAGTGTATGTAATGTGGCACTCGTGTGGGATGACTGAGATGGAAGAATTCGTGGGTATCAAAACAACGTTGTTCAGTGTGAAACCAGATAACTATTCCGATGTCAAAATCAGCGGTAGCCCGTTAGGGTTAGAGAGGCTCCCGAGACTCGGGATTGGCTCTTGATACTAGAAGATCACGACGACGATCCTCAGCGAGTTTTACGACAACAACAACACCCACACAACACCTTGTCCATGGCTGTTTCGGCTACAGTGCTGTTACTTATCTTTAACCTGCAACCCGATTCACGCCAAGCCTCGAAGCGAACCTAACAATGGCCCGAATCGCTTTTCGGGCAATCACCGAGTCGCTCACCACCGTCTCGTTGCGTTCTATGGTTGGTGTCCGTTCGCAGTGTTACGTCCAAGTAGAAATATGCAGATGTTCGCATTGAGGGCATTAAGATGCTTCAGGCCGCCGATAGAACAGCTCTCCAGACTTGCAGCCCGGGGTGCATACTATTCCCGGATCAATTTCCATCTTGAATCGAACTCTGGGGAGTTTATTCAGTTCATAGAGACCACACGAGACAAGAGCTGAGTAGCCTATACTGCAGGCTATATCCTCAGCCAAAATAGGAAGGCACGCCTACTTGGCGAGATATGACGTGTGCAGAGCAGCAGCTGTAGAGCAGCGAAGATCAGTTTTATTTCGAGGCTATATACAATTATGACTAATTTGGCATTTCTCTTCAGCTGTTAGATGTCAACCTGATACAAAATACCTGCGCGAATAGTTTTCTTACATGCGGACTCGTTGTATCTTGCTACTTACTGTAGAGGCGAAGAGAGAATCTGTCACCGTCACAGCGAGCAACTAGGCAAGCAATGCAAGCAATGCAAACAGTAGGGGTCCTTTTTTTCCCAGTGTTACATGCCGCTGTATGGGAGCTAGGGTCCTGCCGTCTTGGCCTCATGCATGCTGTAGACCTGTCATCCACTATATGAAGTATTGGCCGATTATAAACAGCTGCGGGAGGTTAATAAGTAGATATCTGCACGGTCAATTGACGCTGTATGTACTGAGAAGCCGGCGGCAAAATATGTTCACAAACGAGAAGGTCAACCGCAGCAATAATTATACGGATCCGTCTCCTTTGGATGCAGACTTATATACCTACATGGCTTCGGAGGCCTTCGCTTGAAATTAAGTTGCATGCTTGCGTGCTGCTGCCCACACTCTTGCCGACCACCGTAATTTGCGGAAATCGCATCAAGAAATCGCATCAAGAGAAGGACGACAGGCTCCGGGGATGAATGCACATCATTGAGGTGCGCAGCTATCAACCGGGATCCTCTCGATAAACGTCAGTTGAGTAATACGGAGTAGGTATAGCAAGTAGGTAGAAATACGGTTAAGTACTACGTTCAAGATTTCCATCAATGTTTTTAAGAACATTATTGGTCGAGGCAGATGGCAGATTGACTGCCATTCACTACCTTAGTACTTGCCTTTCTTACAGCACCCTCTCATCGCGCCAGGCATAGCTCAGTAGCTGCTTTTGCACATATGGATATATGTCAATTAACTGTTATTGAAATAAAAAGATATCAGTGATTTACCTATATTTAGTATTCTTTTGGTAGGTTAACAGGTGGGTTGATTATACAACTCTCTTGGTTTCGGAGGTCTAACAGTTATGCATAAGTTTTATAACCTCTCAGCTTCGTATAAACCAATCAGTTATGTAAACATATTTCCCTTTTCATTTCCTTTTTTGGATAGATGGCAATTCTTTGTGATGATGCTTAATAGCTATCTGGCATGATTATTCTTTCTTGTTGCGGCGATCGCAATATGATATCCATAGCTATTCAGTTGAGCTGTCTTCTTTTACCTAGTACGATGTATTAGTAGACGCTGGACGTTGCACATACGAGAGACTAGATAAGTTTGCTCATTACTTTTGATTGGTGTGCAGTTCTTTATTCTCACCTGCCTCTAGACATTGCTTTGGGCTGACCAATGATTTTCACGCGCAATAATTAGAGAGTCTGTACCTGACATAAGGTAGATTACCTGTCGCACCGCAGGGGCTGTATCGATGTAGCTCACTTCCAGCCATACTCTTTTGCTCTATTTACCCAACTAAGTAGTTTCCAATGAAATCCAATGAACATAGAACTGCGAGATCTAGAGACTGACTTAACGTAGAGGCGCATGTCTCATCGCTGAAGAACTGATCCTTGTCTTGAGCCGGCAACTCGGTCGCTTAGCTATCACCTTCTCTTTTCGTCACGTCACTGTCAACCTATTGAAAATATATAATCGCTCGAAGAATGCAGCGAGCGACCTGCGCACACCTGCGAGAATTTCACCATCATCACTAAGATCTGTTCTTCTCTGGGATTGTACGTTTATGTGCCCAAGGATACCGTGCAGTTTCTTATCTCTCGGTGGACGTCTCAGCGCATCTGTCCCGCGCATGGTCTCGGCTCCAGGCTATATGGTTTTGGTTTCTTGCGAAGGTGACAATCTTCCGTGGCCGCCCATCACATCATAGGCTTTCGGTCGTCATGCAATACTACCGTATATCGCAGCATTTGCTGCCAACGATGCAGATCAGGTGTTTATCTTGCTCTCTAGATCGCTGACATGTTTACTAACCCGCGCCCGTTACAGTGGTTACGCGGCGATATCGTGCGTGCGTTACCGCCGACGATCATACATAGACGGGTACCGCATCGCCAATTGACTTCTGCAAGTGAGTTTAATGGCGCTTGGTCGGGCGGGATTTCCAGATGTACGAACTGGCGATAAAGTTTCTCCAGCTGCAATGCAATTTTATCGTAGGGACAGAATGGGGGAGCACGTGGCTGGCTAGAGCAAACAAAGGCTTCGCTGTGTTTCTATGTATGCACGTACGTAGGCTATGCATCTAACTTTGGGGGGCAGCTCGGAGTAACAGTGCTAGGTGAACGGCTTCGAATGCGGCGTACAGTAAACCACGGCTGGTCCAATGGCGAGTCTGAACCAGACATGTTGCCGAGTTAAGTAATAAAGAGTTGAGGTAGGCAATCAATCAGCGCGCCACAGGATGCAAAACGGGCATATACCGTTAATGGAAAAAAGATTGAACACAGTTATCCCGCCGTTTTCTACGCGGATTTGCCGATGCACAGCAGGTTATGCAAGCTTCGGGAGCAGGTAATAATACCATGTATGGCTCCTGATCTACGTGATAGGGCTTAGCTGTGACAGACTGTACATTAACGTAGAAGATGAGAGCGGCGTAGCTCAGGAACGCGTCCGGCAACGCTCATAAATACCTGCCTAGAAATATGCAAACCTTACATAAATAAATACCTTGACTTGGTACGAGGTATTTGCTGTCTGTAACGTTTAGCGCTAGGCGGTTGTAAGATCGACTCCCGCAGGGGCCCTTGCAGAGTCCGGGATGATGTGCCTGGAGCTGTTCGGCACACTTTCGTGGCTAACGTTAGATACTTACCTAGGTAGCTGTCTCGGCTGTCATTGTTATTCCATGCATGCTTCCTCTGCTCTTCTTGAAGTGAGAGCGATCACCCTTCTGCCCCTCTGCCTGTTTCTATCTTAGCGGGTATAGATAAAAACCCTTGATCGTCGTGCTACTCGAGCTATCGTCGACGATCACATTAACCTAGCATTGTTGACATGGATAAGCTGTGATGGGTACAGATGGGTCCGCTGCGGAAACGCCTAGCCCGACACGACCGATCGTGCGGAATGTGAGAAACGGGGTCCTGCGCGTTGATGCTGGCCCACGTTCAGATTGCTATTGTGCTGTGCTGTTATGCCATATGATGTAGGGACCGTAAACCTTGAGTCGCCTCAACGTCTACCTAGTCGTTGGTTATTTCTGCCAACCGTTACGAAATACGGGCAAAGCACCTCGAATATGGCCGCAGGAATCGTGTTTTCGCTGTCCGGCGTCACCATTCGGGGATGTTTCCTAAACGTAGGCGCAGCCGATTACCGGAAACACAACCACCCTCCCTCTGTACGTGTGACGGTGTTGTACAGCGCAAGGACAAATCGAATGGCAGCGGCCAGCAGTGATTGGCGCCTACGATTTCCTATCCAGGTCAGCAATGGCCGTTGATGATGGCTGGCCGATGGGCTGATCCGGTTCAGGATTCCGGAGATTTCGTCATGACGATCTAGTGGAAAGGGGTCGACCAGGACAATTGCGGGCCAATTGCATCCTACAGGGACACAGGAGGACCTTCTTTTTTGAATATTGAGTAGAGATGAGGCTAGAGGCTTGAGGCTTGAAGCTTGAAGCTTGAAGCCGAAACGAAGCAATGGAATGGAGCTTGGGCAATTCGAAAGGGTTGCACTGTGGTTCTAAAGTCTTAGCATAGCAGCGTACGAAGTAGGGAGGGAGGGTAGTTCACAGTTTACGCGGTGTAGTCACCCCATCCCATGTGCTTGACCTAGGTCGCCTACATAATACATGACTTTTATTCGGCGACTTTTATTAGATCCCATCCTCCACTCGCTATCTCAGGCTGGTTCAATATAGCCCATTGCACTAACTAGGCATGTAGGGATTACACTACCTGGCTGCATGCGAGCTAAAGCAAAAGAGTACCACCCTCTGCTCACGAAGGATCTTACACTGACAGAGTGGTTCCGTCTCTGTGTGTGCACATTTGACATGCATCCCATGTACAGCTATCTCATGTACCTCATCCTGCCGCTCCCGTCATCCTACCGTAGATGATGCAGAAGAAACCGCCACCACGTTTTATTATACATTCCCTGGCCGGCCCATGAATTCCATGGAGTTTGCCCTTCTTCCTTTTTTCTCATGCCGGCCACTGACTCCCAAGCTTCCAAGTTCCACGTCCCCCAACTCCATAACTCCATAACTCCATAACTCTAATACCTACCCCTGTGGCACTCTGACTCCACGTATGGCCGCCGTAACCAGCATGTCGGGCACATCTTCACCACGCAGTGGCCGCCCACTAACAACGTCGTACGCCGACCTGATGAAGCCTGATGAGGACTGGCGGAATCTACCAGACGCGGCGGAGCGAAGGAAAATACAAAACCGCCTCGCCCAAAGAGCCTATCGTACGTAAACCGACGACTCGTGACTCTGTCCATGTTCCCATCGCTAACTTTCTTCCTAGGACGCAACATGAGAGACAGGACAAAGGAGGTGGAAAAACTGAAGAAGCAGCTCCAGCAACTACAGGAGATCGTCAGTGGGGAGTCGACGACACCACCGCCAGAGCAGGAGTTGAACTCTGGCGGCCGGAGTCCCGTAAGCCCCCACGGCACACCCGCACCTCATAACACAGACTTATCGACGGCGACGGACGGGTCGCGGCAAATGAGCGATTATATGCAACCATGGCCACATGCTCACGGTTCCGATCGATCGAGCGGCCTAGGGTTGATGCCGGACGGAGATACTCCCATGATGTTTGACCCGACTCCCACCTACTACTCTCAGATGCAAACCTCCGGCGACGTTGTACCGGAACTTTCAGCAGCTCCCACTATGGGCCGCCGGACAAGAGCCGTCACCACAACCATAGCTCCAGGTTCGGTACAACATCATCCGCCTCCCCCTAGAAGCCATAGCATGTCTGCTACATTCTCGTCCAATTGCTCGAGTCCACTTCCCTGGGGTGTCAGTGGTCCTGAGGGACATGAGGGCGTGCCTATCTCGGCCGGGTGAGCACCACCATCTCATACTTGATGATTCCGTACGAGAGCTAATACGGCACCTCAGCAACTTCAACATATATAGCAATGGCGACGAGCTGTCTCTATATCACCCCGAGTCGGTATACTCGTTAGAGGACAGCCTCGCAGCATCTACGGCATATGCCACATCGCCAGGCTCTGATTTAAATAGCGCGAGTGGCTGGTCGGCGGTCGACAGGAAGCAGATCAACCAACCCGGGAACTCCTCGGTCCCGTCAAATTTCATGTCCAATGTCAAGGTTGGTGAAGTGCCAGAAATGCCCAAGCCCCTACCAGAGACGACAGCGCCGCTGCTTCACTTTGCCATCGCCGGTGGGAATGTGGAGACCCTACGGTTACTCTTACAACGCCACGACGTCAACGTAAATGGCAAAGACAATTCGGGCTACACTGCCCTCCAACGAGCCGTCATGTGCGGGCGGACGGACATGGCCGCCATGCTCCTGGAGCGCGGTGCTGCGGTAGAAGGTGACGACAGTTGGCGTACGCAATCCTTGGCGCCTCTCAAGATAGAATCCTGACAGGGCTCTCGGATTTAGGGGGGAGGGAAGGGGGGGGGGGGGGGCTGGTCCTTTGTTTCGTTTTGGGAATGGGCGCCGTTATCTTTTTTTGCTATCTCTCTACTACCGACGTTGTTTTTTTCAGGCAAGGTGCAAGGCGTTGTAGATCCTCGGGGATCAAAGTTAGAAGGGTTCAACTGTGTACGGGACTAGGGGGGAACTGTGGGCGACCGTCTGCCCCCTGAGGATTTGATGACCCTGGTCGAGTATCCGCTTCGCTAAAGGATAGCGAGCAAGCTTGCGGAGTCTCTCGTCCTCGTACGTACACTACCCCCAGCGCAGCAGCTGGCCGCGAGCAAAAAGACGCTACGAATATACCAAGGTAGCTTACAAGTTTACATTCACCATGTACAAACGGAAGAGTGCCAACGCACCATCCATCGGCGAAAAGTAATAAAAGCCCATTGCTCCGTCTCGACCACCCGAACAGAACTAGAAGAATCCGAGATGAGGTCAGCAGGTTAATTGAGGAGTCGCGCTAGATAGGCCCTTCTCGTCATCCTATAAGCCAAGGGTGGCTAGGCGCTGCTCACGCCAAGCCAGAATAATATCACCAGCGTGCAGCAAGCTTCTTTATCTTGCATCTAAGCAGTACCAAATCCTATCCTCTTGTGCGGTCAGGTCAAGTCAGTCAACCTGCCATCGTCGGCAGAACGATAAGAAATGCATGAAGAAAGCTGGCACCCCTCATCGACCGAGACGTAGTAGGTAGTATAGAGGAGCATCTGCACGCAACGACGGACTTACAGGCAATATCCAGTCCAAGTGCCCAGGTGTTGGCGTTTCTCCATTGGCACTCAGAAACGCCCGGCGATCTATCTACCTGCCTACAGCATAATTAATTACCTACGAGACCCTCGTACAGACAGCCCACATGAGACAGACTGACTCCGCAGTTCCGCGAGCTTCCCACGTCTCCGGGCTGACATTGACAAGGTGCCCGCCCAACTGAGCGAGGAAGAGCCGCGCCGCGTGGTTGCGCAACATGGACTGGCCGACGAAGTGCAGCTTCTGCAATCCTCCCAGTCTCACTTTCTCCTGCCGCGAAATCCAAGCCCGGCAAAGATCTGGGGCAAAATACCTGATTGGCGAGCCGGGTGGCTGAGGATGTGAAGAGCAGAGAGCTGAGAGGATACCTACGTCTGGCGGAGAGGAAGCCATCAAGTAGGTAGGTAAACCCTGTTGTCGGCTGGGCTTAGGTCTACACTAGACTAGGCATGTTTTTTCCGTTAGAATAGAATAAGGGTTCTGCGGAACTCAAGCTAGGTAGGTATTCTGGGGGAGAAATAAGTTAGTCACAGAGGAGAGGGGCATCATCTCGGCACCGCATCGATTCGTTACGGGGTCCCTGTCCGTCCTAGGTATGTGATGCCTGCTTGGGCGCCACACGGGAGGCGCCGGGCCAACAAAACCAAAGTCGGGGTGCTCAGGTCAGCAGGCTACACCACTACACTCCCTCTTGCGCAGACAATTTGCCTGCCAGATAGGTATCAAGAATTGCCAACCTGATCGATCTGCCTCGTTACGAGCCCGTCTAGTCCAGTCGCACCCATTATTCGTCTCGTCACAAACGTCATGTCGATTCGCAGAATACCACCTTTCTCATAAGCTTACATGGCGGTCATGGCGGTCATGGCGCTGGTTGCTCTGAACTGACCTGACCGGAGGCCGATAAGCGGCAGGCCGCTTCTGCTTGCTTGACGCTCGCCATTTCGACAGGCCCTGCCTTTGCATCATTTCTGCCGAGTCTCGCCATACACTAGGTTACGGCCTATGGTACACTACGAAAGAGGCATGGGTTCGATAAAGCACCCCACAGTTCGCTGGTTCGCTGGTTTCTGCGACCTAACCTAGAAGAAGACTACAGCGGCGGCAACAAACCCTTGCTCTCTTCTCTTCTTCTTTTCTCATCTCATCTCATGCGGAGAAACGCCCCCACCCATGTCCATGTCTGCTGCTGCCCGTATCAGGGAAACGACAACGGCTGACATAAACTAGGAAATATGTGGCAGGTCAGCCCCCAAGATGCAAGTTACTTATCTTTCGAAGGCATCTAATCTGGTATCTATCTGGTGTGGGCATGGGATGGTCGGTTACGCTTAGCTAATACGAACACATTACTTATTATTGTAAAACAACATGTGATTGCGCCGCATATGCACAGGCACAGGCACAGCCGACTGCCTCTAACAGCCATGAGAGCGAGAGCAGCAGAGACGATGGCTGTTCTCGCCGCGGGTGGTTTCCTCGGCGAGCGACTAGTTTACACAGTAAGAAGACTGACTGACTGAGACGCGGATTGCAAAAGGGTAGGTAGGTAGCCCTAGCGGTATTGATTGTCCACTATTTCGTCCACTTTTCGTCCCTTTCCCACGCTTGTTAAGTTGTCTGCTCGCTGCCCCGTCTTTCCAGGCACATGGGCTTCGGGTGCGAATATATCTTGGCAGCTTCTTACATAAGGATTAGCGGTCGGTTGCCTACCGTACACTAGACCACTTATAATCTCACGCCAGCGCCAGGTCGCCGTCGCTCGCTCGCTCGGCACAAAGCGAAGTTCCACACCCATGTGAAGCGCCCTGGGGGTTCTCATTGGTGTACTCGCGACGCAGTCCTCCTCCTCCTGAACCTATCATGTTCCAGTATTCCACCTCCAGCGTGTCTGTCTGAGCATGCGTGCAGCTAGCTGCCTGTCCGTCTACCTACAACTTCATACAGAACGTGTGAATCTTGCCGCCCCAGTGCTTGTAGTGTATCATGTTGTAGCATCTCGTTATGAACGCGCTAGACAGGGGTAGATGGTTCTTATTTGGGGGTGATCGTCAGGCACATAGGTTCCTGCAAGGTCTGTGAGTTCTGTGAGTGGTGTGAGTGGTGTTCTCAAGCCTCGAGATAGCGGTGGTCATACCTACACAGATCAGATTGCCCATCAAGGTATTATTTATAGCACGATGATGGTGTAACGGCAGCGCAATCCTCAACGATGATCACAATTGTACACTACTGCTCGAGTCACATGGATCAAAACCTAGGACAGAAGAATAGAGAGATAACCATGGGCAGGGGTACACATACGCATGCAAGAATCACATCGACCTACCTCCATTTCCGATGCCCATAGTGTAGATACCCAACCGATATGCAGTGTCCTTCGCACCAGAGGTAGGTACTTGTATCTCTTCTCGTGGGGTTGGTTCACGGAGGATGATTAGGTAAATCATTTCGCACGAGGTGAAATGCAGATGCACTAGTAACGAACCCTGTTGAATCTAGTAACACTAAGAAAAGATGGGCTTCTTGATGGAGAAGCAGAGATTAACGGTAGCGTAGTGTACATTACGCTATCTCCCGCGAGGTAAATGTCGATCCCCTACCTATAAGCCACTATACACGACGCACGTTCCGGTCAGGGGTCGTATATGCAACTCTACCGAGTTTAACGATCGAATCAGTCCGGGTTTCTAGGGTACCAGACTTACTAAACTACCATGGAATTTCAACTTTGTGACCTTCGCTGCATGGGATTTAATTGCCAACGATGCTACACATTCCGATTTCAAGCCTGGGTACCTTAGGCTTTCTGGTGATCTCGGTGCTCGGAACCCGGAATCCTATGTCTACGAGTTCCCCCTTGACCCTTTGCTTGGCCGCATCTCGGCTCGTCCACGGTAGAAGAGCCGTGTTGCTGTCTCTCACATCTGTGAACTATGAACACATGCATACCACCCTACCTGCGTGCGATTAGCATCGCGAGAGTAGGATCCACGCGGGAGCCGACAGCCATTGAGGGGACCCTAGAAGCGACGAAGCCTGTTACCGGTTTCTATCCCTTTGAATGTCGACTCGGCACCAGTACTTATTTTTGCCCCTTGTTTGGCCCACATCCCCCCTACAAGTATTAGTTACAAGATCTACGCATATAAACATTAGTATATTCTATCTTAAGTAAGTATTTATTACCTCAGTCGTAACATTTTCCAAGGGTGTAAATAGGTGGGAAACCGGGGGGCAGCGAAGTATCTTTCAATCCGTTGAGGTGATTGGTTTATAGAGCACTTAGCAAAGTACTGGTGCCGAGTCGACATTCAAAGGGATAGTGTCGAGGCGTCCTGTCCTGACATGTCCTGACATGTAACAAGCCTCATGACTCTCTCAAGTTACCCATACTAGGCATGGGCCCCGAACGGCCGGCAACATATAGTATGCCCTACGTTGGAAAGGCGTGACGCCCTGGGATAACGCCATCGATCAATTATGCAAGCATATGGATCAGCTGGGGGGGGCATCTCTATTCCGCGCGAAGCGATTAGGAACGCTGCCTATGACAACCGAGAGGCCGGTCCTAGATCCAAAAACACGTTCTCTAGCTTCTAAGGTTGTAGGTACTTTCGTCAGCATGCTTGTTTTGCTCCGAAACCTGTTTTGTGACCTGGTCGTCTCGTAACAGCAGCGGTCGTGGTGGAAGGGTCTCCTTAACCGACATGGCATGCCTCTCGGGGATCTCCAGAGTTGATCTATCCGTCGCGCTAGCTCAGCCATGATCGCCGGCACCCGGATACGCCCACAAGGGCTGATCAGCCAATATGTATTTTCCGCTTGTAGTTTCATCGCAACCTCGTGGTCTGCTCGTGGGCTTTTTGCTCGTGGCCATTTGTCGCAAACACATGCCCTTAATTAGGTAGGATGCGAGAATCTAAGCTTTGATGGAAAGTTGGAATACGATCCCCGGGTCTTCATGCTCACCTTCTCGTTTGAGTCCTGGCCTCTCGTCGTTGGGATGTAGCGTACATTAGTTGCAGTGTATAAATAGGCACTTGGAAAGTAAGGGACTTGCACCACACTACGGTCTTGGTGCGAGGAGCCTGATGTTCCTTCATGCTTGCTTAGCGGTTAAAGCCGCAGGGTCTCTGGCGCAAGGGTGCTGGGCTAGCTTACATTACCTAACGACCTTGATGAGCCACGAATGCTGCAAGGGTTCCTCATAACAATGCCCTACCTATGGTGTGTATCTAGGGTACGAAGTATTCTTATTCGTTCCATAGCAGCATGGGTTGTGTACGCATAGCAAGCAAGAATTTCCTGACAGATGAGAAGCAAAAACAGGCAGAGCTCGACCAACCGCACACCTAGAAGTATTCATCACAGTAAATACTTTAATTTTAACAAGACGGCAAATAGTCTAGTCCCTCTTTAAAGTTTACACCGTTGACGGTAACTAAGTTGTAAGTGTGGACTTCAGGTCAGTCACTATCACCCATCCACCGCTCCTAAAGGATGACCAACTCGTACTTCTCTGCTTTTAGTGTAGGGCTTGCCTACATGAGGGTAGGCCGAGATCCTCCCAGTGCCGGATTGCGCTGGACCAATGCTTTTCGAAGAGCTCATCCCGTCTTCATGTGAGACCCTTATCTTGCTCTGCAATGCAGTCCGGTTCAAGCTTAGCACTCGGATGGTAGAACCCATGTCAACAAAGAAGGCGAAGCGTTCGACTTGCATGTGCGACAGGGATACGCCGTGCAGCATCTTAGCTACCTGGCACCTACTTATCCATCCATCCGTCGTCCCACTGACAACGAAACAGCCTTCGTCTTGGGTGGCTACCTGCCTAGTCATGGACACATGTAGGCCAAGCGGATTGCGGGCGAGATAAATCGACGACCCAAGTTGCCATGCCAGTGGGTTCGTTCCATGGCTGAGGGAAAAGGGGAAAGGAAGGAAGCGGAGGAACGGCGGAACATGGGGACGCATCACCGCCCCGGCGACATTCTGAGGTCTGGGGCTTAAGCTCCGAAGCCCCTCTTCCGGAGCCTTAGAGCTACGAGCCTACGCGACGGCTTCGCTGGTTATTAAGGAATTATCCGGGCATTTACGTCACGAATTCGTTTCGAGCATAGACCAGGGATGGTTCTGGTCATTTAGCCCATTTCTAGCTTCCTTTGGTGTTATACCCATATCATGTTATTGACTTGTAGGCATCAGGATAGAGGTTGGCATGCATGTACCAAGTGCAGAGGCGGAAACACTTCAAACAGGTCCGGCAAGTTGTTGCAGACCGAACAGCGTGTACAGGTCCTCGAAGATGCATAGAGGCGATGCCACTCTCAGTCTCGGTGAAGAAATCCGACTTGACTGGCTATAGTTGCTGGCTTATGATGATCGCTTCTAAGCTCTACGCGTGGCCGGCGCTCGCCCTCTTGAGTCTAGCTGTCTCGAGAATATCAAGGAGACCATATAGTCTAACATCATGAGAACAACTATAACTGACACTTACTGCGAACTGTGATCTAGGACCACTCATGGCCCACGGTTAGATGTTTCGGACATGGACGTCATTGTAAGCGTATAAGTGTGCAGCCTCATAAACGGACTGCCGTAGCTCTGTTGAAGTCTCTACGAACCTCTGTTATTACGTAAAACAGCCGCACGGCTTTTTAGACACGAAGTGTCATAGCCACAGCTGAATCATCATCTGACAGCATCTGTGAGCGCCTGGTTTGTATTCCGGCACTGCTAGATAGCCCGAGGATAGTAGCCTTTTCTCGATTTCTTCTTATCTTCTTGCCCACTCCAACTAGGTTTCCCGAAACGAAAATACCACTTAAGGACATATGTTGAGAACCGTTCAGCCTCATTGTGATTGGGGGCGAGTTGCATATTCAGTGTAAGTGATCCGTTCATCTGATGTCTACCTTACTACTGGGTAGTTCTTGAGTAAGAATGCCTGCGGTATGTTGAATTATACGTCCCCAGCACCGAGGCGTCGGGGAAGGGCTGACAGGCAAGGGGTTTCCCAGAGTCGCCCTGCTTTTGCATAAGCATATTTTCGCCGACATGCAGAGATACCCATATTGCTGCTGGCACAACTGCTGATGTAATCCCATTTCAGCCACCGCCTACTTTTGCTTGCCTTGTGGGCTCGGCAACTGTTCCTGTTCGATGTTGCCGCGGCAGGCATGGAGAAACGGCATCTGCATCATGCCTTTCACTGTTACGGTACCATACAAGCAACTGCGCAAGGTCAAGCGTCGATGTGACAACGTTCCAGTTTTATATGTAGTGTACCCGGTATAGTGTTACAGTTCTGTTCCGTGGTACTCACGGCGTACGTCAAGTTCCTTCATAGCCTCTATAATAATACCAGCAGCTCACTTCCGAGCTCTCACAGTCCTAGAGTGCCGGGACCCGTCTTCTCCCCTGATAGGGCCAGTACATCCGTACACGGACATGTTACATTCAGCGTTTAAAATATCTAGAAAGACAGCCATGGCCGAAGGTATCCCGCGAAAGGCAAGAATAGTTGACTGCTCAAAACGGTAAGCCGGAGACCAGCTCTAAGGGGCTATAATATAACTTGATAATCATTAAAGACTATGTGTTTTGATATCGCTACTGGCATCTGTTCTAAGTTAAAGCTAGACGGATGGCACAGGGTGCTTCCGTCGGGAGCAGAGTTGACAATTGACGGGGGGAACAAGCCGATATGCTAAAGTACTTAGTAGGCAGAAGGAATCATGGGGCACATATGTTAAATCGAAATTCACTCATATTACAATTACACTACGCAGCTTCTTAGCTCTACAGCCTGTTATGCATCATGCAACCAATTCTTAATTCATAGACACATGACGACACATACTCACCGAATATCTAGACCAAGTCCGAATCTTAATCATGTCGTACCTACCTTAAGGTACCTTACTATGTGATCACGGCTCTAAGCAGGAGCTATCACAAATAACCAAGTAACTCTAACTCCAGATGATCGAGCCTCCCTGCTTTACGAAATCTTGAGATGGTGGGCAGTTACGGGAGAAGGTGCTCACATTTACTCGTCGCAGCAGATTCTGAGCGAATTTCTATGTCCATGTTCTATCCGACAACAGCAGCCAGATGTACGATTCACAGTCCTCTTTTAACTGGCATCCATAGGCCGTCCTCGCTCTTGTTTCATTAACGTCCAATAAATTTACCACAGATCCATTGAATTGCATACAGAATGCCTTCAACATGCAGGGTTCTGCTGCTCTCGCTCAACCAGCAGCCAAATTTCGACCTATTCTACACCCCTCTCCTGTTTGAGCTTGGAATGTGGGCATATCTTGAGCGCACCTCGCTCGCAAGCACGGCTATGCGTGTGCTGTTGACACAACCGCCTCCATTCGCCATCATCATCACCGACGACGCGCTGACGCTCGACAAGAACGCCGATGTCTAGAAGGCCGTTCTTCAATACGTACACCAGGGCGGAACCGCCGTGGTGATAGGCTATTTCACCTCTCCGAACGCCAGACGCAATGCCAAAGCGTTCTTCGCCAGGGCTGGGTTGCCGTGGGAGGCCGGCTCTTATCTCCGGACGACGCTGGCGTTCAATCCACGAGCCGTAATACGGCCAGGCCAATTGGCTTCGTTGGCAATCGGGTACAGCCAGGAAGCCCTCTTTCTGAAGAATGTGGACTGCCGGGATGCCTGGTATGTTACGGACGAGAAATCAGTCGATGAATTAGCCGCTACTCCCAGAAGCGGCCATCTTCCAGGCGAGACACCCACTGCACTGGCGCACCTAGGGCTTGGGAAGCTAGGGTACGTAGGCGATGTGCTTTGTGAGGAACCGTCCATTCAGGTCGTCCTTACCATGATAGCTCACCCTGATTACGCAACCAGCTGGTACCGCTACTAAATGAGAGAGTGTGTGTACGGAAGGCAACGGCAAACTTGATGTATTTCCTTCTCTTCCTTGTCGAGATTTTGTTCATCATGCCACGGCTACAGCGATAACCAAAGCGCATCAATATTTAGCCTACCCAGCGAATATCCATCTTTTAGTGGCCCTCTCTATGGCCCAGTTAATATGACATTTTGGCTCTGTCACACTCACAGCAGCAGTGAATGAGCGGTATGGCTTGGACGCAATCTTCATCTACAACTGTGTGCTGTGATCATTGTTCGAAGCTGGTTTTTTCGATCCGAAGTATTCTCTCGCAGATGTAATAAACGCAGGTGTTCCGAAGGGCGGGTTAAGCAGTTGAAGGAGAAGGTCGAACCCCCCCTCCCCCCCGGCCATCCGCACCTTGGGAGTAATCGAATCCTCTCATCATTTCGCCTGACATACAACCGCGACACAACTCACACGGCGCAGCCGAGGCCCTGCAGTGGATCGCAAAATCGGACGTTCTTACAGAACCTGATTAAATAGCCGATGCAGTCAAAGAACGCTAGCTAAAGAATCATCGCAGACCATATAGCCCTGCTTCTCTTCGGGCTTAGTCGCATGAGCGCTGAGACACAGGCCTCGTGGCTTCCATTGGCAGGCATTAAATCACCTTCGGCCTCCAGGCGGACTTCGTCCTGCCGTGTGCGACTGTCGAATGCAGCTTGGAGATCTGCTAGGTGCAAGCTGGGAACTTTCGGGTGATAGAAAGGGAGGGCGTCTTGTCGAGCGCATCGATAATTCAAGACCTCAGCTCGCCGCCTCCCGCTGGATGATGCGCCATAATGATTCTTCCGCCGCAATGGGTCAGTTACGTGCGAGGAATAGAAATCTAGAGGGACATGGTAATATATCGTAGAAAAATGTTATGGATATTTGATTAGCCGGCTCAGGAAGAAAGTCATTGTTGCTGCCCAGATCTCGAACTCGCCTAACGGCTTGCTTATAGCAAAAGCAACAGAGAGAGTTGGGGAGGTAGACTCATATCCGATCGTGTATTTAAACTCTAAAAGTCTCTTTCCATGGGTGACAGGCTTTAGGTACTCTCTTATCTCCCCCATAACGAATATAACGGACTTAGCTGACACCTAGATATGAGTCAGTGTCAACATGGAGACTTCTTGTAATTGAAGAGATTTATAAAACCACCTCTCCTACTACGAGCCATACGATATATCATAGGCTCGGGTGTGGTCGTTCTGAAATGATTGCAATATGAATGTGTGAATGCTAAACTAGCACGCTCCTTTCAATCCCTCTCATTATATCGAGAGATCATGGGTGGGAACTTAAGAGAGGGGAGAACTCAAACCCCAATCTTTAACACTGGTTGAACTGTTATGTATTCGACAATTTTGATAATAAGCCTCATTCCAAATATTGTTCGACCTCAATATGTACTCTAGAGGTACGTATAAGACCTAGACCATACGTCGGTCGTTCACCCTGTCCACGGGTCTTTGAATCCTACTAGGTTGGCTTCCTACTTCGACTCATGCAGCATCGTCAGGGCATTGACAACTTCAGGACGCAGGCTACCCGGCCAATGCGAAGATGTATATGAAGCCGTTGTCGAGCGATCTGCTCAAATATCATAGAGAGGTCAAAAATCGGCCATGACAATGCTTGCAATCCTAGTTAGGCTATGTAGGTACCTAACCCTTCTGGACTAGGTATTCTGGCTTCTCCAACAACCTACACTAGCATTTATTAAGATGACGTCCTCCCAATGCCTACTATATGTACTACATGTGATGAAAGAATATGATTTCTTTTCAAGTTCAATGTAGGACAATAATAGCTTGATGAAAATAACAACGCTCCGTAGTACGCCACTAAGTCTTTCTGTTCATTGATTCGCCCGAGTTCTGTCGAAGAGCATCAACAATCAGACAACATGGGGAACAGTGCGAGAGTGCGAATACCGCAGGACAATCGCACTGCTCATGGCTGGCAACCTATATATAGATAGTACGTACACTACCTAGGTAGATAGAGAGGCGATGACAAATCGTCTCATTAGTAAAACCGTTGCCCTGTTCGATGAAAAAGTGCTAGGAGGTGTCTAACGAACAACCACAAATGAATCCGGAGGTGCCCATCCTGATATCGTATAACTCATAAATACCGAACACAAAAGGGAGTACCTACACTAGGCACGCTTCGAAGGCGTGAATCCAAGCATCCGACGCGGGAAAGAAGTTTTGAAAAAGGGGACGCGCTGTAGCTGTAGGCTGGAGCTGTAGCGCCGAGACCCCGAGTCGGAGCTCAGTATGAACGGACCTAAGCTCCGGAGCTCACAGGGCACGTCTCTCAAATCCCTCTGCCCCCTATTATGTTTTTATTTCTACTATTTCTTTGTTTTTATATATTCTTCTTCCTTCTCTCTCGCCCTTAATTACCTAATACCTGGGTACCGATATGTATCTCTCCATGACTAACAAACGGTGATAATAGGCTGCTGGACGTGTAGGCTGCGGCGGAAGAAATGTGACGAGGCACGCCCCGTCTGCGCCGCCTGCGACAGCCTGCAGATTAACTGCCACTACAGCGACACCAAGCCCGAGTGGATGGATGGTGGCGTGCGCGAGAAGCAGAGTAAGCTGTCTATTCATTCGTCCTCGGCATCCTATTGTATATCTTCTCCTCGTCTCTTTTCTTGCTGTTGCCTCGGGCCATTGTTGGGGCGTCTAGAACCCTCCCCCCCTTTTTTTTAATGTTGCCAAGATGCTGGATACCGGATGCTATGATGGGTACTGGGTGTTGGGTGCTTTCACAGTAATAACATTTGTGTATCACTCTCGGGCAATGGCGAGAACTGACATCAGGTCTTGGTCATAGTGGCCGACGAGCTGAAGGTGATGGTCAAGAAAAAGGCGATGGAGAGACGAGAGAAGAAATGGAGCCAGCTTCCCACCCTGGCGGACCTCTCCCCCAGCTCGCACCCGCAACAGCAACAGAACCAACCGCAGCAACAACAGGAACCGCAGGTAGTGGATCATCCGATGGAGGAAGCCGGAGACCCGAGCCCGAGCGACAACACCTCGGGCTCCGGCTCCGGGACGCCGCCAAGCGAGACGACGCCGCTGTCCCGGGCGGAGACAAACGACACGTCGCGCGGCTCTTCGTCGCCGCCGCCGTCGTCGGTGCCGTCGTGGCGGGCGCAGATCCGGCCCGTGACGGACTCGTTCCCCGAGAACAAGTCGGAGGTCGAGGTGAGCTTCACCATGATCTACCTGGACCACGTGGTGCCGTTCCTGTTCCCGTTCTACCGGCCCTGCCTGCTGCAGTCGAGCCGCGGCTGGATGCTGGTGCTGCTGATGAAGAACCGCGCCCTCTTCCACACGGCGCTGTCGCTCGCCAACTGGCTGTTCGCCGTGGTCCTCGACAGCATGGACGGCACGCACGGCGACTGCAAGCTCGCCAACTGGGCGGAGCTGCAGGCGCACCAGGAGACGGCCATCCAGGCGCTGCAGGCCGACATCCGGGCGCTCAACGAGCGGGGCGTCGCCAACGCCTTCCGCGAGAGCATCTCCTGCCTGCAGAGCGTCGTGCAGCTGCTCGAGTTCGAGGCGGCCATGGCCGACGCCTCGAGCTGGCCCGTCCACCACGACGCCGCCGTGGTCCTGTTCGACGAGCTCGTCACGCACCACGCGAGCGCCGCCGACCGCGCCGGCGCCCCCACGACCCCCTGGGCGTCCATCCTCGACCGCATCGGCGGCCCTTACCGCCGCATCCCGCTGGGCGCCGGCCGCCAGCTCCTGACCTCCGACCAGTCGGCCTACCAGTTCTACACGGCCTACCTGCTCTGGATCGACGTCATCGCCGCCACGGCCAACGGCGAGGTGCCGCGGCTGCGGAAGCACCACGCCGAGCTCCTGGCCGGCGACGTGCCCAGGGTTCTCCTCGACGAGTACGTCGGCTGCTACAGCTGGGCCGTGCTCGAGGTCGCCGAGGTCGCCCGGCTCGCCGCCTGGAAGCGCGAGCAGCAGTCCAACGGGTCCCTCTCCATGGTCGACCTCGTGAAGCAGCTCTGCGTCGTCAGGACCCGGCTGCTGCAGCGCATGGAGACCCTCAGCCCGCCCCCTTCTCCCTCCTCCTGCTCCTCCTCCTGCCCCTCCGCCGCCGACCACAACCGCGCGAGCAACATCTACGACCCCTCGGCGCACCACCCCGTGACCCCCTACTCGGGCTTCCACGAGATGCACGCCATGTCCCTCGAGGCCCACCGGGGCTCCCCGGCCGTCGACCTGCACACGCGCATCTGGGCCCAGGCCACCATCACCTACCTCTTCGTCGTCGCCTCGGGCCTGCAGCCCACGCTCCCCGAGATCCGCGCCAGCGTCGGGGCCACCATCGACCTCTTCCGCGCCCTCCCCTCCCCCCTGGCCGTGCGCACCCTCGTCTGGCCCTTCGCCGTCACCGGCTGCCTCTGCCTCAAGGAGCAGGAGCCCTTCTTCGTCGGCCTCGTCGACGCCATGGGCGCCATGCAGGTCTTCGGCACCGTCAAGGAGGCCCTGCGCATCATGCAGGTCGTCTGGAAGCTCAAGGACGACCAGTGCATCGAGCCCCAGATGTGGGACATAGCCACCTGCTTCAGCCTCCTGGGACACCGCTCCCTGCTGATCTGAGTGGTCGTCTACTCCCGACCCCCAAGTCCAAGGCCTAGAATGTGTGCATTGGGGGTCAGATGAATAATCATCTTCATCCGCGCATCCATACATACATACACATCGGTGAGTCGAAGCTCTCCTTTATAGTCTACTATGCTCAGGGGCTATCCTACCGCGCTCTACTAACAAATGAAAAGAATTATGAATATTAATCGCCGTACTTTCATCGACAGTAGAGTGGAAGGATTTATCATCCCTACGGTAAACCGGCAGGGCGTCAAAGTAGACTACCATAGCACTTGAATTATAGGAGGCGAAAACGATCCAACGCCTGGGTCGTGATGACGTTTTGTACATATTGAATGGAATCAGCTAATCATATTATATCATGGCCTCGATGAGAAACGCGTTGAAAATGCCCGATTGTACACTTTTGTAATCCATGCAGCAGAGCCAGCATGGATCGTTCTTTATTAATCCGCTCGCATCCTAGACACCAGTTGCCAGCACACCAGTTTCCCCATTAACGCCCCTGTTTCCGCTTATAATCCTCATCGGCCAAGTCGGATGACACCGGCGGCTACTAATTTACGGATGTTGCTTGCTACCACGGGATTTCGCATATGTTCTTGGAGCGCTGCGGGATCCGACTGAGCCTGCTGGAGAATAGACTGCATGACAGGATCTTGCATGATGCTCAAGAGCTGGACATCAATAGTTAGCACACAGTTCATTCCTTACGTAGATTGCTATTGCAGCTCGTCTCGGATTGTTTGCTACTCACCTCTGGATCTTTCGATAGACGCTCTCGGGTCTGCTCCTCGGTCTCGTTCTCGCGCCCAGCGTACATGGCTTGTAGAGCTTTCTGCTGTTGCTGGTCAATTTCGCGGGCGTTGGCGCCATTGTGATGAGCGTTATCTATTTCAGTAGCCTCGTTGCATGCATCGATGCACTCCGAGTATTTACGCATGCCAAAGTAAATCTGCGCCTTTCGGATGTAGGCCCGAATGAATTTGGGGTCTTTCTTAATCGCAGCGTTGCAGTCGTCTAACGCACTGGGAAACTCGAAAAGCTTGACGAAGGCTGCAGCACGGTTGCTATAGCCACGAGGATCCTCAGGGGCACGCTTGATCATCTCGGAATACGCGGCCACGGCGCCAGGGAAGTCTTGCTCCTTGAACTTCTTGTTGCCTTCTTCGCGTGCCTCCTCGGCTTTGACTGGGTCAATATAGGCCTCCTTGGCGGCCTCAATTTTCTTGCGCTCGGCGGCCCGCAGCTTGTTCACCGTATCGGGCGTTCTGTGCTCGGTGAGAGACTTCTGATAGTTTTCGACAGCGGACGCCAGGTCGCCTATCTTCTCGTATGCCGACCCGATACGAGCGTAGGACTTGGCAATCATCTTGAAGTCGGCATACACCTCACGACCTTCCTCAATGGCTTTCGTACATGCGTCAATGCATGCCTGATAGTCACCCTTTTCGAAGTGGGCTGCGCCTAGATTGTTCAAATAAGTAATGTCTTTGTATAAATCCCAAGCCTTAGTGTAATGCGCGATGGCCTCGTCGAAATTCCGCTTCTTGTAGTTTTCCGTGCCCAGCGCCTTCTCCTTGTCGGCCTCTTTCTTTGCCTTCTCCTTCTCTAGAGCTTCTTCGTCTACCTCGGGCTCCGGTTCCGGTTCCGGTTGAGGGGCCTTGGTTGGTGCAGGCTTGGAAGCCGGCGGGGACCCTGATGGTACCAAATCGGGCATTTCAACATCCTCCTCGGGCTCCTTGGCGCCCGATGATGACGCCTCGGGTCCTTCACCAGGCATTCGCATGTCCATATCTACACCCATGGCAACACCTAAGACCTGAATCATTCGGGGATCGCTAAACAAGTCCTGGGTGTTCTGGGGGTTTTGTTGTAGCGCCTGAACCTTGGCAATGAAGGAAGGATCAGCAAAGTAGCCGCTCGTCTTCGGGTTGCTCATGAGCTTTTGAAGGAGGTTAGGGTCGCTGAACATATTGCCGAGTCCTCCCATCGGATTGCCGCCGCCAAAGCCACCACCGGCAGCTGTCCATACCATGTCAGCAAGGCCTGACCTGTAGCACATCTGAGGTGCCTACGTACCAGCGTCTTCTTGCTCTATAGCCCTCTGGACGGAGGCCAGAGAGTTCTTCAGGCCAGCGTTGTTGGGGTCGAGTTTCAGGCCCTCCTCATAAGCGTCAAGGGCTTTCACCAAGTCGCCGGAACCATGAAGGGCGGCGCCCTTGCGTCCCCAACCGCGCGGCCAGTCGGGCTTGATCTCTGTTGTCTTCTCGGCATCCTTCAGAGCGTTGTTCCAATCTTTCTTCGAGGCGTAGGCAGCAGAGCGATTGCTGTACAGGACGTGGTTGGTGGGCGCTAGCTCGATGGCCTTGGTGAAGGCATCTCTAGATGGGTGTTAGCCATGAATTAGAGCCCGGAGGACAAGGCGGGAGGTTAGAGACATTATCAAAGGGCACATACACAGCTTCATCGAAATTCTTAGCGGCCATGGCATTGTTGCCCAGCGTCTTTAGCTCGTCTGCAGACGCCATGATGGGTTATGATAATAGACGGACAATACAGCGGATAAGGAGTGCGAGTAACTTCACAAAACAGATTCACTTAATGCTCTCAGGGACAACAGGGGGCAGAGAGGATACGATGTGAAGAGTACGTCGTGTTAGACAAAACAAGCAGTGAGAAGGCGGGCCAGATAGAAATACCGGCAGGGCTGAGAATGAGGTTCGAGAGCTTTCTATGCGGGACAGAAGAGAATGGCGCTGCCCCCCAGTTTAGTTGTTGGTGGGGTTAGGTAGGCGGTAGGCGCCGTCGAGCACTACCACCTTGTACCTCGTACCCACCTACCCTGTACCTCTGCACTGTATGTACTACTAGCCTCGGAGGTTTGTTTTATGGAGCCACCGTGTAGCAGCACGGTGCCGAGAGACCGATAAGAGCTCCTGCTCTTTTGATAAGGAAATATTTCTGCTGAGCCGCGAAGGATCGCAGTCAAAGTCCACATCGCGGGGCAAGCAGGATCTTGCATGCAACCTTGATACTGTAGTAGGAAAGTTTAACTGGCCAGTCAGTACCTACCTACTTCCTACTTCGTACCTCTCTCATATCTTGATGGTATCATGTATTGATATGCGCCGAATGTAGGTAGGAGCTACTAGTAGGTACCTTAACGACTCTTCTTGTCATCGTAAAAACCCCACGACAACATTAGGTTACAGACTTTCTTCTTCCACATAAGGACAGACGAACGGACGGTTAGACGGACGGCATTCCACATGCTTGTCGTCACGCAGCTCAGCTTATTGGCGAGATCAGTAACACCGACTTCTGCCATTTGATCTCACCCTTTCTCTACCACGTGTTTTGCGCAATCCCTGCGCCGGGTATCGCGTGACTCACCACCGCCCCGCGACGACGACGACAAGAGGTACGCGCCAACATGGACGACCAGACAGCCTTGCTCAAGACGCAGCTCTACGCGGCTTGCGAGGAGGCTTGCAGCGGCGATCCGGACCGGCTCTTCACTCAGGAGGACCTCACGGCTCTCGATGTCATACCGCCCAAAGACATCAAGAAGCTCCTGCAGCTCATCCGGATCCTGACGAACGAGCGTCTGTTCGCCCCCGTTCATCTCCACAGCGGCCTGGCATGGCGGCTGCGCCCGGAAGCAGAGGCTACCAAGTGAGTCGCAACGCAATTTTCGTATTCCGACCGCGCATTGCATGTCTGTCTATGCTTTACCGTGGCACGGCGCTGACCTGCGCCTAAAGATACAAACAACTCACCAACCATGACCAAGTATTGGTTTACGAGATCATCGACGCCGCCGGCGCCGAGGGCGCCTGGCAGCAAGATATCAAACGGCGGCTCAACCTCCAGGACAATGCCTTGAGGAAGGCATTGAAGGAGCTGGAGACCAAGCGCCTCGTCGTCCAGTTCACGACGGTCGAGAACATCTCCAAGAAGATGTGGATCAAAACCAACATCAAGCCGTCGTCCCGAGCCACCGGCGGCCCGTGGTACACGGACCAATTCCTCGACGAGGCGTTCATCGAGGCCCTGCAGAGCGTCGTCATGAGCTTCATCAAGAACCGGGGCAGCTACCTGAGCAAAGGCGAGCGGGGCACCAGGAGCGTCAGTCCCGTGCTGCCGAAAAAGGGCGTCATCAACGGTGCCGCGTCCGAGGCCGCTATCAAGAGTAGGAAGCGCACGGCCGATGCTATCTCCAAGGATGATGCGCCTACGGCGGCGGCGGCGGCGGCGGCGAAATCCCGGAAAACTATACGTCTCCCTCTACCCGCCGGGTATATGGAATACCCCACTACCGAGGAGATCACGGCTGGTATCCAGGCGGCGGAGGTTGCCAAGGGCCAACCCCTCAAGCAGGAGCATGTGCAGGAGCTGATCGATGTCCTGGTCTGGGACAACCGTATCGAAGAGATTCGCATGGGCAATAGGGTCGGTTATCGCGCGGTCCGCATTTCTAAACAGAACCCCTCCCTATACTCCAAACCTGGAGACGACGACTTTTGGGAGCCGCGGAACAACGGGCTCACGACAGTGCCGTGTGGTAAATGCCCGGTTTTTGATCTCTGCGAAGAGGGCGGCCCCGTCTGGGCCGGCGGCTGCGAATACTTTGATCAGTGGTTAGCATAGCTACAAGTCATGGACTTTAGAGCGGGCGGTTGTATCGGGCGGGTATTTGTATTATGTATGGAAAAGGCGTTACCAACTGGGATGAGGGCCTCCTCAGGGGATATCATGGCTTCGGCGTTAGGCGCAAAGTATACTACTACAAGCTACACAAACTCGCATATACGCGGTGGTACTTTTAATATGTTTCGTTTCTGTCACCGAGGATGAGGCAATCTAGAGAAATAGAGATGAGAAATTTTACCATTCGTGGTTATTTAGCTAATCTCTCCTGAATCCCTCGCCCGCCATTTTGTGTGGTCTTGGTCCATATACTATAATGGAAGAGCAAAACATCGCGACGAAAAGCGCTATTTGAAGGTGTTACAGGCGGCTGCTCATGTTGTCCTTTATAGGACACCGCAATCAACGATGGTGGGACGCTTGCCGTACTTGACAGCGCCGCTCTGAGAGCCAGTGGCCTCAATGGCCCTGACAATGTCCATGCCGTTACCGATGACCTCGCCGAAGACGACGTGGCGGCTGTCCAACCAAGGGGTCTTGACGGTGGTGATGAAGAACTGAGATCCGTTGCTGAGATACTAAAGTCAGTCGCGTTGTTTCCTTGGACGTCGTCACCCGTTCAAGAATGGGTCGAACATAAAGGGTAACTTACGTGTTAGGGCCGGCGTTAGCCATGGACAAGGTACCAGGGGTGGTGTGCTTGAGCTTGAAGTTCTCGTCGGCGAACTTCTCGCCGTAGATGGACTTGCCACCAGTGCCCTACGCCACAGTCAACATCGATTGAATCCGCAGCAATTTATGTTTGGGATTCCTTACGTTGCCACGGGTGAAATCGCCACCCTGGAGCATGAAGTCGGGGATGATACGGTGGAAGGAAGAGCCCTTGTAGCCGAAGCCCTTCTCGCCGGTGCAGAGAGCCCGGAAGTTCTCGGCGGTCTTAGGAACAACCTTGTCGTATAGAAGGAACTCAAGGCGGCCCGACTGGTCTAGGATTTTGAACTTTTGTAAGCTTCACGATATTTGACAAGTGAAAGTACCAGTGATGACCAAGTGAAGAAGAACATGTATTTGATTAAAGAAAGGACAAAACATAGGTAAAGAACACTGGCGGGAGGTGGGTGGGGGTTCGAGGTTTCAGGCCCCCAAGGAGGCCGGCCAGGAGGAGCAAGAGGCAACTCCCGGCGGCACATACAATAGGCGGCGTATGTAGGGGAGATATCGTGGAGATAAACTACCTAGGTAGCTTAGAGATAGCAGAGCTCACTTACTCTTCACAGTAGGGCTGGGGCGGCCGTTCTCCAGAACAGGGCCCTCCCAGTTGAGGTCGAAGTAGACCTTGACGCTTCCGTGCTCACTCATGGCTGCGGTGGATGCGGAAAAGAAGCGAGGTGAGAATTGATTCGCGAAGGTAGATGAAGGAGTGGTTGCCGGTTTGGTGAAGGCGAAGTGAGGTCGAAGAGTAGATGTTTTAGTAGAGAGGAGGGGAGAAGAAACACCGCCGCGGGGCAGGACTTTGAAGAAGAGGGATCTGCTCATCTGGAGAGAGGGGTTAGCTTCTAGCTTTTTTCAGCCAATGATATCATAGAGCGGTGCTATGCTGGGTCCCCGGGTGCTCAAGGACGGCCCTGGTAGAGGAGGGGTGTGTGGGGAGGCGGGGGTACAAAGCGCGCAATGGTGAACTGTATGGGACACGGTAGCAGAGGGAAGTACAGCAATGGAGGGATGTGGCCAGCAGATACTTCGTGTGGGGGTAGCCAAAGCGTGCTAGCAAGAGAACCGGGCAACCACAGACGAGGAACCAAGAAGGTGCAGGCAGGTAATACGCTCGCAGCATGCGTTCCAGCAGGTACATTACATGTACCCGGGTAGGCACCAAGGGGTACTGGTATGCAAATGGCTGAAGTCTGCAGGCGCATGCGGCGACGACAAGAATAAATCCCGGATGACAAACCTGGGTGGCCGACAAGTTCGTATTCCTCCGACTATCCAGGACCAATCACACACACTCAGCTTGCTGGGAGCTCTAAATGAGCTCAGTTTTCAGCGTTGCGTTGCCAACAGAACGACCGACTTAGAGGATAGGTGGTGGGCTTTTACCCCTATCCCCTTTTCCCCCTCTTTTCCACCATTCAATCTCTTAAGCCTGCACTGCAGCAAGCGAACAATACCCGAGCTGTTGGCTGCCGGGGCATGATGAAGCATCCAACCCCAAATATAGGTAAGCTTTGCTCACTTGAGCTATGCTTCAAATGAGAAAGATTTTCGCCCCTAGACGGATGTCTTCACCGCCACCAGACAACCATGTTCGAAGCCATTGGTCACACTATGACCTCAGCAATATTACATGGCGTGGGCGTTTCTTTGCCCTTCTCTTTGGACAATTCTTAGATGCAACAATCATCCCGTTCTTGTGCCGGGATTATTCAAAAAGGAAATGCTGTGAAGCTTCGCGTCGTATAGGAGCCCACACTTGCCATCGTTGTGCTTCAAAGCCGCCAGATGAGCTGTAGCAGTCCTGCACTTCACTTCAGATCGATCATTGGTGACTGGTCATAGCAAGGGGGAAGTAGGTGTCTCGAGTCTCTCGAGCCGGCGCTGTCTGGATGGGATATTCACTTGATGATTTCCTTCCTACAGCCACCAGCATGTGACAGCTCAGGAGTCGTATATATGATGGCACAGCCGAGTGAATACCAACTAGTACAAGGCCTATGTGTACAGCCAGCTGTTTCGACTTAAGTGGTATCACCCCGTTCTGGCTCAACGAGAGCACTTGGGCCTTTGGGTGTGGTATGAATCATGAATTGAGCAGCACAACGAAAGTAGTTTACACGTACCTTGTTTGGATTAATCTTAAAAAGTAGCGGAGTAAAGGGGAACCCCGGATGCAATCAGTGTTATAATGTACAATAGGTATGGTCGGGTATGGGATATGATGGCTTAGGTATGCGTTGATACGGCGTTGATACAGGTAGACGAACAGGAAATTTTTGTGGATGCGCCCAGCTTACTCTTTTACCTGTATATGCGTATATGTACATATACATACATATGTATCTACGTAGGTTCTCAGCACTTGGAGCATTTCTCAAGTTTAGAATTCACGGAATATTGAAACTTGAGTTAAGATATCAGATTTATAAGAATAATGTGTGTAAATGTAAATTCCACAACCCATTAAAGACATCGCTGGGCATCGCTGGGCATCTGCCTACCTAGGCCATGGATTGAGTTGTGCAAATAACAAGATGCACGTAGACTCTCTGTAGGCTCGGGACATACCTCTTACAGGTACATTAGGTACTTAGGTAGAAGAACAACTGGTAGATGGCACAGGTACACACACGTACCTGGTAGTGCTCTTAGTTTCCAGTATATACTTCGTAAAGAAAGGTACTGATATCTTATATTTCACTTCGTACCGCAAGCAAAGTTCAAGTCGGCGAATTGGCGCTGCAATTGGAACGCAACTGGACGAGTATTATTGCATGTGTGAAGTATAATCACGTGACATCAGATCTCAGCATTGCCAGGTGGCCCAGGTTGTCATGGCACTAGCAGAAGCGCCAGTTTGTTCAATTGCTGCGCTCATAGGCTGGATGTATCTACCGAGTACAACTACCCAAAGGCTAACGCTATTTCGCTTCTCGTCGTCGCCCAATATCCCTACCTATACTCTCTTTGTTTCCCTACCAACACCACACCCACCACACCACACCACACCACACCACACTGCATACACCACGCTGCGCTACACCGCATCACGCCGCAACGCCCTGCCACGATGGATCTCAGCAGTTTGAGGGACCAGGTGTCCAATCTGACTCTGTATGACCTCAAGGCGGGTGTCCGCAAAGTCCAGAATGGTAAGCAACACGGAGAGCTGCGGTTCCTCGCATTGCTCCTCTCCCAGCAAAGGCGGCCTGGTAACTAATGCGCTTCGACCCCTAGCCGTTATGAATTACACGGATATGGAGGCAAAGGTGAGCAAATATCCCTCGCGCTTCTCGAGCGCCCACGGCCCAAATGCACTGACTGACTGGCCGGCCTCTCTCTAGGTCCGTGAGGCGACCAACAACGAACCTTGGGGGGCCTCCTCGACTCTCATGCAGGAGATCGCCAATGGCACCTTCAATTAGTATGTCATTACCGGCCCAGATTGCTCTTGCTAATGCCCCTTTCCGATACGATGCTCATGGATCCTAGTCAAACCCTGAACGAGATCATGCCCATGATCTACCGCCGCTTCACAGAAAAGACCGCCGAAGAATGGCGGCAAATTTATAAATCCCTGCAGCTGCTGGAATTCCTCATCAAGCACGGCTCCGAACGAGTAATAGACGACGCCAGGGGCCACATAACACTCCTCAAGATGCTTCGACAGTTCCATTTCATCGACCCAAACGGCAAAGACCAAGGCATCAACGTCCGAAACCGCGCAAAGGAATTGGCAGAGCTGCTTGGCGACGTCGAGCGCATCCGTGCCGAGAGGAAGAAGGCAAGGTCAAACAAGACTAAATATACTGGTGTTGAGGGAGGCGCGATGGGCGGCTTTTCCGGCAGCAGCAGCAGTGGTCGGTACGGCGGTTTTGGTAGCGAGTCCGGAGGCTACGGAGGCTCCGGCGCAGGGTACGGCGGTTACTCTGGTGGTGTCTACGGGGATGGTGGCGGATTTGGGGGGCAGACAGACGAGTGGAGGGATTCTGGTAACCATGGGGAGAAGTTTGAGGAGTACGACGAGTTCGATGAAGGAGCAGCCACGTCAAGCTCGTCTCGTCCAAAGCCAGCTGATCGAGCTGAGAGAGTCGGCGTGAAGAAGACGACACCGTCTAAGAAGAAAGAGCCTGAAGTTGATCTCTTCTCTTTCGACGAACCCAACCCAGGGCCTGCAGCTCCGTCGACGCTCGCTGCACCGGCATCATCTGCGGGCTCCGGCTTGGCTGATCTATCCAATCCATCTGGCGAGGACGATGATTTTGATGACTTCCAGTCCGCCAGTCCGGCGGCACCCACGTCTGCGCCCCTTAATAATTTCGCCATCCAGCCACCGTTGATAACGTCGACGGCCCAAACGACGGCCCAGTTTGCCGCCCCAAAGCCTGTGTCCGCCCCCCAACAAGCGAGCCTGACAGGGATCATGTCGTCGTTTTCGCCTACCACGAGTGCCACTGCTACACCCACAGCCAATTACTCATCGTTCCATCCGCCCGCGGCTGTTGGTGTATCTAACCCCCCCAAACCAGCTGGATATCAGGCAGCCGCCCCAAATTATTTCCAATCCGTACAGGTTCCTCAATCGACCGGACCATCAAATCTGAGAATGGGGTCGCTATCTTCAGCCAGCTCAACACCGTCGGGCATGTCGGCCCACAACAAGCCAGCTGCTCCCGCGGTAGCCAAACCCAACTCTGGCGCCGATCCATTTGCCAACCTCTGGGGACAGGCTGGCACTGGCCTCAAGAAGACTAATGCACCCGCAGCCGGACCTAAACTAGGTCAGCTCGCCAAGGAGAAGACGAGTGCGTCTCTTTGGGGTGCTCCAGCATCAGGCACATCCAAGCCTGCTGGAAGCACGAACGCTGGCAGCAGCGGGCTAGATGACCTGCTCGGCTGAGAGCACATTGGCAGGAGTTGCAGCATGCGTGTATGGGACGAGGTTTTCGTGGGTGACGTGATAGGATACCAATTCTCTTTCAAAAAACATCAGGAGAATTTGCTATGAAATGTGTGGGGCTCTGAAGAGCTGGCTTTTGCAAAAGCAGCTACATGATGATTTTATATAGTCGTTAGATCGGCGTCGCGGCTTGCAAAATGTGTATTACCTCATTGACAGATGAATTCGCATTTTACCAGCTGGTTTTGGTCCAGAACAGACAGAACTTGTCACGACGTATAACAAACATACTGAACGTCGAGCGAGACGAATCGAAGATGCCGATTGCGACGCATAACTTTGGTTCAAAACAAACATTATGTCTACTACATACGTCCACATCGGTTGACAAGAGGGAAGAACGTCGACATGTTGTCCAGGTCTGCCTGCAATGTATATAGATAGTATCTCACATAGGTTGTCAACCAATATAGCCTGGGCTTCATTTAAGTAAGTACTTATCTATTGGCCCAAAAGTTTGAATCACAAGTCAAGACCCACCATAGCTCGATTGGCTCATATTGAACGATTAAAGCTCAAAGCATTTGACACAACACAACATAACCTTAGGTAGGTCAGGTACTTAATATCAGACACAAAACTTCTCGTATCGCAACTTGCTTGGGATATCAGGCCTGATTTGCCCCACCGCCTTCACACCCCTGTCTACAGCACGAAGAGGGTCATCCGCGAGCGAGCTCTGATAGGCGTCTTACAGGGCGAGAGGAAATTACAAATGAGCGTTGCTAACCGGGCACCCTATTATCTTATCCGGGCACCCTCCGGCCCGATACAGTCTGTCACAGTTGCTAACGGCCCGCTTTACGCAGTGGACTTAACGAAAATTTATTGCAGATTTGAAAAAGCATTAAGTCTATTATAGTTAATTTAAAAAGATAAGCCTCCGAAGCTTTTAACTTTAATACTATAGCTATTGCAGCGGCAATAAGGCTAAGGACGGAGGAAAGGGAAATCAAATTTGTTAAATTCGGAGGGCTATTCGAAAGCTATTGCTTTGACTAAATGCGAAATAAACTGCAATTAACTTAATTAACTGCGATAGACTTAATTGACTGCAATAGACTTAATTCTTTCGAATCTTCAATGAAAAGTTGGCCAAGTCCGCCGCTTATAGCAGGCCGTCAGCAGTTGCTTCAGATCGTATCGGGCCGGAGGGTGCCCGGATAGGATAATAGGGTGCCCGGTTAGCAACGCTCTTACAAATTCACCTAACCTACGCACGGCATAATGTCTTGGTCGTACCCTGAAACATGCAACTCCTTCCGGGCGCCTACGAGGCCGTTTCTTGGCGGCCGTAAACGCGGCCCGCGCTTAGAGATGCCTTTCCGACCCACGACTCAACTGGCTTCAGCTTCAGCTCCCAGCCAATCAGAATGCTCCGATCAAGAAGCTTCATTTTGAGGAGTGCCAGAGTGGGCAGCGCCAACCTCCCAGTGCCGCCCATTAGCTCTAGGTTGTCCATCGCGATCCTAGCTCATCGTGACCTAGCGTAGCTACATGTAGTATACAGTGTACCTGTCCTAGACACGAGCATGCATACGAGACAACTACCTGTATGCTCTACTATGCCAGAACAATGACAGACACAGTGCTGATTAACAAGTTCCATGGTTCCAAATGCACCGATGATCCCTTGCCGGTTATTGGACATGTCAGCGCGTTGTGATGCGGCTAACCGCCTCAACTGCCGAGCGGTTGGTTGGTCGAGAACCAAGCCAAGCAGCTCAAGCTGAGATCTGTGCATCTCTAGTCCTTAGCTAGGTAAATTCGACATGATGCACGTAGAGCTGTAATCATGATTCTGAAGCTGCTACCCTAGCTAGCATCAGAAACTGTCGACGCGTCTAAGTGAGGACCTACTTAAAGTGTGCGTCCCTCTATGGGCAGAGCCTCTTCTTCTTCCTCTCTTCACTTTCATCGTCCACTCGACACAAGCTCAAACACTCACCGTTTCCTTACGTCGTTTCCTTTTTCCTTTTTTTCTCTTTTCCCTTATTTCCTTATTTCCTCCGGCCTCTTCTTCTCTCATCTATCTCCTTAGGTCTCTTTGCTTTCTTTCCTAGGAATTGTCTGATTGGGAGCGGGAATCAAAAAACGGTCTTACGGTTTCAGTATCAACTTTCACTTATTTACTGACTTACACGGCAACGTCTCAAACTTTTTTTTACTTGACGCTTTCATCTCCTCATCCTCCTTACGACGGACGTCAAGATCAAGATCAAGAGACAGCAGTCGACCGACCTGTCCTTTCCCGCCCTCGCTTCTTCTTCACAAATCGTCGGGTACCCGGTCCGGTACCTCGCCAGCCTTCACCATTTCCTCCCCAACTCCCCCCGCCTCCATCCCGTTCCCGCGGCCGCGGCTCCCGACGCGCACCGTGCTCGGCCGAACCCGTCCGAGGCTCTCGCTCATCACCAACTTCGAGGCCGGGATCCCCCTGAAGATGCGGTTCCAGTCGCCCCAGCTCGGCGCCCTCGGGGTCACCTTCACGGCCCTGCGCGCCCTGCAGTTCCTCTCGCTCGTCAGCGTCGTCGGCCTGACCGCCAACTTCATCAACGAATTCACGGCTTCGCAGCGCGATGTGCCGGATGTTCTGGTCGGGACTGTGACGGTGGTATGTTAAAAAAAAAACTTTCAACTCCCTTTCTCCCTTTCTCTCTTCTCCTTTCTCTCCTCTCTCCTCTCTCCTCTTGGCACGGCTCACACGCGTCCATCAGACCAGCATCTCCACGCTCTACGTGGCCATCTCCTACATCCTCTACTACGACGGCATGCTCCCCCTGTTCATCGCAGGCGGCCTCGACTTCTCCCTCCTCGTCGCCCTGATCGTCGTGGCCGTGACCATCGGCAAGCCGCTCTCGATGCTGCAGTGCGCGGCGCTGCCGGAATCCGTCGCGCCCGCCGCGCCGTTCGTCGTCTCCGTCGCGGGCCGCAGCTACTCGTCCGCCGCCGCCAAATACAACAGCTACCTAGCCCTCATCACGACCGACCAGCCCCACTGCTACGAGATCAAGGCGGTCTGGGGCCTGGGCATCGCGCTGTCCGTCCTCTTCGCCTTCTCCGCCCTCGTCTGCGTGAGCCTGTGGCATCGTCTCAGGGGCTCGGCGCCGGCCCCGAAGGACGTCGAGAGCGGCTAGGGGTACGCGGGCGTCCATCGTGGTGGAAAGGGCTTCGGGGCGGCCCCGGTGCAGCAGATCTCGGAACCGACGGCCCTCGGCACCCGGGTGCTCCTCAGTCCCGGGATCGGCTCGCGCTATCCGCCCCCGCTCTCGCTGCCCGAGGCGTCCTACCGCCGGCCCGTCCGCGCCGTCGTCAGCGACGAGGACGCCTACCAACACGTGCCCACGCCCCCCGTCACGAATCCTAACCCCAACGCCGACGACCTTCCAGCAGGTCGTCTCCTCACAGTCCCCAACCCCAACCCCATCCTCCCGCCTCCCGCCGTCCACCTCACCGCGGCCTCGCCGGTGCCCAGCGCCTCCTCCCCTCGCTCCCTTCACTCTCCAAGCTCGGACTACATCCCCATCCTCCACCAGCCGGTCCCGAAGCTGGGCAAGACGCCAGCCAAGACGCCAACGCTAGTCGTCGTACCCCCGCCCCCGCCCAGCGGCAACGACGACGACGATGATGACGACGGGTTCACGCCCGTCACGCCGCCGACCCCGTCGCCGCGGTCGCGGGGGTTCCGGCGCATCGTCCGCGCGTCGCAGCTGCCGCGGGACGCGCTGGGCATCGCGACGGCCGGGTTCGGGTTCGCGCGCATCAAGAGCCAGCGCGCCGTCGGTGGCGGGTACCACCACGACGATAATAACAACAACGACGACGAAAAATACGACGACACGGAGCCCCTGAGCCCGCCCTACGACGACGACGCCCGGCGCGCCAAGGCCGAGGCCGGGGCCGGGGCCAAGCCCGCGAGGAGGACGCTCTTCGGCGTGCTCGAGGGGTGGTGGGATCTGGGCCTGCTGGAACGCGGGAAGAGCTTGAGGAGAAAATGAATGAATGAATAAAATTAGGAAAAGAAAGAAAGAAAGAAGAAAAAAAGACAACAAATACACGAAGTTAGGAATTAATGTGGTGGGAGATGTATATCTCTACGAATGGTAGTCCTGCTTGGGTCAGGTCTGGTCTGGTTTGGTTTGGTTTGGAATAATACCAGTTTTCTATCATCTTTTTGGGGTTATTTTTCCCCGTGGGGCCTTACGTTAGCTTTTATCACGGTAGATTGGACACACTCAGCGTGATCAGGATAGTAATGAATTAAAAATATCGGTGTCGCTTTCCAAAATAAAAATAAAGAAAACAAAAATTGCATTTTGTCATTTCATTTCATACTTGCATTTCCTCAGAAGTACGGCCTCGGGTCAAGTTTAAGACGTTTGGTCGAGAGCCGGTCAGTTCCTTGCATTAGGTGGTACGACTACCTAGAACGATTAAGGTACATATTCCAGAAGCTTTGGTTTAAAATATTAAAGCCATGCAAGCACGCGGAAAGCGGCGGGCGCTCGTAATCTTCCACCGGCATTGGTAGTAGGCGTTGGCGTAGGCGTTGGTGTAGTCGGACTCGACGTTTCGCTTGGACTAGACGATGAAGATGAGGACGAGGACGAGGACGAGGACGAGGACGATTCAGTCGATTCAGTCGAGGTAGACGAGGTAGTCTCGCTCGCGTCAGGAACCGAGGACGAACTCGTCGTCTCGGTCGTAGACGAGTCCGTGGCAGTGATGGTCCGGGTATGGCCGGGACCGGACGTCACCGACCCTGTCACTCCCTCGCGGCAGTCGAGTATGTGTTGCCAGCCCATCGCAAACTGGTCCTCCCACCAATCCGACCGGGTCTCCAAGCTATATATGCGAAACCAGTAGCGAGAGCCCGGCATGTCATGCGCGGCGGTGAAGAACTCCGTCGCGCACGTGTTCGTGCAGGTGAAGTCTGCCGAGGCCCATTCGTTGCTGCTGAGGTAGCCGAAATAACACCACTCCGGGCTAAACACCCATGTCTCGTCAGCAAATATTCCTCGTCGCCTTCCGCGATAGTCAAGCGGGCAATTCAATTTAGTTATCTATGACTCACCCGTCCTTGGAACACGAAAACGCGTATTCATATTGAAACACCTCGCCGACAGTAGCGACGGGGACTTCCGGGTATGGCCTCTGGCTCTCGTATGAGAGCGCGGCGTCGCCGGGTTGGTTACAGACTTTATTGACGTTCTGCACCCAGGCCTCGAGGGAGTCGGTGCACGACGGAACGCATAGCCTCTCGAGGTCGTCCGGGCCGGGATTGAAGTTCGGACTCGCGGACGACACTAGCCCGAGAAGCGTCTGGTCGCAGTCGATCGGCGCGGCGTATGCGGCGAGACACGCCGGCGAAGTCGTGTCGGCCAGATGGTTGTGCACGTAATACCAATAGTCCGTGACGACCGTGTCGAGGCTGAAGGCGCACGCTGCCGGCCGCAAGGCGACGGCGAGGACCAGCGCTTGGAAGAGCCCTGAAGGAGGATGCATCGTGGCGCCGCCTGTGAGGGTTCGTCCCGGCGATGGTGCTTGGAGAGGTATCGAGTTGAGGGTTGCTACACCTCTCGGGTTTGATCAAGCCTCAGTCAGGGTGGGAAGAAAGCTCGGCAGATGAACTCATCGCGAGGCATGTCTCTTTATTGTACGAAGCAAGTTAGCATCATCAGTTAGGTTAGGCCTCTACCGATTCGCGATGGGGCGCGAACTACTTCGTACACTACCACCTCATTCCATCGTCGAGGCGATGGCCCTAGACACAAATATGGAAAATTACGGGGCTTACGAAGTAGGTCACTAAGTGTATTTCGGTATTAAAAGCCATTGAACCGAAATCCGCCGATGTCAGCTGAAGGGCAGCTTACACGAGGTTTAGACCCTGTTTTCCCCCATATTCTGTCTCTAAGACCATCGCTTCTATACGACCTAGGGAGTGTGTACGATCATGGCCAGCCGAGTTTCGACGTGCCTGAAAGTGGCAAAGCAACAGAGATAAGGCGACTTTGTACGGCCGGTCCTATCATCAGAATGAGTATTCCAGGTATTTCACAGCTAGCTAAGAGCGTTCTGGTCTAGTAGACTTTGATTTTTTTGTCCACCTGCTCGGCAATGTTTTCCATATGGGTGGATCCATATACACTACTTACATACCGTGTACTTCGTATGTTCACGCACATGGAGATCTCTGATGCACAGATATGAGTCTACAATAACACTTATAGTTTTCAGCACAAAGTCTTCGTATGAAGTAAATACCTAGAAAACGAGTTGCGTTGCGAAGAGGCAAATACTTGCCGCCACTAACCATAGTCTACTGGAACAATTCATATGTTCGTGCAGCAACGAAAATAAATACGAAGTCCAGGGGCCGTTAGCGCAGGTCTTGGTGACCCGTCAGCCCGGAAGAAACAAGACAAGGCGACTAATACGCGGCCCCTGATCAAAGCCAAGATATTGGGCGCTTAAGCTGACTGGTCTGACGGCTCAACGCGCTAATGCAGGTGCGCGCAGACCCACTCGCGGGGTTGGATGGCGATTGACGGTTCTCTGCATGTGTGCATTTCGATGAAACAATCTAACAAGATGAAGCCGTCAAGTACAAACAACAAAGCCGCGAGAGTGACGAATGCCGGTGGCCTGGGCCCCGGCCGCCACCAATACTACGTACCTCTTTTTGTATGATGTATCTTTGTAAAGATGATCTATCTTTGTAAAAAGTACCTTTGTAGAGATGGAGAGAGAAAGAGGTAAGCGGTTAAAACAAAGCCAAGACATATATCCACGTGGCCGCCCTTTTTGTATAGACAACCACCAAAGAGATATGCACACATACCTCTTCACCCTCGACGTGATGGAGGGTTGAGATTCGATATCCTCGCATCAATCATTTTCATTGCTCTTTTTTTTTTTTTTTCTCGCTTTCTCGCACGCCCTGACCGGCTCAGTTTCGAGGCTCTTATACTCATCGCCTTCCTTTGCAAGCAACGGATCACTCGTTCATCTGCATCTATACGAGTGTACAGGATACACTTTGTCATCGCTGGCCGATACGTCTATCGTTGATCGATTGACTGTTTTTATTCGATAGAAGAAGAAGAAGAAGAGAAAAAATTAAATAGGAAGGGGGAAAAACAGGAAAATGAAGCCTCAACTTGTGACTCTCGTGGCTCTAAGCCCACTGGCCGCCTACGCTTTACCGCAACGTCAACGTCGTCACAACTGCGGCAAGCCATCATCGACGACAATAACGGAGGGTTTGCCGCTGAGCGAGATTCCCACATTCTCTGCTGTGCCGATCGAGAGTCTCCCTACCGCAACCACGACTTACTTGACTGACACCATCACGACAAACACGGAAACTCCGACGACAACAATGACAGAGGGCCTGCTGCTCAGTGATATTCCCACTTTCACTGCTGTCCCCGTCGAAAGCCTGCCAACCTCCACCTTCACAACCTACACCCTCACGACAAGCAAAGAAGCCGGATACCCTACTATTCCCGCCGCCACGGCCACTCAGGCAGTTGACGGGGCGTACGCCGAGGCAACGCAGATCGCCTTCAAAGTGGCGCCTACCAAGCAATGCGGAAACGACGATAGACTGATTCTTCCCGGGATGCCGTGGACCGTCGCCAACTCGATGTACAACGCGGACCAGATGGTGGGCAAGCAGTGCACCAACTTTGACGGTATTCTCCAGGCCGCGGACGGGACCAAGCTGGTCAAGTGGACCAGCGTCACCGACGTCGAGCGCATCGACAAGACGAAGGACGTCTGCAAGGGCTATACCAACATCGGCATTGGCGTCAACCTGAAGAAGAAGCTCAAGGAAATCAAGTCCATCCCGGCCTATTACAAGTGGGAACGCACCAACACCACTGAGTTCAGGGGTAAGTGATTCTCTTGTCTGGTGTTCCATTTTATTTTTGTTCTCTCCCCTTTTTATCCCGTTAAATTCACGATACGACACCATACGCGACACGTCCTAACATGATGCAACTCCATGTAGGAAGCAATCTATTTGACTTCATCACGGCACCTACGTCGGGGGACACCTCGTCCACGGCGACCTCGGAGTTCATGCTCTGGATCAGGAACTGGGGGAACCAGGTCCCCATCGGCTACTCCCGCGGGCCCGTCGCGACCCTGGAGCTCTTCGGCGCGAGCTGGAAGCTCTACGAGGGCAAGAACCCCGGCAGCGGCGTGACCGTCCGCAGCCTGCTCGTCGATAAGAACTACGACGGCGAGTTCCGGGGCGACCTGAAGCAGTGGCTCGACGCCATGGTCCGCAGGGGCTACATCTCCGACGACGACTACGTCACGGTAGGCAACGCCGGGACGGAGATCTTCTACGGCAAGGCCGTCATGGATGCCGAGGTCGCCTTGGATATCAAGGTATAGCATTAGCATGACGATGCGGAAAACACGTAGTGCTATTAGAATCAGGATGCAGGCGTTCTAGCTGGGTGGGTAGGTAGGTAGGTTTTGTAGACCGGTTTTTTTTTCGGTTTCTCTTCTTCTGAATTACTATCATTATATGACGTTCAATTTCTTGGGTGTTACGAAGCTCAACACCCCTGCATAGGGTATCTCCACTGACCATATGTGTATGTGTATGTGATGGTTCTACATGGCATGGTAAAGGGATTAGAAAGAAAGGAGTAGGGTGTACAATAAATCTAGCTCATAGCGATTATAAGCTCGAAATATTTCAGCAACGCCCGTGGCACACATGCTTACACCGAATACTCACCAACCACTTTCATGGAAGCCCGGTGGTCCATGAATTACCTAAGGTTCCCGATTATGCAGTATTACGATCTACAGTCTGATGATCCCCCCATGCTGCCCTCCTTTCTACACATCGCGTTAACCAATCCAAGTACATCAAATTACCACCGTCCAGCCGACAATAGTATATATGCATGCATAGGAGCGCCGCCTGGAAGATGGGTGGATGAATGAAATACGCCAAACGAACGGGTCTTCTGAACTCCCCGTCAATCACCTAACATCGACCTTATACGCAGAGACCTCGATGATCGGCAGCCCAGATATATTTGAATGATACAGCAAAGACATAGGTAGTTATATACATACGTGTTTAACGCAGTATAAATGAGATAGGGGGGGAACAAAAAAGAGATACCTGTATCTCTTCTTTTCTTCTCTTCACAAACCTAAACCCGGAATACTTACGTACGCGTAACCCCCCGCCTCCGTCTCCCCCCTTTTCCTTGTCGATTCAATCAATCAAGGAGCGCGCGGCACGGCATTGGCTCACGCCTATGCGAGCACACACCTAAAGGGGGGAGGACTCTCTTCTTCGACCTAAAACCGAAGGGAACATATTATTAGGTTTGGATACGTACATTTTCACCTTGTTCGGTCCGCCGCTTGCAGGCTTCTTTCATGTCTGATCGTAACGGAAAAACTATGTGAAGCTTCGTATAGATAGAACAGGTCACTCGTCGAAATGGGATAGGACAAGGGGAAGTAGCGGTAAATAAATCAACGCCATACTATATCATATAATTGGTCGGGCGTGAAGAAACAGGATATGGTGTAGATAAATAAGTTAATAAACCAGAAATTGGGGTTTCCGTCGCTGAACGATAAATCAGACCTTACCCTGCCCTGCCTCCCCTTCTGTTGCCCTGCCCTGCCCTGCCCCTATCCCGGCTCGGCCCGGCGCATCTCATTCGCGGCATATCGTCATAGCCTAGGTCACTCACAGCCAACAATGAGTGATCAGGGCAGGAAAGGGGAAGGGGGGGAGGGGTCAGCTTTAACTCTTTCTGTTCGCGGCGATCGACCGACCGACGACCACCCGTCGTCATCACTCGTTCGTTTCCCATCCGTGTCGTGTCGAGCAGCGCAGCCCAGCGAGTGAGCCAGCGAGCGACCATAAGCAGGCAATCAGGCAGCTCGGCAGGTAGATAGATAGATAAAAGAACAGAGATGGCCCGTCGCATGGTCCTCCTCCGCCTCCGCCACCTCCTCCCATTCCCCCTCTCGTTCCGCCTCGCGTCCCATCTCCCCGAGGAAATGCAGTCCTGTCTCCCCCTCCCCGGATCCGGCGCCGCCGCAGAGACGACGGCGGCTGCCGCAGCCCCGCGCAAGCCCGCGCGCGTGCTCCGCGCCACGTCGTACCTCGACGGGCTGCGCGGCCTCGCGGCCTTCGTGGTCTGCATGTGCCACTACACGGAGGAGAACCACCCGGACCTGACGTCGTGGTACGGCGTGTACCCGAACCCGGCGGTGCCGCTCGCGCCGTCGTGGATCCAGCTGCCCTTCGCGCGGGTGCTGTTCTCCGGGCGGCCCATGGTCCACGTGTTCTTCGTGGTCTCGGGCTTCGCGCTGTCGGTGCGGGCGCTGGCGGCGTGCCGCGCGCGGGACATGGCGCGGTGCCACGCCATCGTCGCCTCCGCCGCGCTCCGCCGCCCCATACGGCTGTGCGGGCCCCCCGTCGTCTCGATGGTTCTCATATTATTCTTTGTCCGCGCCGGTTGGTTGGATGGCGCCCTGCCGACGTGGAGGCGGCAGCTCGCCGACTGGGTCGCCGCCGTGTATTATCACGTCGTCTGGCCCTGGGGCTGGGACGCCCACCTTTACCCGCCCTACAACGTCAACCTGTGGACCATCCCCATCGAGCTGTGCCACTCCATGCTGCTGTTCCTGACCATCCTCACCCTGTCGCGCGTGTACACCGCGGCTCGCGTCGCCCTCGCCCTGGCCTTCGTGGTGTACTGTCTGCACTGCGGGAAGTGGGCCGCCGCCGAGTTCATCGCCGGGATGCTGCTGGCGGAAGCGCACCTCGCGAGCGCGGAGAGACGCGGCCGCCGCGGCGAGGGGTACCTCCCGCTCTCTCATCGCTCGTCCCCCTCGTCCCCGTGCCCGCCTCTCGACGACGAAGCGCAGGAGGTAAAGGAGGAGGCGGATGATGATGATGATGATGCGTCGTCGTCCATGGGAAACACGGCGCGAGGCACGAAGACGACGACAAAGATAAGGAGAAGACTGATGATCTTATTGCACACCGTGGTCCTCGCGTCCGCGCTGTTCGTCGCCGGCTGGCCGAACGTGGACTCGATGCGCACGCCCGGGATCCGCCACCTCGTCGCCCACACCCCGAGCGCGTTCAACCGGCACGATCCGCAGGCGCCCCAGAAGTTCTGGTTCGCCCTCGCCGCCATGGGGACCGTGTGGTCGTGCGGGCGGGTCTCGTTCGTGCGCAAGACCGTCCTGGAGTCTCGCGTCGCGCAGTACGCCGGGCGCATCAGTTTCGCCGTGTACATCGTCCACGGGCCCGGTACGTTGTCATCCCAATCCCAGCCGTAACCCTACCCACTTGGAGGTCGGCGACCCCCCAGTTCCGTCAAGAGACAAACCTGCTGACGTTATAAATACCCCCGGTTGCTAGTGTTCAATATGTTTCAAGACGCCGTGCTCGGCGCATCCACGCGGTCGGAGAAGTGGGCGAGCAGCAGGGGAAGCGGGCTCCGGGGCTGGATCGGCGTCGACACGGCCCTGAGCCGGACCCTGTGCTGGGCCGCCGGGTTCGTCGTGCTCTTCCCCGTCGTCCTGGTGGCCGCGCACTTATTCTGCCGGTTCGTCGACGAGCCCTTGGTGAGGCTTGCGAGGACGATCGAGAGCCGGGTCGTCGTCTCGGATGCGGAAGCGGTGCCGCCGGAGCGGGAGATAAGGGGTCGAGAGCACGTCGAGAGTACAACGAGGTGGACGTAGTATATGAGTCCATTATTTCCGTTACGTAGAGGATAGAGAATAAAACAGTGCTTCTAGTATTGGAGAGTGAGTGAAATCCGCTATCCTGTGTCAGCGGCCGAGAATGCTTCGGGCCTGGGCGAAATTGTTGTCTATATCTCCTGTTGATTTGCTGGCGACCTTAGGCAAACAAGCCACTGCTAGAACAATGACTGAACAACGATTCTGCCTCAGAAGATTGGTTATTATCCACGCTCCTACGCCTTGCTCCTCAGGATGAGAATATCTTCGTGGTAATGTAAGATAAAAGTAATCGGTAAAGGTGACGGGAGTGTCATAGGAGTCTTTGGCTTTAAGGTGAACATCCCGTATCGACCACATCTCCGTTTAGTGGGCCATGGAAGGAATTTGATCTTACGTCTACCTATTCATGGCCATTGTTGAAGGTATCGACTGTCTATTTACTTAGCAAGTATTTCATATTGTTAGGACAATTTACCGCGGCCTCGACACGAACGTCTCCCATGAGTGTCCCCTCTCGTCGTAGCCAGCCCGTGGGCCAATATGCATCTCCTTCCAGCACCGAGCACAATACACATCGTCTCCGGCGTCACAGTCGAGACAGCGAACGGCACCGTCCTCGAGACACACAACGCACCAGGTCTTCTGGTCTTCTTCGGTGAGCCCTGTACGCCTAGCCACGCCCGGTACCGGGTGGTCGGCGGGTTTGAATGTAGGGGCCTGGGGGAGGCCGAGGGAGTCCACGGCATCCGTGGGTGCCGATGGAAGTGCTCGTGGGCCGGAGAGCTTCAGGGCAGACATTCGCGAGGCGATGGATGCCGCGAAGTCGACATCCGATTGGATTTGCGTGGATGATGCTGGTGGACTTGGTTGATCCTGAAGGTTAGATGGAACCGTGGGAAGGCCGAAGGGGTCGTCGCCAGGCGCGTGGACAGCGCCACCCCGAGAAGTCTGTTTTGCGTCTTCTGGTGACGAAGTTTTGGGTTGAGGGGGTGGCGAAGGGGTCCGGTCAACCTTCTCCCATTCTAGCTCATCTATAGCCTTGGCTAGCACGTAGTCTACCTCTGTGATCATGGCATCGCCCTCGGAATCATCATCGCTGCTACCTTCACCATCCTCTCGAGGAGGATCTCGGCTGCTGTTTTGCCTGTCTGCCTGCGCCTCCGCGCCCGAAGGCTTATTTAGTTCTGTGAGGAGAGCAGTGACTTTCTGATGTTCCTCCTCCTCGGCCGCTACCGCATCTAGCCAAGTGTCGTCGGACCTAAGATCTTCTAGCAACTCCTCGAGAGTCTGATCATCTGTGTAGAGGAGTGGGTCCACATCATCAGTGATTTGAAGAGGCGAGTGAGCCCGTGGTATGCCTAACGTGCCGCCCCTCGGGGATGGCTCCATCTCACGGATAGGGCGGGGCTGTGTGGGCTCCCCAGTGCCATGATGCTGATCAGCGGCTGTAGAATCAATGGATTCAGACCCCTGATTACGGAGATTCTTCAGTCGCGCCGTTAAGGCGTCTTCTCGCGACGGTGTCTTGGCACGCTCAATCGTAGATGCAGCATTGAATCTGGTTGAACGCTTAGCGAGGGCCTGAGATCTTTGCACTTACAGTAGAGTGGCTGAGAGCTGAGAGATACCTGGGCTCTCGGGAAATTACCTTGGGGTAATAATGAAGCAATCTTACTTTGATGGCAGTGAGCTTACCGAGCTAACGGAGCTGGGTTTAAGAGCATTCAGCCGCTCCAGCAGGGACTTATCTGATGCAGGACCGCCGTCCATGATCGTGTACAATAATACTCTGTGGGGTGGCTGGCTTATACGCTTGTGAGGATTGGGTGAGGCTGTTTACTGATGGGTACCGAGTTAAGGTAAGGGAGAGACGCCGTGGTGATTTGCCCTTGCCAAGGGGATATTACAAGCGAATGATGAAAGACGGCGAGAGATGCCAGCGCATGAGGCCGAGTGTGAGAGTAAACACACCATGTACGTTAGGCGTGTTAGATCGTCTAGACTACTTAAGGTATTAGGTCGTAAATTGACAAGTAGGAATTATCATAGTCGTGGTGTTGAGCGCGGAAATAAGACATGACATATTCATAGGTATTCCAGGAGAGCAGTTATGCTGCGAGCAGTACTCCACTGAGAGGCGGGAAAACATACCTACCACACTAGTATCGTAGATCCGATGAGATAGGCCGTAGTGTACGCCGTCGGGAAGGATCTGGGAATGGATAATTAGCCTTGTGTTGGTGACGGTTAGGAGGAAATCAAGGCTGACAATGACAACAATGATGACAGTTGAAATTCGTGAACAATATGAATTTATGATATGAATTTACAACATGATAATAATATGACAGATATCTGTCTGTCTTGTTGTCTTGTTTATCTTTTGGCTATGATAGGAATATGGCCCGGATTGGACGGATTTCGGAGGGAGGTTTGGAGAGATTTGGATTGCTACCTATCACCGGCTTTAAGGGGGGGGGGGGGGGGGGGGGGGGGCCCGCCCCCCCCCCCCGCGCGGGAGTCTAACGTAATGTTTGAAAAGCATGCAGTTGCGGCGCCGCCACAAGAAGGAGAGGGGTTTCAGGTGTTTTGATT